>CAJVGC010000591.1:34249341-34498843 GCA_910822075.1 Senecio squalidus | reverse complement strand
CTGATTGTTCTGCTGTTGCTGTTGTTGTTGCTGCTGCTGCTGCTGCTGATGCTGGTGATTGTTGACGTTGGCGTTGATTCCGGCGGTGATCTGCGCGATCATGTTAGGCATAGCCGCGTTCAACTGCTCGGCAACTTGTTCAGCGATGATGCTAGCATTAGAGCGAGGAGCCATGATTCTACAATCAGAAGAATAGATTTAGTTTAGAACGTACGAATGGATTATGATAAGACTAAAAGTTAAGCAACCATGGATAGTTATAGCACGAGATTAAAATGACTGATCAAATAGTGCACGCAAGATCAAGATTTGAGAGATAGAATAGTAATGATCGTAACAAGCATAAGATTCACAAGATAGGTGACAATAGATAACAATAAATGGAACTTCATTCATTAAATAAAAGAGTCGAGTACAAGGTTCGAATAGAAAGTACAGTACAATACATAGAGAATGATAGATACTAGCCTAATCGTATACAACGGAAAATTTACGACTAGCTAGAGGTATGAACGGCGGATGTCCCTAGTGACTTCGGTCGAAGATCATCAAGGCGACGACGGCCATTATCAGCGCTCCCATGGCCCAGATGACGTAGATAAGGGTTTGTACAGTCCGGGCGGTGGTTTGGGCCGTCGCGATGATCCTGATTGCCTGTTCCGCCAGCTTGTGGGTTTCGTCAGAAGCTTCGAATAGGTGAAGGGCCTGCTGTTGAGTTTCGCCTGCAATCCTTTGAACCTCGTGGAATACACCGCGGAATGCCTCGGGTGGAGGAAGTCGGAGGTTAGGGGGTACTCCGGATGAGGGTGATCCGGTCCCTCGGGCACGACGCGTGTCCTCTAGGAACTGGCGTTCCCATGGATAAACTTCCATAACTGGAGGGCGTCCGGCTGGGTCATACGGGTCCACGGATGGCTGACGAGGTGCAGGTTGGAACGATCCCGATTGTCGAAAAGGTTTCGCAATAGGAGTTGCACGAGAGGGTGGTAACACAGTCCTCGGGCTAGACCCGTTGCCGCTGCTAATAGTCGTGGAGGTATCTTCGGTCGGTAGAGACGATTGAGACATGACAGATCTGAGACGTAGAAAGTTTCGTGAGTACTAGAGAACACAAAGAAAAGATAGAGGAAATGTGTAATGGAATGCATGTACGGGTGAGAATCGGGAAAAGACAGTGCCGGGAATTTTGACTCAAAACCGTTAACATTAGTAATTACGTTTCGTCTTTGCATAATCATTTTGAACTAGGCAGGGGTGATCAGGGCATGCGTAGTTAAATTATAAACATGCAAACCACGAAATTAATTCTCTAAAGTTTAGACCCATAAACGATTTTCCGAAAAGTCTTGGTTATAGTTTGGTTTCGAAAATTTTTGAAGAAATTTTTAAAACCGATTTTCTCTATAACCTGTGCTCTGATACCAAGTCTGTCACACCCCGCTAAAGCGGAAACACGGGAATGTGAAGAGCTGGAAAATCATATCACAGGTCATATAAAACATAACGGTAAAAGAGTCATTCATTAAAATTAAAAGTGTTTAAAACCCATTCAAACAACCAAGAGACAAATAGTTTAATACATTGACACATAATTAAAATGTTTCTTAAAAATTCCCCCAAAATAATGGCCAAGTCTTTTTCCCAATATGGTTCTCCCGCGACCGCCTTGACCCATCCATGCCATGCACCTCAGACTTACACTAATTTCCTGAAACATAAGATAAAGTGTCAACTACGAAAACGCAGTGAGTGAGTTACAGTTTAAATAGTTGGCATAAAAGTATGAGTAAAGTATATAAAGTAAGAGTTTTCCCATAAGGGAGATTAGCGGAGAAAAGTCGCTTAAAGAGTTTATATACTTGTAAAGTTTAAGTAACAGGCGAATTGTGCCCTAACTTGTAAAGACTAAATAGAATCAAATTTAGTCAAATAGTAGAAGCGGATAACAATCGCTAAAAATTTATAAGTTTATGCGTAAGTAACTAAATAGATTTCTTGTATCAACCACTTGGCATCTATAACTTAAGTGTTCACACTAATCCGATTATCAACCGAGCGGCCCCAACTTCCCGCCTCTCAAACGGGAAATTAAAAGAAATTCAGTAAATATGTGCTTAGACTGCCATCTAAGCAAGGAACGGTTCTTTCCTAAGTATCGATACCCATAATTACTATACGGCTTAAGTAGTTAATAGTGTGTAAGAGAGAAACTAAAGCATAATTGGGCACTATGAAATTTTATTATAAAAAGAGAGAGAATCACATCACTTAAGAACGTGTTATAGTTCCATCAAGGGTCGGTTACGCATACAAGTATCAATAAATAGTTGAGTTAAAGAGACGAAACAATAGTTATAAATAGAGAAAGAAATGTTTTACGCATAAGAAACTAAGTAGACGTTTCAATGTCAAAGTTTTGATAAAGTCAAAGTCAAAGTTTAATAAGTCAAAGTTTGATGTATTGCAAGTTGTTTTATAAAGCATAAAATGCAATTAATCTTATGTTTCCCCCAAATTCATGTAAAACATATAAAACAAGGGGTTGTAACTCACGGATTGCGAAGAGATCGAGTACTCGGAAATTCGGTCGAAATGTGTAAGCCGGGAATCACGGATTGCCTATTAATACCAAGGTAGTTTAATGAGTTGTTATATTATTAGGTTCTTATATAATAATATAGGTAAAATGTCATTAAAGTGTAAGTGTCAAATTCAAGTATCGTCAAAATGGTCCAAAAAGGTAATTGTCACGATTGTGTCCGAAAGTTTGATTTAACGTTTTAGGTTATTATATATTAAGTGCTTTTGCTCGCTGAGGTGATTTACAATTTCTGAGGAAATTTGGGCAGCGCTTCCGCGCCCAAATTTCATATCCAAAAATATAAATCAATTCCGCTCACAAATCACCTAAAATACAATAATACATGTATAATAGCTTATAATAGTCCAAATAGTCCACACAAGTCACTTTTATTATTGGTTTCATTTATCTCAGTCCCCTAATGATTTTGGTAAAAGTCCAGAACGTATATATAACTTTTAATCGGGTAAAACGACGATTTTCGGGAGGACAGCAGCTCGGTGCTGCGCACCTAGCTGCTGTCTCAATCCCGTTTTGTGTTTTTCTTGCTAAAAACGTTTTGTAACTTATGGATTTCGACATGCAACCAGTAGATACCATATAAAATAAAGTTTTCTCAGTTTCTAAACAACTTTAAACCACAAAAATGTAGATCTAATTACTATTTCGATAAAAATCGTTTTTGTGAGAAAAGTGACATAAAACTTCATAAAACTTATCTTTGTTGTTTAGATCGAACATGCAATTAGTAAATATCATTCAAAACATCATTAAAACAGTTTCAAAGGTGTTTTCATCCACAGATTCGTGGATCTAAAGAGTATTTCGACTAAAAACGTTTTTGACCGTAAAAAGTCATAGATTTATGAAAAATCATATTTTTAACCGTTAGATCTTACATGCAATTGAATATCAGTGTAAGAATAGTAAAAGTAAAGAGATCTACCGGAGCAAAAAGCGTAGATGAAGAGTTTTGGTCGGATTCTTGCTCCAAAAATCTTTACACCCGTGGTCCTTTTTCGAAATAACAACACACACTTGCTTCTATTGATGAAAGGGACGATTTGTATGGATTAAAAATGGATTTTAATGGCTGGAATGTTTCTGGAAATGGAGTGTTCTTGAGAGAAATTAGAGAGAAAAAGATGTATGTGTGTGTTTTTAGTTTTTGTAAAAATGAATGTAAAATGAAAATGAAATGGGAGATAGTGAAAGTCTGGCCTTGGGACAGTAACTTGCAGTAAAGGGTCGATTTTGATTGGCCAAATGGGGTGGTGGTGGTGTAAAACGAGAAAAGGACTAAAATTGTAACATTTTTGAATTTCTGGCGGGAGGTGCTGCGCACCACCTCACTAGGTGCGGCGCACCGGGCCATTTTTGGTCTTTTCGAAATTTTCGTTTTTGCGTTATTGCTTCGTTGGACCTTTTTGTTAATTGAAAGTTCTTAATTATGATAAGTTATGAACTTAGGAAAGTTCAATAGGTGTTTTTCTTGGTATTAGGACTTATAATTTTGATTCCGGAAGTTATTCCGACACTAGTTCCGACAAAGTATAGACTTAAAAAGTTACGAACCAGAATAAAGCGAACGAGACAAAAAGTAACTAACGTTTCGAACCGATATAACAACAGAATAAGTACCTGAATTTTGACGGTTGTCACATATATATATATATATATATATATATATATATATATATATATATATATATATATATATATATATATATATATATATAGAACCATCAGGCATAGCCTGGTGGCCACCAGCATCCGTAAAAACCTTGGGCCCACCCTTGTGCTGAAATATGCAGGTCTCGTGTTCGAGTCCAAGCAAGGTGATGGGTACCATTGTTAGGATATTTGCCGGGGAATGCTTCCTTTGCTGGGTAGGGGGTCCGGTCACAAAGTGGCCCGTGTCAATGGTATACGCCTTTACCATTTTTATATATAGGTTGGTTCTTGTAAAATAAACTTTAAGGTAAAATAAGTAAAAACAAAAAATTAAAAAATAATTTATAACGTTAGATATTTTGGATTATCGTTCATTTTAACCATATATCAAACTTTTAAAAACGAAGTTTTGTTGTACATCAAAAAAATGGGTAGTTTATCGTTGTGCATCAAATTTGAATATTTACTGCACAAAAAGAATGAATTTGATGCACAGTGCCTAAACGACATATATTTTGATGCATATCAAAACTTGCTTTTTTAAAGTTTGTTATAATTGAATAAATAAACATAATATAAAATTACACATATTATAAATTATTTTTTCATATTTTTTACTTATTTTACTTTAAATATTGGTTTATAAGAACCTCCTATATATATATATATATATATATATATATATATATATATATATATATATATATATATATATATATATATATATATATATATATATATATATATATATATATATATATATATATATATATATAGGTGAGTAAACATTGTATGAGTAACATGTGACAACTTTGGAAAAAAAAATTATTTTTTTATTTTTTTAATAAAAAATAATATTTTTTATAAAAAAATAATTTAAAAAAGAAGTCGAATTTTTTTTTTTTGCTCGAAAAAAATTATATATGAAAAAAAGATAATGCACATTTATGATTCACACCTATGATGAACATTTATGTGTGGATCATAGTTGAATATCATAGCATTTTTGTGTGCATCATTAATGTGAATCATATTTTTTTTTTATCATTAATGTGCATCATATTTTTTGTGTGCAACATATGACGTGACATATAACGTTATAAAAAAAAATTAAAATATTCTTTTTTTCCAAAAAATATTTTTTTTTAAATTTCACCTAAGCATCCAAATGTTATTATCACATTGCTTCCTCAACTTTTTACAAATTTAAAACATTTTGTGTGCATCATTAATGTGAATCATAGTTTTTCTTTTCAAGGTTTTTTTGTTTTAACTTTTTTTATTTTTAGTTACGATTTCTTATAAAGTTTTTTCTTTATTGTATGTTTTAGTTCACAAAAAATGATAAAATTAGTAATAAAACTTAGCTTATATTTTTTATATTAAAGTTTATTAATTTATATACATAAAAGAAATGCTAAATATCCATATAATAAGCAAATTTTAAATTGCTTTTTTTATAATAACATAATAGACACTTAAACCATTATAACAAACGAAAAACATCTTTATTTTTTTTTTATAGATAATGTTTTGCTTTTAATTATACGTGTAATATTTTTTAATAAACATGCACCTTTGTATCTTGCTAATACAAAAACGATCAAAATAGTAATGATTTTACGTCGCGAAGCGGGAGCAAGATGTTCCTCGTTATTATCATTTTCCAAAAAAACATTTTTTTTAAAATTATAATAAGTCGATAAAACTCCAATTTTATATATTAAAAATATTTGGAAAAGAAAGAAAAACAAAACTCAAACTAATGTTTAGAGTTTTATGTGAATTTAATAGCTCGTCTAAACAAAATACAATTTCTATCCCAATTTTATTTTTAAATTTTGCAAATTACAATTTTTTTTAAGTCAACATTTAATCTAAGTAGGTCCTACTTTATTATTTATTATATTTCACATATTTGGAAAATATAAAATATACTCATAATTTGTTAGTTAACTTTAATAATTTTAAGTTTACATCTTATGAATGTTGGTAAAATTTAGATAACAATAATTTATAGATTTGAGTAATTTGTAAGTCTTAAAATATTAATTTCAAAACACATATTTCTTGATTTTGATAAAAGAAAATGACTCGTTATTCAATCATTGTATATCAAAATTTCTTATTTATTATATAGGTATTACAAAAGAAAAGCTATATAGTTACTTTAACATATATATGACAGTTTAAAAATAATAGACTTATCCAACTTTAAAAAGATATACTAATAGAGGAGATAGAATTGTAAAACTTAGATGTTGCTAACTCGATTCACTAGACATTAAAAAGTAAACATTTTTTTAGTATATATTCTTCAATTTATTTCCTTTTGTTTGAAAATACATGTTTTGAAATAATTTATTTAATTTATATTATTATGAAATTAGTTTTATTCCGTTAAAAATCACAATTCCGGTATCTAGAACAATATTTTTTGAATGTCATATTAGTATTTTAACATTTTTTTTACTAATTTAAAAATTGTGTACGAAATTGATTGGTAAGTTAGATGTTAAAAGATATATTAAAAACTAGTTCTCTTAATTTATATGATTGTTTCACAAATACGTTGTGTGTTTATTGATAACTAGATTATTGTCCCGCGATAGCGTGGGTAAATATAGACAAAAAATTGAATCGTAAACTTTATGTTTTTGAACTTGTTCTTTTAAGTTATTACGAGTATACAATATTGCACGTATAACAAATATATATTTATATTTATACACATGTTGTTTATAGCTATAATAACATATATACATTTACGTTTATACACATATTTTAATATTTTGTATTAAGAGATTTTATAATAGTAATAATAAGGTAAATCATAGTCCAATAAGAGACATATTTTTTTATTGTAGTGGTGTGAAATTGAAGAAATGATGCAATTATGTATTGTATGATGGTGTAAATGAAAAAAAATATTTGATAACATCATCAATCTAATATAACGGTTGAAATCAAAATATTTAATTCATCCAACGGATTTTACTTTATCATGTGACATTTAAGGCCTCTCTTTTATTATATATTAAAGATTAAAGATATAATTAAATACATAATAACTTATATTTTAAACTTTTAACCAACTAATTAAGAATTTTTATTATTAAAACTCATTTTAGTTATATTAAACAGACAACTAAACAATTAATGGAATTCATCATTATAAGAAACGTTATTACCATTATATATAGTAAACTACGAAAATGGTTGAATATATTAATTTTAAAAGTTCGTTTATCTTTATGATAACATTTAAATGTTGACAAAATTAGTAACATGCATGGTCTATTAAATAAAAGAATTATGGCATCTAAATATGCACATACGTATTTTCAATAAGTTAAATAGGACAATCAATATTATAAAATACAAATAAAAGCATATGTTTTTTTCATTTTGATACTTATGTACACGGATAGTGGAAATGAGTCCACCACTGACTTACAATATAATTTTTTTTTTGTCACAAATGTTTCAATGGATGAGAATTATAACCACCTGATCCAATAAGTATTAAAAATAGGCAATTACAACGATTAAGATCAAAAGTCAATAGATCTAACGATGCATAATGAAAGTCAAATTTTGATGGTTAACTTGCCAAAAAATTATAGATATAGAATTCTCTGCTTAAAGTCACTATAATTTAATTAAAAAGTAACCGCTCAAAAGGTTGTCAAAAAATTATCACTGACTTCTAGAAAATGTGTTTATTAACTTTTATATTAACCGTAAAATCACTTTTATCGATAAGCCAAATATTAACATTCTTTTCTGATTAATTCGCTAATTATAACGTTAGGAAGTTATAAATAAATATTTTGTGTATGTGTATGTCTTTTTTCTTAAGTTTTCAATCTTAATATTGCTTTATTGCTAGTGAATGATTAATATTATTTAAATGTAGTCAAATTTGTGATTTTCTAAGGTATGATTGATTCTTTGAGCAATTATACAATAAGCATACTCAAAGGAGATATTAGTTTCCATGTTTTTCAAATGATTGACTTTTTACTTTTTTCAAGTCAGCCTAATATGATTAGATTAGCCCAATGTTCTTTTTTTTTTTATGAACGAATAAGATATTTACGAAAATTACTTACAAAATGATATAACATATGAGTATGAATTTAACCAATCACATAACACTATTAATTCTCATTTCAGACTTTTTCAAGTATTGACCGTGTTATGTCACTACATTTATTATTTCACCGTGACATAATTCTTTAGAAAATATATGTAGTGATACCTAACAATACCATGATTCAAATCATCATGCAAAACTTGTTTTTGTTTTTATATCCGGTGAATAAACATATGGCTGCTTCATCTACATGATATGAATATGGTGGATGAATTTATCTATAGTTTAAAATCTGTCTTTGTTTATGAGTTTGTGCATTATATTATTATTATAACGAAAGTATTGTCTTTAAATTCAATTTTTATCATTTTTGTTACAAAACCAAGTTGTTGTCGGAGTGGTTAGCGCTCCCCCCCCACTACCAGGTGACCAGGGTTAAAATCCCCAATCACCTCATTCTTTTTTCATTTTCTTCCTTTTTCTTGTACCAGGGTTCAAATCCCCCGACCACCTCATTTTTTTTTATTTTTATTATTTAGATTAGTATCAAATAAAAAATATACTTTGCGAATCAAATAATCTCGTCAATACGATTACACATTTCGTTTTTGCCTCGAACTCGTGCAACGCACGAGTCCCCTCTAGTTAAAGTTAAAAAGGGTATGAAATAATAAAAATGATATGAAAATGAACATGGATATAGCTTCATCAATTAATATTTATGAATATTTTCATAATAGTACTATTGAGAGCTTTATATTTAACTCTTATTAATATCAACCACGTAATTTCGCGGATTTATAATCTAATACTTCAATATAAGCGACATCTGTATATGATTATGATTATAAGTTTGGTTAATTTTAGTATTACATATACAAAGAAATGATAAATTAAGATCTATAATTTTCTAGCTATTAAAAGAAACCATCTTAGTGATTTATCTCATTTTAATCTAATAGCTAATATTAAAACCAAAACCACTTTTATTTTCTTTTTAAAAATTAAATTATCTCTCAAAAAGTTTGAATTTTTACGAGTTTTTAATATTTGTTTATAGCCAAATGTTAAAATTTGTAAGGTAATATTATATGTGATTTTTATATTAAATGTGAATTTCAACACGTAGATACATTATATAATGTATATTCAAGTAGAATAAAAAAGAAAAATGCAAAAAATTACATATTACAACATATATCACAAGTGATAAAAATATGATTTTATAATATAAAATTTCAAAACTTATTAAAAAACGTGAAAAAAAATCGTCAAAGTATATCAAGTTGGTGCTCTATAAAAATATAATTTAATGGTTGTTGCAATGTCGTAATTTATTAATTTAATACATTAATAAATTTTGAAATAATTAATTTCTAAACAAATTAAATCAAATAAGTTTTTGAAAATAAGAGCTATAATTGATTAATTTGATTTCAAGATTTTTAATGGTTTAATGAACTCAACCCATATATATAATAAACCTCTAATTTTTTTTTTGTTGAAACAACATATTTTACAACATTATGACAATTGATATATTTTACAACATTATGACAATTGATATTTAAATAAGCAACAACTTTAATTTAAAAAATGGTTGTGTTGAAATTATCATTAAAAGAAAGAAAAGAAGATGAAAACTAGAATTGATTCCAAAGCAAAGTATTAATTAAATGTTTGAAATAATAAAATACGATTGAAAACAACTCAAGGTGACAGTATATGCAAACGTGGTATTGCTTCATAGTTAAGATCTTTGCCACCAAGTCAAATACACTTCTTAACATCTACCTTAATAGTTTGGTAGCAATCACTTCAATACTCTTAATAGTAACAATTAAGAAAATACAAATGTTCACACATATACTAGATCTTGGTAACTCTCTACTAATAGTTGGACGCGTTAGCGCGTAACAAGATACGTGATGGCAAATTTTGTACCTTAGAGAATGCCGTGGTTGTGTCATCTAAATTCGATGCCAATTAGGAGTACCAGTGTAAGTCAAGGACCAACGGCTGTTCGCACGTGGGCATGTACAACAAACAGTACAAGCACATGTAACTTGAAAGATGATCACTAATGTCATGAGAAGAGTAACATTATCGGTTTGCTTCAAGACTCGCCATTCACATTTCAATTTAACAAGTAAAGATTCATAACTAGACATTACATCAAGTCTATCACAAATCGTCTCAATTTGACGCCATCCAATGTCATAAGTAGTTATTATAGACCCTATGCTACACTACATCAGTCAATATATGGAAGTAAATAATTACACAGTAGTAGAGTTAATGAATGATCTATAAACACTGATGATATATACCAGGTTTTCTGACATTTGTATGACTTGCATGAAAGATATATAATACAAGACCTATATATGATTGCAAAATACCTGTTGATTATGAACATGTTGAAGATTATCTCGTTTTGGTGCCTTGGAAAGAATTCTATTGTTGTCCTCATACGATTGCTGCCACTTCTGTCTCGGTTGACTTTGACCTTCCTTTTTTCTTTAGTGGTTCTTTTTGTACAACAGCTTTGTTTGGTATCAATACCATGAACATGTTCTTGTCTTGTAAATTTTTGCTTTCCTCAATGCCAAGCTGCATGATTATTCAGGCATCGGAATTTTAAGGAAGGAAGAAGAGGTCCTCGAGTAAATAGATTTTTATTAATGGGTCAAGGGTCAAAAGATAAGAAATACGGATACTAGACATGGAAATTTCGACTCATTTAATTATTGAGATATGTTTTACCTCTAATGTGTCAAATGGGTAAAGTTAAAATAATCAGCTTAAAAGGAAACGGGTCAAAAATACCCAACATTCATCCCTTTTTAATTTTAAAAATTGGACTATTACTGATATAAAATATTTTATGGTAATCAGATACTCCGCATCACATAATTAACCGTTTATAGAGAATTTAAGCTTTTTTGAACGAAAGTGTTTTGGGTCAACCACCCTATTATGACCCATACCAGAAAATTACGAGTTTTGACCCTTCACCCTCCCGCCCAACCCGTCTTGTATGTCATATCCGTTAGATTTGTAAAACGGTGACTTGCAATGTTAAATGTTACATAAAAAATTATACATTCTTCTCAAACAGAAACACCAGAAAAACATGTAGAAGAGTTTGAATGTCTCTTTGTGCTATTAAAAAAGAATATAGGGTACCTCCCCGATGTCATTATGGAAACGCTTCATGAGATTGATAGCCTTATTTCTAAATTCTTTTTCACGACCTTTTAAGTTCACTATAACCTTAACCTGAGAGCATTTACAGGGGGAAAAAGAAGAAAAAAAGAGTGTTATATGGGAAGTATGCAACGAACATTGATAAAATATCAAACACAACCTTGTCACCATGATTAAGAAACTTTTGAGCAGCTCTCAAACGCACATCGTAATCGTGCACATCAATGTTATAACTGCCAAGAACAGTGATTTAGTGGCGTAACGTATATGATTAGAAAGGACCCAATTACATTAAAGTAATTTGAAAGTGGCAACATACTAATGACTAATATTGTACTCGATATAACAGAGAAGCACCCCCCTGTTATAACCTTCGCCCATGCAGTTTTATGTATATATTGCTTTTGGAAAATATAAGGTCGTAAACAGAAAATCCACAAGGTTTGCTATGATGTAATACAAAACCCACTTACCCCATTTTGAGCTCCTTCTGATCCATTCGAAGTGCTAAGCATCAAAGAACATATTTTTCTCAGCAATTTTTCTTAAAAGTTGAAAGCTATCTATGAAATTAAATAAAGACGTTGAAAAACAGCACACGAGAATGAGAAAACATTCACCAGCATTTTTCTTCTGCTGCTCTTTTTTCTTCTTTTGTTGCTCATATCTATATTTTCTGGGTAATTGTGTAATTGATAATCAAGACATATTGTTAGAAGCCGAAAAAACAAAAATATATGCCCAAGAGATTAGAAATTTCAGGAACATAAATGCAAAGAGGAAGTAAATTACCCGTAATCCATCAGCTTGACAACAGGTGGATCTGCGTCTGGAGACAATATAACCTATAGAAAGTATACGAATGCCTTAAAGAGCGAAGAAAGAACAGATAAGATATAGTTAATAACCGAAACTCAAATATAAAGCTTTTATTCACCACCAATAATGTTTTACCAAGAAATAAATCGATGTGATAAATCGTTCAAAATCTTTAGAGATATGACAGTTAACCTTACTATAAAATCACACATATCAGTAGAACCAAAGTATTGTTCAAAAGGATTGATAATAGAATCGAAAATGAAAATGGAAATGATAATGGTAAGGATTAGTAAAGTATTTAAAAATATACATACAAGGTCAAGGTCAGCATCTTCGGCCATCTGAATAGCGGTAGTTTTAGATACAATACCAACCTAGCAAAAGAAGCTAATCAACCCAAAGCCGTAAATAATAATCTCACATAACTTAACATGAAATGTACAAGTAACAGAAACATGTATGCAGAAAAACTCACCATATTTTGCTGCTCATCTATAAGCCTCACAGTATTTGACCTATTTTAATCCAAGGAAACAAATAATACTTCATACTTATCGATATAGAGTCCAAACTAACTCTATTTTAAACACTATACGAATTAATATATCCCTGCCTACCTGCTTACAAACTTATAGGAGGTGTTTTAAAACCATATTGGACCACAATAGGAAACTACAACTCTTCAACTATATACTTGTATGCAAAAACCAGATATGGAATATATTAAAACAATCGAATGTTAGTCTGTGGAAAAAAATATGAGATTCAAGGTCAAATAAACAGGAATTAAGAACAAATTTGATATCTTGACTACATGTAGACATGAACTTTCTAGCTCTAAATCAGCTAATCTTTCTCTTAATGCAGGGTGATCCCGAAAATACGGAGGCCTATGGATCCCTCATAAACAACGTTATTTTACATATAGAACATTTTTTCTATAAAATTGTCCCCAAAAAATATATATATTTTTTGTTTCTTGTTACGTTGTTAGACACGTATATGTGTATTGGAAAAAAATTGGCCCCTTCTGACCTTTGAGTCATGTGCGGCCGCACACCCTACACATGCCTTCTATTCACACCCTCGTGAAAGGTTAGTTTTGCAAACTTGTTTCTTGCATGTTTTTGAAGTTTTGAGTTTTGACAACCGGGGGCTATGAGAATAACTATTAAAGGTGGTGCATCAAGAACCTGATAGTGAAGACATCTAGGGGTTGGTCATCATCATCATCGTCATAGTCCGAATTTCTAATTAGTTGAGACTTTCTGGAATCTTCGAGACGTGAATTAAGTCCTCCTCCATAACGGCAGGTGATCCGAGAGACATTTAAGTTTCGGAATTTCGGAAGAAGAGTAGAGAATTTTGGCGGGAAGGAATTCGGTTGTTTAAAAGGTCTGATGATACAACTCTTGCTGCTGGTTGATGCCATAAAAATCATGTAACACGAAAACTGTAGAATTGAAAGGAGGTGGAGGTGGTAATGGTGGTGGACCAAACCTTATCCATTGCATGTTGTCAACGTCAAATGTGATGGAAATTATAGAAACCACCCATTATAATGTTAATAATTGCAAAATTATCTGTATTAAGGTTTGCAAAACGGGCAGGGCGGCCGGTTGAGTAGCGAGTTAAAACTAGTTAGTGTCAGATGGGTCATGGATCAAAACCAGGATGATTTTATAATTCGGCTCAGTCGAGTTGCATGTTGGGATAGGTTCGACTTGACCTGTTACTTTTTTTCTAAAAAGAAAGTTATCTTTTCTTTTCAAATTATATCGAAACTAATTAATATATAGTTTTTAAAAGTTTATTGACTACATTTTGTTTTATTTTTTGTTATACATTTTGTGCTACGAATTTATAAGATAATCTATTTTGAAAGTTCAGGTGCTAAAAGAAAAATAAAAATTACATTACATAAAATATATATTTGAAAAACTAAGTTATATTCTAATAACTTCAATCTTTTCCTTGACCCATTTTTCAATTATTAGAGAAAAAATGTAATAGTAATTGATTCACCTAAAAGTAAACGGGTCAATGTACGCTAGGCAAATGTTGTTGTTTATGAGAGCACCCGGAGTTGGGGGTTCTCGCGTCGTTGTCAACTGACAACGAGCGTTAAGCTCGTTATCACTCCGCCTTGGCTTGTTGTGGGCTCGTTCTCAGCGTGCCGTTGTGCCTACAACGAGCCGTTACCCGATTTTTGTTTTTGTTTTTTTTTTTTTTTTTTTAAACTAACGGTAATATTACCGTTTTTATTTATTAAATTAATTTTTTTTTATTTATTTTTTTTTTTTTACCAACCCATTTCACCTATAAATACAACCCCATTTTAACCAAAAAAAATCACGCCTTCTTTCAACAATCTTATTCTTAATCCAATTCAATCTCATACCCAAACCCAAAAAAATCACAAAATGTCTTCGTCTTCATCAAACGCTCCCCAAACACAATCCCTCGACGCCACAATCACAAACACCATCCGCTTTCGCTAACTTTTTCGGCACAACAAACGCCCTATTTCCAAACCAAATACCAAACTTTTCGCCACAACAATCCCAACAAATTTTAAACACGTATTTAACGCACCAACATCTACAACCACAATACCCACAACCAATGTTCACTCCCGAACAATACGCCATGCATCAACAACTTTTCTCACAATCCCAAACTTTTCTTCCCCAAACTTTTCCTCCCCAAACTTTTCCAACCCAACAAACACAAACATTTGTTCCCGAAACCCAAGAAATCGTCCAAGAAACGGACGATGTGGTCGAAGTAACCGCAGCACGACCGTCCACGTCGAAAAAGAAAAAGACGTGCAAAAAGATTGCATGGACGGTCCCAGAGGAGGTCCTTTTGGCGGAGATGTGGTGCTCGGTCTCGGAAGATGAGGGGGTAGGAAACGCCCAACCCGAACCTCGATTTTGGCAACGGATCGTTGAGGGTTACAACAAAGAGGCGGCTAAGCAAGGATTGCCGGAGAGAGGCAAGGAGTCCCTCAACTCCAAGTTTACGGCGATGAGTGTCTTGGTCAAGGTTTTTATCGGCCACCATGCCGAGGTGGTAAGAAATCGAACAAGCGGGACTGACGACCATGCGGTTTACCAAGCGGCTCGGCAAATGTACTATGAGTCCGATCGTTCGACGTTTAGGCATGACAAGGCCTGGGAAATCTGGAGGGATCACAGCAGATGGCGCGCATTTGTCAAGATAGACCCTCCACTCGATACCGTCAACCTAGACGACGTTGGTGTCGGGGACGATATATTTGCGGATGATGTAGAACAACGACCTCCAGGAAAAAAGAGAGGTAGTAAAAGAAAGGAATCATCCGACGCCTCCGATAAGGCGCAAACATCTTCGTCCTCGACGCTTTGCGGGCTCATCGCGACACACCTGAAGAAGATTACGAAGACGAAGAAGCAAATCGCGGAAATAAAGGCGAAAACCCTCCACCGACAAGAACAAGCGGCTATTCGACAAGAAAAAGCGGCTTACTCTAGTGCACGAAGAGACGATATGATGTTTCTTCGACAAAGCACGGAGGGGATGCCGCCGGCAGAAGCGGCTTGGGTCGAAGCAGAGAAAAATAAAATTCGAGAAAAATACGGGATTAATTAGTTTAGTTTTTATTTGTATTGTTTTAATTATTTATTTTTTGTTTTAATTATTTGTAATTTTTTTTATTTATCTTATGTAATGTTTTAATTATTAAGTTTTAATATTTTATATTCTTTTAATTATTTATTTATCTTTTATTTTTAATGTTTTACGAAAAAAATTAATAATAATAAAATATTTCCACAACCTCCACAACCCTCACTATCATAACAACCCAACAATCTTACAACCCATATTCTCAGTGCCACGTCATCACCTTTTTCCCCCACAACCTCAACACGAAGAGACGATATGATGTTTCTTCGACAAAGCACGGAGGGGATGCCGCCGGCAGAAGCGGCTTGGGTCGAAGCGGAGAAAAATAAAATCCGAGAAAAATACGGGATTAATTAGTTTAGTTTTTATTTGTATTGTTTTAATTATTTATTTTTGTTTTAATTATTTGTAATTTTTTTTATTTATCTTATGTAATGTTTTAATTATTAAGTTTTAATATCTTATATTCTTTTAATTATTTATTTATCTTTTATTTTTAATGTTTTAAGAAAAAAATTAATAATAATAAAATAATCCCACAACCTCCACAACCCTCACTATCATAACAACCCAACAATCTTACAACCCACATTCTCACTGCCACGTCATCACTTTTTTCCCCCACAACCTCCACAACCCACATTGTGGCTCATTATCACTCCGGGTGCTCTGAGCAACTAAATGTTGTTTTTGTTACTGTCTTCACAAATAATACGATAATAAGTTTTGACGTGTTTGATTAATGAGGTTATTGGATTCGATTTATTTTGATTATTTTAGTTATTCAAAGTTCACCACATTAACTATTGAAATAAGCTCATATAACCAAAAACATTTATTGAATAATAAATTTATAACAGATAAAGCTTAACTATATGTTTTGTCAGGTGAAGTAAAATTGAAGTACCCCAATAGCATGACAAATATGATACGGAAACAAAGTAGTTAACGGTTTCGATGAGAACTTAGGAAATGGTTGTTAAAAATATCAAGAGAAAATAAATAAACTATAGCAATAAATAAGCTTATAAGTTAAAAAATCAAATATTTTTAGATACATACCTAACCAACAATGTTATTACCGGATCTTGTGTCGGGAACATTTACAAACTTAGGATGAATAGTTAATAAGGCAGCAGCTACCAACGCTTACAAATTTGGGATGAATAGTGAATCAGGCAGCTAGGTTACGTTGTTGTCTGTAATCTAGATGTTTACTTAATTGTTTTTTTTCTTTATAAATATCTTTTTTTGTTTCGTGCTATATTTTTTAGGTTAGGTTATTTTTTTTCTTTTCATAACAAAAACCCTATTGTTATTTAAATAAAACGAGAATATAACATTTTATGCACTTCAGCTAATCAACTCAAGAATTTTGTTTAGTTAGACTCTTCTTAACATATTTCTCACTGACATTAGTACAATTTTATTTCAAGATGATATTCAATAAACATATGATATCTAACATCTTCTTATTTCATCATTTGTCACACTACAACAAATCGTTCAATTATATATATTTTTTTTGAACATCAACTTTGGTATAGTTGATCCAGTTCATTCCTTTTGGGCTGGGTTGAAATATTGCATCCAAGTTTCATATAATTTCAAAAGATTAACAAAACGCCATCGTTGTATAGATTTGTGTTGTAGTAACCACTCTTTATTAAGTTACCGGTGAAGAATGCGATAATATGTAGCAATGTGTGTAAAAATTGGAGAAAAATGTTATGGTGTAATAGATGTAGTTTAACACAAAGTTGTTATGTTGAACTCATATATGATGATAATAGGAATGTAATGAGCTTGTAACATCTACACCATATATATCTTCATGGAATCAATATTTTCATTGTGTCTTATGTTAAAAGTATTGTTTCTTGAAATAAGATGTTAAATATGAAGTTGAAAGGCATCAAGATGGTTTTATTCTTAATCCGGTTACAAAAGAATATATTACTTTTTCAAATGATGATAATCAAAGTATTTTTCTAATCGATATGATTTACGGTTTTGGATTTGATGTTATATCCAAAAATTCAAAGTTTTATAAGTTACTCAAACACTCTTGGAGGAATAATATTGTAGAAATCTACGTCTATGGGTACCAACTTGAACAACAAAGTTCATTTGACTCATGTGTATGTAATCCGCCGATGTTGCCCGCACGAAAATTTCGATACGTAGGATAATTATCGACGAAAGATACAATTTTATATTATTTACCGCCATAAAATATTTTAGTTCATAAAATATATTAGTTGAAGAAATAGACATAAGTAACCATTTTATGTAGTGATAAGGATCATTTTAATGAATTTCATTTTTCCCACCAACATTTTTTTTTAATAATTGTCTCCCTTAAAAAAAATTCTAACTGCACCCCTATTTATACGTGTTCATCACCGAATATCTTGTTTTGATTGGAACTTGGAGTTATTTCATTCGGTACCATCTACATACGGTTAACATATTCGGAAAACAAACTCTCCGTTATAAAGTCGTTTTGGCTGTAATTCAAAATTGTTTATACAAATTGTATACCTCAATCAGTCATGTGTATATATAGATGATGAAACTCTTCGGAGTCGAGGACTCTCATGTGAGCTTTATGTTTGTTACGGATGTTATTGTTTGCAGGAAGAGAAAGCAGACTAGATTGAACCATAACTAGAAAGACGTGAAATATTAGCAGAAATAGAATTTTAGGCGCAATAGACACTACAACAAAAATGTTGATTCTTCACGCTTATTTTTTCACGGTTCATGTGAATGCGAAAAATATTTGTATGTTGTTCACACAAATAAGTGTCATCAAATTATTCACATTTATAAATATGAACAATAAAAAAGGTTATAAAAATAAAACACATTTGATTGTGAAGAAATTTGTTCACACTTATAATTGTGAATAAGAAAATACAAGAGTTTGTTACATATATAAGTGTGTAGAAGTTACACTTATTATCATAGTTCAAAATGTGACTTAACCTAAAAGAGTTGTCATGCTTTTGAACGTGAGGAATATATAATTTCATTACACTTTTAAGAGTGAAAATGTACGTACTCATGCTATAAAGATATGAATGTGTTTACGTTCTTAAGCATGAATAAAATAGAACAAAATTCACAATTCTAACTGTGACGAAACTTTGAAGGAAAAGAAACTCACAATTTTAAGTATAGCGAAATTAATAGAAGAATTTAATTCAAAATATTATAATGAATTGAAAACAAAAGTAAAACTTCACTTAAAATAAATTAACATAATAATAAAGTATCTAAATCGTCGTTCCCGCGTCTCACTTTTTCCTCTAAACACACGAGAGAAATACTCTCTCTCTCTCTCTCTCTCTCTCTCTCTCTCTCTCTCTCTCTCTCTCTCAACTGAAACCCTAGATCTGAACTCAGAATCGCATTCATCTGCTCAATTTCCGGCTAATTCACCGCCGATTTCGCCGGCTAATCCTCAGATGAGTAAGCATATATCGACGCCGCTCACGATTCATCTGTCGGAGTCTAATTTTTGACTTTTCACCGACGAATCCGTCCGTTCTAGGTCAGTCCTCGATTTCTCCGCCGACGAATTAACCTCTGTAATCGCCGCTCATGATTCATCTGCAGATTGTCGTTTTAGCTTAATCTCCGGCTTCTTCTCCGATTAATGTGCAATTACCGACTAATATCTCAGGCGGATGAGGTAATTCTTATTATGAACTAATATATAGCAGTATTGCATTCTCACTTGAACATTATGCATTGATTATTATAAATTTACTTGAAAGCAGTTTTCGATTCAATATATTCCTTGTTGCATAATACAAAGTTATATTTGCAGGAGGATTCTTAACAACTTATACAGTGGCAAAACGCTCACTCAAAACAAGTACCAACTAATATTACTAGAATAGTATTTAAAAGAGGCTTCACTCTACGATTTTAGTACTTTTGTACCTTAACTCATTAGTATTGATATAGGTAAAACACATTTAATTAGTAGTTGTTTTAAATGGCATCTTGTTTTATTTTTTATTTAATTGTTGATAGATATTAGATCGTTGGATGCAATCATTGCCTAACTCTGTTGGTATGTCATATGTGTATCCTTTTTTCATTATTGGTTCAACATATTAAACTATTGTCTTCATTCTTTCCATTTAGATTTTTCCATGGCTATAGTTACATGTTATCAAGATTGTCTCATGTTCTGATCTTGTAGTTCATTATGTATTAAATGGCACTTCTATAATATATGTTAATTATCTTTTTTAGTAACTGTCGATGTTGCATAATGTTAGATTAGTTGGACTACATGAGTTGTTAGAGGGCATAGTTGCTATTTTTTGATTTTATAAACGAGAAAAGTGTGGTTTTTGGAGTTGCAAGGTAGTGCACACTCAATTTTATCCTGTATTATGATGTTAGTTAAGAATTTCAGTGAATTACTTATAACAACAATATAGAACCTCTTATTCTCTCTATTATCTCTAGTACAGGGCTTGTTCTTAAAAATTAACAAAGTCTATCAAGCTATTTCACGAATGAGAGGAACACCGAACCCTCAGTTTTACTTACTGACAAAGATGGTATGGTTTTATATATAATTAAACTTGCTCACTCAACTTATATAGGGATCATTATTATTCCAATAGAATGATTAGCGGTTGAACTACTAAACTTTTTATTTCAAAATTATCATTTTTTTCTGCTCGGGAAAGTTTTAGCTTTGATCTCAAAAGAGAAGTGGCGTTGACCTATCAACTGCACCAAGATAAATCTATGGTAAGCTCAGCTCATGTAGATTTAACTTCTAATAAATTGTAAAGAGATTCACTTTTGAAAGTTAACTTGTGAGTTTACTTCCCATTGTAACATGAAACAGGATCTTTGTTCCTGAAAGGATAATAAGTTCTCATAATCATCGATGCTATGACAGAGCTTATGGGTCTAGATAGTTCTGGACGAGCTCGTGGTTACGGGGCAGGAGTAACAAAATCTCAAGTAACAAATCTCAGTTACGACCTACGAAAAATGAGAGGCGAAAACCGGACAAATCAGAATAATCAAAGCGGAACACTTTTAGTGCAAGTTGAATCTCAAAGAATGCAATTGGAATCTCAAAATAAGCTAATTGAATCTCAAAACATGCAAATAGAATCTCAAAATAAGAAAATAGATTCTCAAGAAACGCAAATCAAGAGCTTGCAGCAAACAGTTGATGAATTTCGGAACGAATTTCGACTTTTCCAAAGTCATTTCAAGACCAGTATGATCCTCGTGTATCCAAGAAGAAGAAGTTTAAAGCCCCTCGAGTCTCACATGAAGATGTATTTGTGACGCAAGTACACGAATTAAGTAATTTACAAATTACTTTAAACATTTGTCTTATTCTCTAGTGATCTTTAGTGATCTTATTTACGTATATATAATATTTCATTTTATTTGTCGATTTTCTCAATATTCTGTAAATGATAATTTGAAAAGTTAATAACCCAAAATGTTTAGTATTTCCAGGAAGGGAAGATGGGAAAATGATGGGAGGATGATGAGGTAATTGGTTTCGTTATGTGATTACATGAGTTTTCCAAAATGTTTGGTATTTCCAGGAAGGGAAGATGGGAAAATGATGGGAGGATGATGAGGTAATTGGTTTCGTTATGTGATTACATGAGTTTTCCTGAAGATGTTATGATGCTGAGGTTATTTGATTTTGTAATACAGTTTTCTTATGTCATTTTGTATGCACTTTGTTGCCGATCGTTTAAAACTTGACAGATATTCTTAATAATTGTTGTTTTTTGTTTAAGAATCTTAAACTCTAAAATCCAGTTTAGTTGTGGCATGAATTTATGTTCCTTTTGGTCTAGATTAATTTCTTGTGGTAAATAATAACAATATAGGAAGTTTTTCTTTTATATATATATATATATATATATATATATATATATATATAATATATATATATATATATATATATAGTGTTCACATCTAAAAGCGTAAATAATTATGTATTATGTGAATATGTTTACACATAAAAGCGTGGACATTTATACCAATACGCTCACATATAAAATTGTGAATAATTTAAAAATCCTTACACTTTGAATCGTGAAGATATATCCCAAAATCCTCACATTTATAAGTGTGATAAATTATCCAAAATCCTCACACTGGAAATGTGATAAATTTATCCAAATTCTGATAAATTATCCAAAATTCTCACACTGGAAGTGTGATAAATTTATCCAAATTCTCCATACTTAAAAGTGTGATAAATTATTTCAAATCCTCACACTTGAAAGTGTGAAAAGTTATCTCAAAATCCTTACACTTACAAGCATGAAAAATTATATCAATATAATCACAAAAAAAAGTGTGAAAGATTTTGTTACACCAATATTCCTCGCGATGTCGGACGTGAACTTCTTAAATCTTCACGCTTTTAAGTGTGTAAATATGTTTTAAAAAGTATGAAAAATCAATTATTTTGTTGTAGTGAGAAAGGAATTCACCATGTTAACAAGAAGACACAAAGAAGATTGCATATATTTTAGGTTTAGATTTGATGAAAACTGTTCGTAGAAGCACGTCACAGAAGTTTGTTTCCCACCTCATTAAGAGAGTGAATTAAAGCATCGTCACCTAGTGATGCATATATTGTCACAACCGTAATATTCTGCCGAAAGCACCCCTCAAACCATAATAGACTTGTAATTGATGCTCATATTCCGTCTCATAATAAAGCAATACACGAAAGGCAAACAGATTGAGAGAAGTGCAATGATTGCAATTAATAATACTTAAAAACCAAATTTACCCCTGTAAAGTGCATGTGCATAATTGCGCTAAATAGTACAGCTATATGTGGAAGTAGAAAATTTTCAATTTATACTTTCAAATTACTCGAAAAGCAGGTTGTTTTTTCCTCGAGAATTAAGAAAGATCATATGAATTAAGTTTATCTTACTATATGCCCAGAGACTACACACAAGTTTGCCATGCGAACAACGGGCTTATTTGGGTTGTGATCCAGAATGCGTATATCAGAAATCTTACTCTCAAGGTCAGGGCGTGTTGATTTTATCGTTGCAATGAACTGCAGATAGTACAAATTTTCAATTAATCCCAATCAAGTAATAAAATTATACATTCAAGAACACGATGTTTAAAAAAGTAACATACCCTCCATATAGCGAGGAAGAAGCTTCGCCATTACAACTTGAGACCATTTCTCCAATGCCTCGGGAAGGACAGTGTGATTTGTGTAAGCAATTGTCCTGGTCAATAGTCAATGACCAATAATCAACTTTTTGTAAACTCGGACAAAATAGTAGTAATAATCGTTTAAGCAACTTCAGGAATTAAGTTTTATAAAAAGTTTACATACTTTGAAGTTACATCCCAAGCCTCATCCCACCCTAAACCTTCTTTATCCATAAGCAATCTCATCAATTCGGGTATTGCAAGAGTAGGATGTGTGTCATTCAGTTGCACCGCAACCTTTGTTGGAAACTCTGACCACTCACGTTCAGCTGTTCCATCTTTTCTTTCCTTGAATCCTGAAATAATATCCAGAAATTATTTCAACATAAAGATTCCAAGTTTATTATCCTTGAATGAGCATTAATATGGAATTAGTATAACAGATACGAGATGAAAAGATTGGCAAACAACCTGTAGTGATGCACTGCATAAGAAAAACTGCTGCTTTAGTCGAAGAAGTTTTCCTTCTTCCGTAGCATCTCCAGGATAGAGAACAGCACAAATCTGCCGGTAATAATGAAATCATTACAATCCTATAAAGATTTTATA
Organism: Senecio squalidus; assembly: GCA_910822075.1. Taxonomy (NCBI): domain Eukaryota; kingdom Viridiplantae; phylum Streptophyta; class Magnoliopsida; order Asterales; family Asteraceae; genus Senecio; species Senecio squalidus. The sequence continues at coordinate 34,474,976 of CAJVGC010000591.1, read as the reverse complement.
GGTAATATGGTTTTATTACTTTTCATCTTCTTGTAAACTTAAGGAAAAACTGACCTGTTGAGCTCGTGCATGTAGATTCGCGGCAGACTGATACTGCCCATCATTAAACCGAAACAGGTTGAAGTCTTTAGCACTGGCTTTGGCCTCCCAAAGCGAAGACTATTAGTATTCTTAGTTTTGTATCCCGGAATCGACACATCATATGCTAAGGCTTGCAGAACCTCTCCCTCCACCCATTTTCGTCTGCAATATGCCAATATTTAAAAATTTCAACCAGAGTTAATTTAAAAAAATAATCAAATACATTTTGCCTAGTTAACAAAAAATTTGAAGTTGTGCTTACGATCCGGTGGGGAGGACCTCAACATGACCAAAGAATCTGATCGGAAACACCACATCATGCCTCACAACCTCCCAAGGACTAAACTTCTGCAATATTATTACACAAAAATTAGAAAAAGACAATGATAAGCAAATGATTATAAATAATTATCAGGTGAAGTTTGGACCTCAAGCCAATCTTCTGCCATCTCTTCTTGTCCTGCTTTCGAGATACTTTGCTAGAAGAGCCCATACCTGTACCGTAGACCATAACCCCATGCTGGCAAATTTAATGTTGCCATCGAGTCCAAAAAGCAAGAGGCAAGTCTCCCCAAACCACCATTTCCAGGTGCCATATCTTTCTCCTACAATTGTTATAAAACTGACGTTTAAAAGATATGAGTCAGACGGAAAATGAAGTTCTTACGGTAAACGAATTATTTAGTGTATACGGATTGATCTTAATTTTTTCTTGCTTTTCTTTAATCAAAAAGTTACTCTTCTATTCAAATTATTGATTCATTCCCTACGCCTTCGTTCCAAAGCACATACCTCAAAAGCAGAAAAAGCGAAACGTTTAACCGGCACAGAAACGAAGACAGCAAGCAGAGCTAGCAAGCGCAATCAGTCTAAAACTGCGGATTTAACAAAAAAATCTGACTATTCAAACAAAAACTTAAAGTACAGTATAACAATGCAATAAAACAAATTGCAAAAACCATACCTCAAAAATCGAGAAAACAAAAGACCTAACCTGCATAAGAACGAAAATATCAAAAAAATATTAGTAGCTACAATCGGTCTGCAGACAAACGAAGAAAACAGAAAGGAATTATTAGACACAATCACTTAAAAAAGTACCGGCAGAAAGGAAGAAGATGAGGTCCAGAAAAAGCAAATTGCTCAAATCAAACAATTAAATCATACAAAAACGAAAAAAAATAACTTAAATTGAGAATTAAAATCATAAAAAAAAAATCACTTACTTGCTCCAATTAACAAATTAGGGTTCCGATTTACAAAAACCTCAACTACAACACCTTCCGATCATAAAAAAAAACCTGAAAAATGAAGATAAATAGTAAAAAATCAAGCAATTACTTCAAATATTAAGTCGTTGATTATCCAAACCGACATCGTAATTAGGAGTGGAGTAATTCGGAAGAAAGTCAGGAGTATTGATCTGAGAAAGGAATTCCGCCGGAGAACTGTTGTATTCGAAACAGAAGTTTGATGATGCTGATGATGACGAGGTGTTACAATAGGTTTTGGTTGAAAGAAAAGGAACGACACGTACACCAAACACAGAAGACACGTGGTAGACGAAGAAAAAATATATACGGAAACAATAACCCGATGACAAAAACCAGACCAATAAAAAACGAAAAAAGGCCCAAAGTGGTCCAAAATAATAAAAAAATCACAATGGCACACTTCCATATGAATGTTAGAGATTTAATATAGGAGAGTAATGTCTGAGGGGATATCTAGAAAAGAAACACTTAGAGGAGGTTTACATTGTATTGAAATGTTTAAGCTTTGTTTGATAAAAAAAAATGCAACATAACCTATTTATAATACAACTTCGTGGGGAAATTCCACACATCTAGATAATTTTATTGATATTAAATAATATTTAAAATCTAAATTACTTTTACTAGATATTTGTAGTAACCTCTAAATAAATCATGTAGAGAGTATTTTACACTTGGGCCTAGATACATCTAAATATCAGTTCAATATCAGATCGGGTCAAATTAAATTTATAATCCAACACCCCTTCCCGCTCTTTAAACATCATTTGTCGACTCCATGTACCATTGTCAGTTTAGAAAAATCTTTCTCCTAAAGCGGCTTCGTGAAAATGTATGCACCTCGATTTTCATATCCTTTATGTATGACTCGAACATCATTCCATGCAATGCATTATTATTAGAATCAACTGTGTATTGAATTTATGTCTACTTTGTATCAACTCTCCACGGACAATTAGAGTTAAAATTTTACGTTTTGTATGTTTTACTTATTTTGCTCGTTTGTTATTTTAGTATCTATTGTAATCCGTAGATTTTATTCCACTACAACATACCTCAATTTTTAGGAGTGATTCTTGTTATTAATAAAATTGTTAGGCTTTGGTCTTTTGTTAAGAAAAAAAAACTTATACAACTATACACACGTGGTTTAGAGTATATAGAGTATATATAACTTATATTTCAATGTAATATGAACACTTTGAATTCGTAATTCCAATCTTATCAAAGTTTTTTCTCTCTAGATTAATCAATTGTGTTCGAATCCACATCTTAACATTTTGTAATTGAGTAGAGCATAAATGAATAATGTCTATTTGAAGTGAAATCATCAAGAAATTTTGACAAATAGTACTGCTTTGTACATACGTGAGTCAAGCGAAAGTCAAAGATCGCTGATTCTAGAAATTAAGCCATTGGATTCAAGTTTACAACCTTAAGTTATCGATTTCAGTATGATACTTCAATTGCACGATTTAACCAAGTTTTGATCGAGGTTTTTTTATTTAAATAAAAGTCAACAAAAAGTCAAAGGTCATCAAATTGAAGATTTTAGCCATGGAATGTGGTTAAACTTGACCAGGTTTTCAATTTTTAAGGATTTATGATCAATTTGCTGGTTCTATTTTCGAATTACATCAACAATTGATTATTGATTGAGTTTGTACATTTTATACGGGTTTTGGACAAGTTTATAAACAGAACATATCAATTCGATGGTTCAATTTTCGAATTACATCATCAATAGATTGTGCATATATATTATGTGCTATTACTCTTAGTTTTATGTTTGTTAAGAATATATAATAATTTTTTGAGAAATGGTATTTGTGTCTACCTAATATGCCTATATTTGAAGGCGGAAATGTGTGGAAAAAATTATAAAACTATCTAGGTTTTAAAAACCATTATCAAAACTACCCTAGTTTTCGAACCAGCTTCAAAAATACCCCGTTCGCACCTACTAGGTGCGAACCCTGTGAATGGATGAAATTTAGCACATGGGTCGCACCTGCTACGTGCGACCCCTGTGAAAGATTAAAAAAAAACGTTTAGAGGGGTCGCGCGTAGCAGGTGGGGATGACAAATAGTTAAAATCATAACCCCCGGGCGGAGGGGTATACTCAAAAAGTGACAAAAAACCTCAAGCAGGGGTATAACTTTGACTCGGATATTCGAAGGGATGCTGACTCTGGAATGGCATTGTATTTTGAGTTGGATAGTGCATCGAACTATGAAAGTTAACCCCAAGAGATGAATCTGGGTTAACACTCGAGGGACCGACCTCGTCCACGTTGGAACGTGGCTGTGTACGCCTCCGTGTATCTCTTTGGAACATCTGTTGGGGTATTGCGTCATAGTTCTCCACATAATTACTCGGCTCGTGTGAAAATCGTTCAGTACTATTCATGTAACCCATATACTGCTGATGCAAATTTTCACCTCCCTGACCTACGGATTCGTTATGCCATCTTGTCATACCATTCATCTGCATTTATTTTTTTAACTTAGTGTTAACCTTTTTTTAATTAATATATGTAAAATAATATAAAAGTTGATAAACATACTAGAAACTCCCGTTATTCACCAAGAGGTTGAAACCCATGTGGCGTCGACCCTGGGTTAGTGATATACTGCACAGTTTTAGGATGAAACCATGCAATATATTCAGGGGATGGACTATAATCATTCACCAAGAATGATGTTTGAATACTCCCATATCGTTCATTCCACCATTTAATGTAATCACCTTGTTCTGCCCCCCAATTATGATTAGATTTACCAAGGCCAGATACAAAGTGTTCTCGAACACAATCAGTGTGACTAAATAATGGGGCACCAGGTACATCCTGAACCATACAATATTGTCGCATTACTCTAGTCACCAGATGAGGTTCGACAATCTCCCAACACACAAGATAGGTTTCATATCTCCAATTTTCCGGATCTATTCTACAACATGCTGGAAGACGATGTAGAATATCCTCGTATGGAACCCAGTTAAACTATACACCAAAAAAAATATTTATTAATAAATAGGTTATATAATAAAATATATTATTTAATTAGTTAACATATTTACCTCATGTGTGGTCAATGATGTAAGTAGTGATCGACATCCTGCTAAAACATGTGATGTAACTCCACCAAAATTTCTGTCCGCATGTTCACCTCCAAAACTGTTATTTTGTAAAACAAACTTATATTATTCTAAGAGATTATAATATATTATAGTTTAATAAAAAGTTATGTTATTCTAAGAGATTACATTTTCCTAAATAAATGTGGTCAAATTAAAAAAAAGTACAATAATTCTTCTATAGTTTAAATCTTGTCCATACCTATGGATTTGTGCATTATATAATGTTAAATTCTTCTATAGTTTAAATATTATATTAAAATGAAGGATATTATTATTATTAAATTTGGGTTGGTGTTGGGCTTAGGTGTCGGGCTTATGTGTTTGAGTTGGTGTTGGGCTTAGGTGTTGGGCTTACGTGAGGAATTGGGCTCTTAAATTTTTTTTTTTTTTTATAAATTCCAAATATATGTTAAAATCATCGTTAACTAATCACACATTTCGTTTAATATCACTACACACAAACCCCCAAACTCGTGCAACGCACGAGTCCCCTCTAGTTTTAATTAAACGATAACATACAAATTAACCAAAAAGTCATTATATATTCATGTTCACCCAACATCAATCAAATATTAAGATAAATTAATATTTTATAGGATTAATTACAAAAAATAACAACATACTTCTATATTTGTCACAAAATGAAGTGTTTATTATCTTTTGTTCAATTGTGTCAACCAAAGTTTACTGCGATTAAAAAATTTAACAATTATTAGTGGGAATTCTCAAATCATTGCCAACATGTCAAAAAATATACCTTTGATAATATTGAGATTTTGCATTCATGCAACGGTCTGCTTTTATGCTTAACTAAGCCGTTTAATTTATTCGTATATAATCCAACCATAAACCAGTTTAAAATGATTCTAGAAGAACATTGTTCCGAATTTACTGAATTTATTCACGGAATTAAACATGCATTTGATCCAATTAAATCGCCTCACAGCAAAGTTGTTTATGCTGTAAGCATGTATCCTAACCATAATGATGATCCTTTTGTTGATTAATTCCCCTCCAAAAGGGATCGGAGGTAACGACTGCTAAAACTTAAGCTTATGGTCGGGGCGGATGGTTTAAATATAAAAATGAAAAACATGTTTTAATTAAAATGAAGGATATTAACGTCGCTGGAGCTTGAACTTATAGGTGTAAAAAGACATAAAAAGGTATATAAATATATATGTTTTAATTAAAATGAAGGATATGAACGTCATTTTATTTACCATAAGCTAAAGCTCCTTTCATAATCTACTGACTTATGGTTTTGAGACTTATCAACACTTATATTTTCTATAAATCGGTTCAACCAAACGAGACTTATAAATTTTTTATAAAAACCGATAAACTCAAGTACTTGTAATCCTCCGTGATCCATGCGCGGGCGCCATTCAGATTATAATAAGTTATGTATATATGGGTTTTATGGGTGGAGTAATAATGGGCCCAATAAATAAGGCCTTTCGGTGAGAAATGGCCGTTAGAAAATAGTGTAACGGCTACAAATTTCAAATTTCAATTTTCAATTCTTTCCTTTTATTCTTCAATTTACAGTCTCTGTTTTGATTTCAATTTTGTTCATCTTCGAATTCTTGATTTTTATGGCTCCTCCTAATTCTACACCTGGTGGCGGATTAACTCCATCGTCTTCAAAATCAAATCATTCACATTTAAAAACCCCTCTATCTCGTCATCGTCTCAATTTTAATTCCTAACCCTACTACTACTACTGCTGATCACCCTGTTGAAGTTATCGGTCGGATTCGAGACTACCCTGATCGCAAAGACAAACCTGTTTCCGCTCTTCAGACGGCCCTTCTGTTTGGGTTAAAACTGATATTGGCTATGGCGATTTCACTCTAGTCAAAATCAAGATCTTGACAGGTTTTATACAACTTTTGTTCAATCCAGAATAAATGGTGTTAAATTGGGGGACAAATGTACTATTATGATGTACGGTCCCACTGGTTCCGGAAAGAGTCATACCATGTTTGGATGTGCTAAAATGCAGCAGCAGCAGGGGATCGTCTACAAGTCTTTGAGAGACATTTTGGGAAATGGAGATGAAGATGTTCAAGTCTCGGTTTAGAGATTTACGACCAAGAGATTTATGATCTCTTGTCCACTAATACTAATACTAATGCCGGATTCAGCATTGGAATGCTTCAAAGGTACAAAATCTCTTCTTTTTCATTACATGTATTTGTTTACCATTCATAATTGATTATTATTATTCTGCGATAAAACAATTGAGCGTCTTTAAGTTAGTTTGTTTTCCTTTATATACAATACTACTTCTATAATTACTTTACCATATTAACCGAAAAAGTTACGATTGTATGTTTTTGAAACTCTAGGTTAAATTACAAGTAATGGGAAAGAAGGCAAAGAATGCCACTTTCATATCTGGAACAGAACCTGGAAAGATCTCAAAAGAGATCCAAAAGGTTGAGAAGCGTAGAATCATTAAAAGCACTTTTTGCAACGAAAGAAGCTCAAGATGGTTTGAATCAATCTCTTTCAAATTTTTCTTTCTTATGAAGTTTTGGTTATGAATATGGGTTGAGTTCAATTTGTGTGCAGATAATTCTTGATGTTCCAACTGTGGGTGGACGGCTTATGCTTGTTAATGTATTAATTTTTATCAACCATTTTGATATTTCGTATGTAACTAATTATATAGTAAATATATTTTACTAATATCAAAAGAATAGAGTTTAATCAATATTAGTAAATGACTAAAAAAATGTATCCTTTGAATTCATTATAGAAAAAAATTCTTTATAATAAACCATATGATTAAATATTAATTAAAATGTCATAAGGTACATGATTAAAAATCAATTAATTAAACTAATATTTAATCTAAAACAATTTAATAATAATATCTATTAAAGAAATTAAGTAAACATACCATGCACCATAAGGTTCTGCAAAACTATAACGTTTATTTGTAACCGTAGGTGCCAAACTTTTAATCCGTACCCAAGCCCAAAGCTGCAACAAACCCAAAGGTCTACAAATATCGGATACGTCTGGTTTTGTTGTGTGACAACCGCAAATTTCGAGGTACTAATTCCGAGTTTAACTTCCTTTGTTTATCGTTATTTCATTTTGACCCAATTTACTATTTCGATATTTCGATTTATTACCTTTGCGTTTGAGTCGGATCAATGTTTATTAACCTTTGTTTAAGTCATTTGCGACTAAAACGTATATTTAACTAAGTGCCTAGCGATATTAAGTATTCTCGTAGGTTAATATTGGTATTTTAAAGCCTTCGTCTTTTCGAGAAAAATTAACGTTTAAAATATTATAAATTTTACCCTCAAAACAAAAATCTGTTACAAGATTAGTCCTTTAACGGGATCTAACGGATTCTATTACGAATTCAGTCCTTTTAACGGACCAAGTAACTGGCCAGGAAACCAACCAGGACGACGCACACCATGTGCGGCGTCCTAACCTGCAAAACCACAAAAATACAAAATCGTTTTTCTTGCTTTTCTTGAGATGACAATCCACATGCTAGCATGTGAAACCTGCCCAAATCTTTCCCCAAATGGTGTAGGATGAGTAAAATGTGGATCCTTGACCATATTTCACCATCTCTCATTCCAAAACTAAACCTTAAACAACTTTCTATCACATACTTCACTTTTGTATCTTTCTTTAACACAAATTCTCTCTAGTTTCTTCTCATTTCCTGAAACTTTGAGAGACCAAAACCCCATTCAAAGGTGGTAATTGTGTTAGGAAAGATCATTGGAGGTCATCTAAGTGAGCATACAACTTTCGGTAAATGTTTTACTTCGAAAATCCTACCTTTTCTTACACTAATCTTCTTCCTTGAACTTTAAGAGTTTACTAACCAAACTCTTATGTTTTGCAAGGAGTTTATTCATCAAGATTCCATCTTCAATCCATCTTTGAGTTGGAAGATTTCTAAACCTTGGAAAATTCGGTAAGAAAGCTCTATAACAAACTCTCCATTTCAATACTTTCTTCTCAAAATCTACTTCTAACATATTATTCTTCTGATGGTATGGAGCTCTTGTCACTCTACACCTTCCTTGAAAAACTTTCCAAATCATCTTGGGAGTTCAAGACTTCCACCTTTGAGAAAATCGGTAAGTAACCTTTAAACATTCTCCTTCCATTTACTTAAGAAAAATCATATTCTAACATATGTCTTTTCTTCCTATTTGGAGCTCTTACACCTCCATACTATTCCTTGAAGATTCCCGACAAAAGCCTCTAGTCTTACTACCATTTCAAGACTTTTCCGGTAAACCTTCATATTCTCCATCTTTAAGTTTTTCGTTTAATTCTTCTTTTTACCACCTAAAATATCTTAAAACTTGATAACATGACCAAAATGATAAAATAACTAAATATCTAAAGAGGTCACTTAAAACTTAATAAAATGCCATGTTAATAACCTAATAGAACATTTAATCGAAAGTGATATGTAGACTTTAAAACCGGATAATTACATATAGGTTTATTAGTAAGTTCTTTCGAAAATGCTCCAACACCTTATTACATTTAGTGAACTTATAAATCTAAGTAATTTATACATAATATGTATTATAAATAAACTTAACAAAATATAACTAAAACTTGTAAAATCTTGTAAATGAATATATGTAAGATTAAATATATAATATCTAAGTTTAATTTTGTAAATATTCACCCAAGACTTAAACTAACCTACCGAAACTTAAACGCGTTTAAACAACAAGCTGAAATCTGAGAAACAGACCCTGTGCGTCGTCCTAACCCTTAGGAACGATGCAGCGGGTTATTTCCCAGCCAGGACGACACACATAGTGATCTGTGCGCAGCCCTGGCAGCTGTTTTGTCGTTTTCGCGTTTTTTTGACGATTTTAAGCATACGTAACCCTAATTTAGTATACGTAAAGTATTATAAACTGATAAATATGTGTTTTGGACTCAAAACATAAAATGCAATCTTAAACGATATATTATTTACCGTTCTCAACATTAAAACGTCTTTTATCGTCTAAAAGTGTATCTCTCCAAAACGACTAAATCTTCGATTTTTAAAACTAAACTTTTATATAACTTTTATAAACTGATTTCCAAGCATATTTTACTTAAATATTCAAACTTACATCTTTATAATATTCAAATTGATCAAAGGTTGACTTTCGTTAACTTTGACTTCTCTTTAAAATGGTTGACTTTGACCAAGTCAGCTATCCTTGATATTGACTCTGGTTGACTTTGACTTAGTTGACTTTGACCATGGTTGACTTTGACTTTGGTTGACTTTGACTTTGGTTGACTTTGACTAAATCTAATACTCCTTTCAACGATATTCCTGATAGTCACTTTGGGCTCGGATATCATTCCTATCTAATCATATTTATAAACTTAAATGATCGATGTCATTATCTTTTTATTCGTCACCTTTACCTTTTTATTCGTCACCTCGCTACGACTTATCTCCGGTGGATTCGACGACTTTAATTCTAAATATTTATTATTCGTCTAAGCGCTACTAAACTCTAATATTTAATATAACGTTAATTGTACACTAGGCTAAACCTATTACATTAGAGATACTTAGAACTTTTATGTCTTATGCTAGGGCACTTAGGCGGTGGACCTTATACCGCGTATCTTTGAGTTTCCGACATTCATACGCTTTATTTACGCTTTTACGCTACCTGTGAGTTATTCGATGCCCTTTTACCGCTTTATAAATTTTAGTTCGGGCATGATGCCTTAGTATTATTGTGTTACCTTACTTACTTATATGGCCTTGGTGGTAGTATAAGGCCCCGTTTACATACTTGTCAACTCTTATTGAGCCTACAGATATATATAGATCTATTTGGGTTTAACAAACCCTCATCGACGTATTGGGATTTTGCCGGTGTGCGGTCCTTGCGGTCTGATGTTATTACCGTGTATTATTTCATTGACTAAACTTAGCTTAACACACTAAGGGGGTTGTTGCCTTTTATGTTTAGGTTCAAGTGTATTATACTAGGCTAAGGATGTTCATTTTGCTATTTGCTACTTTAAATCAAAAGCTTTATTACTTATGTTTTATTAACTTTACGAATAACCCACCAACATTGTGTTGACGTCGTTTTTAACGCTACTTAAGGGATTTGAGGTTACATCTTGATGACTATTATATGACTACGAGGATCTTGCTTGGGAACTTGTTTTGCTATGATTAGTTCTATTAAGATCCGTATGTCGATTATGTATTTGTATTTTTCCCGAACTAATGTACTTTGTAATGCTTGTAACTCGATAACTTTTATTTAATTCTATGTTACCCTTTTGATATTTAATTTGTTGTAACCTTATGACTCTGAATATACTAATATTGTACACCTCTGGTTTTCCTCCTGAGCGGGGTGTTACAGAAATTGGTATCAGAGCCACTGGTTATAGCGAACTAAGTGGCTTATACGTGAATCACTTAGACTATAACCTAAGGCTTAAAACGAATTCTCTGATTTACTTATGTGCGCATTTCCTTATTTGGGCCTTTATGTGTTTTGCTTTGCTTATGCATGCTTGCTTTATGTTTATTTTGTTGGCCTGATATTTTTGTCGCACTTTATCTTACAATTCTTCCGTTTCTTACGTTCTTAGACGATGCCGCCTAAGAGAGCTACCGCTACTACTACTACTAGGAGGTCTACACGTCGTGGCCGTCCTGCAGTACCGAGATCGACAGTTCCCCCTACTCGGACGACTACTCGTACCCCTACCCCTATACCTACTCCTATACCTAACCCTTCACCTACTACTACTACATCGACTACTCCAGATTTTAGCCAAATGTTTGCTGAGCACATGGCAGCCTCTATGCCAGGTATTGTAGCACAGCTGAAGGAGACCCGGTGGCCCTGAGGTCATTACGAGATTTGACGGTACGGCATCAGGTCGAGATGGGTCCGACATGGACGATATTGTGCTTACTAGGGTAGAGCCGGTTGGCAGTGGAAATCCGCCCCGAGGTTGTACCTTTCAGCAGTTTTTGGCTTGTAAGCCGTCAGAGTTCCGTGGTATGGAGGACTCAGTAGCTACGCTTCAGTGGATGGAGCAGATGGAGTCCTTTCTGGATGTGTCGGGCTGTGTTTTTGAGGACCGCGTCAGGTACGCGACGCACTTGTTTAAGGGAAAGGCCCTTACATGGTGGAATTCAGTGGTGAAGATTCAGGGTCGAGTGACCACCAGTGTGATGACATGGGAACACCTTAAGAGGTTGATGAGGGAGGTATTTGTACCGGCGAGTGAGCTGCAGCGTCTAGAGCAGGAGTTGTTGAACCTGACTATGCAGGGTTCTGATGTCCGGGGTTACATGGATAGATTTTATGACTTGATAGTTCTCGCTCCACGATTGGTCCGTACGGAGCATGAGAAGATTACCAAGTACGTGGACGGATTGCCCCTAGCTATGAGGGACAACATCATTCCTACCCGTCCAGGTACCCTGAGGAGCGCAATGGAGATCGCCTACACCCTCACTGAGAGTATGATACGGGGTGGAGCTTTGCAACGGACAGTGGTCCGTAAGGATGCTAGCGGTAGACACGGTAGGAGATCTAGGCCAGACTCTAGGAAGAGATCTCGGGGACAGGATCAGAGTCCCCAGCCTATTCAGTCTTATGTTGCGGTTGGTAGTAGTCAGGGCAAGCGCCCTAAGTGTGGGAAGTGTGGTGGTGCACATGCACCGGAGGTTGCTTGCTGGGTTTGTGAGAGGTGCAAGAAACTCGGACATACTGAACGTTTCTGCAAGTGTGTGCCAGGGTCATGTTTTGAGTGCGGTGAGAAGGGACACTTCCGTAATAAGTGCCCCAAGTTTGCTACTCCTACTCCCCTTCTTACTGCTGGATCTACTGGTGGCCAAGGGCAGAGTGTTTGCTTTGGGTTCTGTAGAGGCACGCCAGGATCCTACTGTTGTTACTGGTACGTTCTTTCTCAATGATCACCCTGCTTATGTATTATTTGAGCTAGCCCTTCTAGTCCTTTAGTGCCTGCTTATGAGGTAGAGTTAGCGGATGGTAGTTGCCTTTGTGCTAGGGAGATACTTTTTGATCGACACTCCTTTTTCGATCGACTTGATTCCTATGAGACTAGGTAGTTTCGATATCGTCGTGGGTATGGACTGGCTAGGTACGCATCATGCCGAGATTGTTTGCTATGAGAGACTCATCCGTATTCCGAGACGAGATGGTGTACCTTTACTTATTCATGGGGACGAGACCGGGAAACGCCTCAATGTCATTTCTAGCTTGAAGGTGCGAGAGTATATGTGACAACCGTCCAAATTTAGGTGCCTTTTATACTCTATGTTTCTCTTTGTCTATCGTAGTCTTTAACTGTTCAATAATCGGAACCGCGACAGTGTCGGAATCACAACCGGAATCAATTTATATAAGTCCTAATACCAAGAAAACTCCTAATGAACTTCCCTAAGTTCATATTGAAACATACTTTAAAACTTTAGTTAACGAAAAGGTCTAACGAAACAAAAATACAAAAACACAAAATCTGTTACAAAAATGGTCCTGGACGACGCACACATGCCTTGTGCGCCGTCCTGCAGGACTGTTTTTGTAAAATATTTGAATTATTTGCATGTCTGGATTTCCCAACTCCACCCACCAACCAAACTCGGAAATAGGCATTCAATTACTGTATTTGACAGTCCCAACTTCAATTATTATTACTTATCTTTATTTCCTTTTCATATATTCATTTTACAAAAACGAAAACACACACACAACCAATTTCCTCTCAAAAACTCTCTCTAGACACACTTGTTCCAGTGATTTCCAGCAACTAAAACACCATTTTTATCCATACAAACCGTTTGAAACATCAAGATAATCAAGAAGAAGCCAAGCATCGGCAAAGATCATTTTCGTAAAGATTTTTGAAGCTAAAAACTTGCTGTAATGGTTTTAGCTGTATGTTCAGAGCTGTGGTTTTATATTTTAAGACAATTTCTAATGGTTTTATGTTTTAAGACAATTTCTATTATTTCTAATGGTTTCATATGAAGTTTGAAGTCTGTTTTTGGCACCTCTAGGGTTCCCCTTTTTGGTTCTCCTATAAAACGAAATTCAAACCTCAGGTGGAATCTTAAGATTAATACAAGGTTCCCCTTTTTGGTTCTCCTAAAAAAGTACTTCAAACCTTATGTGGGAAAATAAGATATATATTTGGTTCCCGTTTTTGGTTCACCTATAAAACTAAGTTCGAACCTTAGGTGGGAACCTAAGCTTAGTATTGGGTTCCCGTTTTTGGTTCTAGTATAAAAGGTACTTCAAACCTTAGATGGGAACCTAAACTTAATTTGAAAAGGCAACAACCATTCTAGCCTTTATCTCATCAACACCATGAACCGCACTGTCTCGAATCTTCTCTGCTTCCACATATTCATAAGCAATACAAAACCTTTTCAACCTTAGCCTGCTTTTTCTCAAGGGTCTTCAAAGCAGAATCTTTTTTCGTTTCATACATTCTTGTTCCAGGAAACCATCATGTTTAACACCTTCGTAATTCGCCCTTGCATAATTAGCTGCACCGAGTGGAAAATTTTTTGCACTCTAGTTGGCTGTGCAATGTGCCCATTGAAAAATTATTTTACGTTAAACATGATGGTTTCCTGGAACAAAAATGTATGAAACGAAAAAGAAAAAATAAATTAGACCACATTAAAGAACAGGTTACATTAACAGTTTCAAATATAGTATTGTACTATGCAACACAGTTTCAAATCCCAAGCTTAGGAAACGCGGCTGACTTGACCGTTGTATGTGGTGAGCATTACCTACGTCTCAAAACGGAGTGCCTTATGACAACAAGTGCAAGAAAGTAACAACTTTTCCTAAAGATCTAAAACAGAAGTATCATGCCTTTAATAAGAACACCCTTGCTAGTTTCAGAGAAACAATGGCAACAATGAGTGTAGATGATGAAGAAGGAAAATTAGATTTAAGAAAATCATGACCTATTTTTTGTTGGAGGGATTGCTCCTTCCTGCCTGTAACTCCCTCAAGGTTCCACGGGTTCAAAAGTGGGGATTGGTAACAAATGTTGGGTTCGGCATAAGATATTAAAAGGGTTCCATCATTGTAACGAGAATAAAAATAAATCGAGTTTAAAACCCAAACTAAACATCGACCGGTTGCGTTTATATTACCAATGAAAATTTTAGAAAGCCTAATGGACTCTCAAAAATGCCCAAAATACATTTTCGAAAATGTTACCCGGTACCCTAGGCCTTGTGTAACGAGAAGAAAAACAAATCGAGTCTAAAACCCAAACCGGATAACCGAACATCGACTGATTGCGTTTATATTACCAATGAAAATTTTAGAAAGCCTAATGGACTATAAAAAATGCCCAAAATACATTTTCGAAAATGTTCACGAACATAAACAAACAAATGTTCACGAACATAAATGAACAAATGTTCACGAACATAAATGAACGAACGTTCACGAACATATTATCGAACGTTCTTGAACATAAATGAACGAACGAGAGCTATGTTCATGTTCGTTCGTTTAATAAAACGAACGGATTCTTGTGTTCATGTTCGTTCATTTAACTAAACGAACGAACACGATCGAACTTCCCGCCGAACGGTTCATGAACTGTTTGCTGAACGTTCAGTTCATTTACAACCCTATTTACACCCAATGGGATTAACCTATTCAAAGACTTTTTTTTTTCCCAAAAAAAGCTTTTCATTAAAGCCATTGGAGATATCCTTCTCATAAGCCCAGTGATATAAGCTTAGCCAAACACTTAGTTTCGGCTTATATGACCATTTCGTCTCTAACCACAAAAAGAGAAAAAAAGAAAAATAACGAAAATACTGGATAAAAAGATGAGTAGTCTTGTCGCTCTGTATCTGCCGCCGGAAAGACAATTTATTCTTCTGCATACTCCATTCAAGTCTATAAACCAACCCCTAAAGTCATCAATACACTCAATTGGAGTCATTAACCCCTAAAACTGTATAAACCTATCTTATCACCGCAATGCAAACCAATAAAAGATCTCGCCCAGAAAACTCACAAACCTCCACAAATATTGCCGATTCAAAACGGAGAAAGAAAGAGGTAAGATCTTTTTCAATATTGTTGTAAGATCTTTTTCTAGATTTGGGTATTTATTCATGGGTATTTTTTTCTGGTGTTGTGGGTAGATGGATGAGAATCGGTGGCAACAATGGGATGAAAGATTTCTCACAATGTTAGGTGATGTGCGTCACAATGTGGATACTACTATGGGTAAAAGATATTCTACAGAATTTTATAGAACTTTTGCTAGAAGACTATCTGAAGCTTCAGGTATTCCTTTTTCTGCTTTAGACTGTGGGTTGCGCATCCGTAGACTTCGAGACATCTTTCAAAGTTACTCGATGAGTTTTTATCAAAGTTTTGCTGAAAAAACTTTCGTTGAAATTTTGGAAAGTTTGGTTGGGATTTCGATATTTTTCACCAAATCTGGTATTTTTCAAAATTACCAGATTCCACGACAATATGTAATTAGACAAAGCTTTGATAAAATCAGCTAGAAACACTAAACTCACATCAAACTTTGATAAAATCACCAAATAATTATGACAATATTCATAAAAAGCAGAAAAAGAAAAAAAAAACTTCAATGATATCATTAATCAGATTAGTTGAAGTTCTTGAACCCATCAGTTATCTATTGTGCCCAATTATATAAACAAATTAATTAAGCTTCCTGGCGATGATCAAGGTATGATTCACTTGTCATTGTGATGTAATGATAATGTATATGTAGAATCAGGAGACATGTTTTGTGGATAACTCTAAATTTGAAAATTTGAAGTAAAAGATAAGATGGTGCTTTATGAGAATCAGGTGTCTATCCGAATTTGATTTAGAAAAGTAACGATAATTGACTATAGAATTTGATGTGATGATAATGTATAGTAGTTGCTCATGTGCTGGAATAGCTCATCTAGCTAGTTGCTCATGTGCTGGAATAGCTCATCTAGCACATGTTAAAGTAATCAAAACCAAGCAGCCCTATGAGTTGCTCATGTGCTGTTAGTGTATTAAGTTTCCCAAAAGGCTACCGACTTCAGGCAGAAGCTCAAAAGATAGACATAATTGACTACTTGTAAGTTCTTGGATAGACCTACTAGTTTATCATATTCATTTAAAAAGCGCATATGCAAATCTGCTTCATTAACAAGTCTGATACATGATGGTCTATGCTGCATGTAAAAGGAATTTTTATAAAGCCTGAGCTTGTGCATGGGTTCCGCTAAGGATTCAATCGAGTAAGCCAATCGCAAGATGCTACCGGGACTCTATTTCATCGAGCTTGAGTCCAATCTTGAGTTTTACAAGTCTCTAAACCAACGATCCATCAAAGGGCTGAATAGTGGTCAACACGACCTTGCACCAAGTATAGTGTAAGGTCCACTGTCGTAAAACGGGGACTACAAGACCTAGTAATCGCCAATTGCTACTAGATCAACACTCAGTCAAAACTTGGGTAACTCGGCCAAAACTAGTATCTAAACATTTGTGTTTACATAACATATTTCTATGGTCTTATGAACAGTTCTATGGTCCTAGGTAAGGTTAGTTGGAAAGAAAAACTACCTAGCAACATTGGCCAACATAAAAGGATTTGGTGTAATGTCCAGAACATCATATTTAACAAGTAAACTCAGCCACTTCATATTATGTTCATGTTATTAGTAGAATGAAAAGTGTCACTATGTAACTAGTCATATCTAGACCTAATATATGAATTGGCCTAGTAGTAGACAAGAAAAACTAAAAATATACATCTTTTGTGATTTGCAGGAGGATATAAGTACTCATACTGTGATGACTCCTGATCGATTCCAGTTTCTGCTTAGAAGATGCTTTTATCAGGAGGTTAGGCCGGTCCAGGTCCCAAGAAGCTTGTCAACCAACCCAAATGGTGTCCGGCGATCAACCCGTGGTGGTGGTGGTTCCAGTGATGGTGGTTGCAGTGGCGTCAGTCGCGGCAGTCGCGACAGTGGCAGTTCCTTGCGTTCAGTAGGCCAACGATCTGCAAATACGCAGTCACTTTCCGCTGTTCTTGCGCACTTGCGCATCAATTATAGAGAGCGGGTTGATGCGAACAGGTTATTTTATTTTAACCGCTTATTGGACGCCAATCCTTCATTTATCCCTCTTTTTATGGATTTGGCAACTCATGAGGAACGGGTCCGATATTTAGAAGACCTTGATTTGGACCCTTATGTCCCAAGGACAAAAAATTAATGATGTAAGTTCATTTGCTCTTTAAGCCCCTCAGATGGTATTACTTGTTTATGTTTTTTGTTTGATTCTCATTATTTTTGTTCGGTTTTGATCTTCAGGATCTGCTATCACTGGACCTATTGGAAAGGAGGTGTGCTGACTTGTGGCCTAGGATTGGCCAATTTTATGTAGTTTTATCAGTTGGTTTTATTTTCATGAATCAGATGGTTGTTGACGATTTTATTTGATATTTCTTGCCTAAAACTTCTTATTCCAGCCTGCAAACATGTTTAATCAATGGTATTTGTGTTGTTTGGATTATCTTTGATTGTCTATTTGCTAACTCACGAAAACAGTTGCAGTTTTCACCCAAAGAGGTAAAAACTGGAATATTGTCTAAATTGGTGAAGAATGTCCTTTTGTTGTTCGGCATAAAGATCACCTTAACAAAAATTAAAGACTAAGGTCTACTTTCATGATATTTAGAAAGAAAAGAGTACTTACCAAGGGATATTAAACTTTTACAACTTCAAATTCATCTTTTAAAAATGCTTACATAAGCCTCGTTATAACACCTTTAAACTAAACAACCCATATAACTTTTACAACAAAACTTGGACGTATTCTAACAAGTTAAGCACTAAACGGGATAAGGACCCATTCATTGCATCTTTTGAACAATTTTAACTTTTAACATAGTTATACTTGGCCATATTCAGTTATCCGTTTGGGTTTTAGACTAGATTTATTTTTTTTCTCGTTGCCCAAGGCAGCTACTTCCTAGGATACCGGGTAACATTTTCGAAAAAATATTTTGGGCATCTGTGAGCGTCCATTTTGCATTCCGAATTTTATATATGTAATATAAACGCAACTAGTCGATGTTCGGTTATCCGGTTTGGGTTTTAAACTCGATTTATTTTTCTTCTCGTTACCCAAGGCAGCTGCCTAGGGTACCGGGTAACATTTTCGAAAATGTATTTTGGGCATTTTTGATAGTCCATTAGGCTTTCTAAAATTTTCATTGGTAATATAAACGCAATCAGTCGATGTTCGGTTATCCGGTTTGGGTTTTAGACTCGATTTATTTTTCTTCTCGTTACACAAGGCCTAGGGTACCGGGTAACATTTTCGAAAATGTATTTTGGGCATTTTTGAGAGTCCATTAGGCTTTCTAAAATTATCATTGGTAATATAAACGTAACCGGTCGATGTTCGGTTACCCAGTTTGGGTTTTAAACTCGATTTATTTTTATTCTCGTTACAATGATGGAACCCTTTTAATATCTTATGCCGAACCCAACATTTGTTACCAATCCCCACTTTTGAACCCGTGGAACCTTGAGGGAGTTACAGGCAGGAAGGAGCAATCCCTCCAACAAAAAATAGGTCATGATTTTCTTAAATCTAATTTTCCTTCTTCATCATCTACACTCATTGTTGCCATTGTTTCTCTGAAACTAGCAAGGGTGTTCTTATTAAAGGCATGATACTTCTGTTTTAGATCTTTAGGAAAAGTTGTTACTTTCTTGCACTTGTTGTCATAAGGCACTCCGTTTTGAGACCTAGGTAATGCTCACCACATATAACGGTCAAGTCAGCCGCGTTTCCTAGGCTTGGGATTTGAAACTGTGTTGCATAGTACAATACTGAATTTGAAACTGTTAATGTAACCTGTTCTTTAATGTGGTCTAATTTATTTTTTCTTTTTCGTTTCATACATTTTTGTTCCAGGAAACCATCATGTTTAACGTAAAATAATTTTTCAATGGGCACATTGCACAGCCAACTAGAGTGCAAAATCTTTTCCACTCGGTGCAGCTAATTATGCAAGGGCGAATTACGAAGGTGTTAAACATGATGGTTTCCTGGAACAAGAATGTATGAAACGAAAATAGATGCTGCTTTGAAGACCCTTGAGAAAAAGCAGGCTAAGGTTGATGGGTATAATTTAAAATGTAAATACTTCCTGCACTAGAAAAATTGAGGAAAGAACGAATGCAGTACATGCAATGGTCTAATGGGAATGCCGAGTTAGATAGGTTGAAAAGGTTTTGTATTGCTTATGAATATGTGGAAGCAGAGAAGATTCGAGACAGTGCGGTTCATGGTGTTGATGAGATAAAGGCTAGAATGGTTGTTGCCTTTTCAAATTAAGTTTAGGTTCCCATCTAAGGTTTGAAGTACCTTTTATACTAGAACCAAAAACGGGAACCCAATACTAAGCTTAGGTTCCCACCTAAGGTTCGAACTTAGTTTTATAGGTGAACCAAAAACGGGAACCAAATATATATCTTATTTTCCCACATAAGGTTTGAAGTACTTTTTTAGGAGAACCAAAAAGGGGAACCTTGTATTAATCTTAAGATTCCACCTGAGGTTTAAATTTCGTTTTATAGGAGAACCAAAAAGGGGAACCCTAGAGGTGCTAAAAACAGACTTCAAAATTCATATGAAACCATTAGAAATAATAGAAATTGTCTTAAAACATAAAACCATTAGAAATTGTCTTAAAATATAAAACCACAGCTCTGAACATACAGCTAAAACCATTACAAATTGTCTTGAACCATTAGAGGTGGATCACCTTTGGTTTTTTTTGTGTCTTTTCCTTGGGGACTCCTCACCTTTGGGTTTTTTCGGTCTTTCCCTTAGTTTTCTCTTGCTAAGATTCTCAATTTGTTCTTCAGGATCCTTACCAAGGCGGCGTAATTCTCGAACATGATTTAACCTTTGCTTGGTAGTAAATGGAGCATCATCACCTGACTCTTTGCCATCATTTTCCAAGGTATTTGATGGAGCATCATCTGATCCTCAATTGCACAATAAACAAACATAAACTACTGAAGTAACACAAGCAGTACAGGAATACATTCAACTAATCAAATTCAGCAAAGCCATTTCAAACAAAACAAGTCACAATATTATTGCCAGCTTAGTGCCACCTTGGGGACTCCTCACCTTTGGGTTTTTTCGGTCTTTCCCTTAGTTTTCTCTTGCTAAGATTCTCAATTTGTTCTTCAGGATCCTTACCAAGGCGGCGTAATTCTCGAACATGATTTAACCTCGGCTTGGTAGTAAATGGAGCATCATCACCTGACTCTTTGCCAGCATGATCCTCAATTGTACAATAAACAAACATAAACTACTGAAGTAACACAAGCAGTACAGGAATACATTCAACTAATCAAATTCAGCAAAGCCATTTCAAACAAAACAAGTCACAATATTATTGCCAGCTTAGTGCCACTTGACTCTCAAACCCAACATCTTGAACCTTTTTGTTCATACACTTAGATGCCATTTTTGACACAATGTCTCTCCAATTCCCAGAAACTCCTTTAATAGGACATTTTTTGTAACATATGTAGTTTTTGTAAGTTGTGATTGATAATTAATATATTTTCACTTTTTGAGAAAAAAAAACTGAAGTAACACTGGTTCTAAAGTATCACCTTAGTTTATGTTCAATTGATAATTAATATATTCACAATTGAACATAAACTATTAACAGAATACTGGACATAAACTATTGAAACAGAGAAACTGCACGCTACTCTTTGGATTAGCGAAACATGAGAAACTGGAAAGCAATGATTGAAACAGAATACTCAAAATCAATGATTGAAACAGAATAGTTAGGGATTATATATTTTGTCATACCAGGTTTCAAATTCTGACTTTCGAGGAAACTTGTAAGTATGTTTTTCATCCTGCTTCTCAAGTCGCCGACTTCTTTTTCTTGAAACCACCTCTTCCCAAACTTAATAACGGGAATCCATTATTAAGTTTAGGTTCCCCCCTAAGGTTCGAATTTAGTTTTATACGAGACCAAAAACGGGGATCCATTATTATGTTTAAATTCCCACCGGAGGTTTCAATTTCGTTTATTCGAGAACCAAAAAGGGGAATCCAATAGTAATCTTAGCTTCCCACCTTAGGTTCAAATTTAATTTTATACGAGAACCAAAAACGGGAATCCATTATTAAGTTTAGGTTCCCCCCTAAGGTTTCAATGTAGTTTATACCAGAACCAAAAACGGGAATCCATTATTAAGTTTAGGTTCCCCCCTAAGGTTCGAATTTAGTTTTATACGAGACCAAAAACGGGAATCCACTTTTAAGTTTAGGTTCCCCACTAAGGTTCGAATTTAGTTTTATACGAGACCAAAAACGGGAATCCATTATTAAGTTTAGGTTCCCCCCTTAGGTTCAAATTTAGTTTTATACAAGAACCAAAAACGGGAATCCAATAGTAATCTTAGGGGGGAACCTAAACTTAATAATGGATTCCCGTTTTTGGTCTCGTATAAAACTAAATTCGAACCTTAGGGGGAAACCTAAACTTAATAATGGATTCCCGTTTTTGGTTCTGGTATAAACTACATTGAAACCTTAGGGGGGAACCTAAACTTAATAATGGATTCCCGTTTTTGGTTCTCGTATAAAACTAAATTTGAACCTAAGGTGGGAAGCTAAGATTACTATTGGATTCCCGTTTTTGGTTATGGTATAAACTACATTGAAACCTAAGGTGGGAACCTAAACTTAATAATGGATTCCCGTTTTTCGTTCTGGTATATGCAAGTGGCCTGCCATGCTTTCGCCTGTCCGGAAAATAGGGGGTCTATAGCACGAGAGATAGACTTTCAGATTATAAAAGGTGTACATACTTCTAATGTAAAATGTATATACTTATAACACGGGTAGACATTGATTCCCCTCCGAGCGTTAAAATCCAAGAAATACCCCCAGACGAAGTATGGAAACTGTATACAGATGGAGCCTCCGGTGCTGAAGGTTCCGGAGCCGGCCAGATTAAGTCACCTGACAGATTAAGTCACCTGTTACGTACACACCCTAGATCCAGACCCAGAACAAGTACTAATGTACTCCTGGGAGATGGAGCTAGTGAAAATAGGAATTCTCCAAGGAACACAGTACCCATGCCTTCCTTGACCACAACACCTCCTTATACTCCCTCCGTTGGAGTAGGAGCCCACAAGGAGGCACACAGCCTAATCATGCCTTCAGGACAAGTCAGTCCACGCACACAACCTCCGCAGAATTCTCCTTCGGAGTAACATCCGGACAACAAGGTCCCAACAATAACACGCGTTCGTTACAAGCCTAAGGAAGACACTCGCTACCAAGCTACATATTACCCCTGGGCCCCTTGGCATCAACAATGTGAGCGTCCCAGAGGCCCAACATATAATCCGTACTACAATCCGAGATACGGTCCACCTTCATACCACAACAATGTGACGAAAGCGATGGCTTCCGACCTGTTCCATCTTCAGGCCAAGACACAGGACCTTCAGAAGTTACACTCCTCACACAACCGGAGGGGCTGACACTTCAAGGAACACAACACCCATGCCTCCAGTCAGTCCACACACACAACCTCCGCAGAATTCTCCTTCGGAGTAACATCCGGACAACAAGGTCCCAACAATAACAAGCGTTTGCAATGGGCCATAGAGCTGGGAGAACATGACATTGAGTTCCGAGCAAGACACACAATAAAAGGGCAAGTCTTGGCAGATTTCATCGCCGAAACAGAAGGACATTGATTCCCCTCCGAGCGTTAAAATCCAAGAAATACCCCCAGACGAAGTATGGAAACTGTACACAGATGGAGCCTCCGATGCTGAAGGTTCCGAAGCCGGTCAGATTAAGTAACCTGACAGATTAAGTCATACGGAGGAGCTGAGGCCGGATTTTTGATTTGTTACTACTGATGATGAACAGCTAAGACAACGGAGGGCAACCGAGACTAGATACGAGCCGGTGCTGACTCTGACATTGACTGCGTTGGCTGAGCTACATGAGCAGGACATGACCTACATACACTGCAAGAGGTCGCTCTTTCCCCAACCTAACTCCTGTACAACTCTCATAAAATGCTCCATGGCTGTCAGCTAGAAATAGCCTCTTTATCCATCGCATCCATTATCCGCTTATCTCGTTGGTATAGATGAGTCTGTCTTGTCTGAGCATCCTCGAGTAGATCGTAAACATCGGTCATGTCCTGCTCATGTAGCTCAGCCAACACAGTCAATGTCAGAGTCGGCACCGGTAGGTTAAGGTCTACCCAAGTATCCATAATCTCGTATCCAGCCTCTGTTGCCCTCCGTTGTCTTAGCTGCTCATCATCAGTAGTAACAATTCTAAAATCCGACCTCAGCTCCTTCATAGGCCTAACCTGTGAGATCTCCCCAATCTCCTGAGTGTGGTAAGGGGTCTCAACACACAACCTCTTTTGAGGTGGTAAGTCTGCATCAGGGATAACATCCCGTCAGTTGGTGCGGGCTCGTACGAAGAGACGACGGATAGAGCTTTCAAATGGCTCAACGTTAGAGAAACTAAAGGTAGCGATCTGAATCCTAGGAAGGACCGAGATACTAAACGGAGACGCGACTTCAAAACCGGAAGGGATCGGTATGGATAGACAAGAAACCACCCTCAGAAGCAACTATCTTAATGATCTGAAGGGACCACGGAGGCAACGGAGAAGGTGGCTAAGACGTTCAAAGCTCCGGACAGGATGTATCCATAATCTCGTATCCAACCTCTGTTGCCCTCCTTTGTCTTAGCTGCTCATCATCAGTAGTAACAATTCTAAAATCCGGCCTCAGCTCCTCCGTAGGCCTAACCTGTGAGATCTCCACAATCTCCTGAGTGTGTTAAGGGGTCTCAACACACAACCTCTTTTGAGGTGGTAAGTCTGCATCTGGGATAACATCCCGTCGGTCGGTGCGGGCTCGTACGAAGAGACGACGGACAGAGCTTTCAAATGGCTCGACGCTATAGAAACTAAAGGTAGTGATCTGAATCCTAGGAAGGACCGAGATACTAAACAGAGACGCGACTTCAAAACCAGAAGGGATCGGTATGGATAGACAAGAAACCACCCTCAGAAACAACTATCTTAATGATCCGAAGGGACCACGGAGGCAACGGAGATGGTGGCTAAGACGTTCAAATTATGTGAATTTCATTATGATCACGGGCACGATACAAATGACTGTAGGGAACTGAGAATAGCGATAGAAGACGCAATCAAGATAGGAAAGCTAGCTCACCTAGTGAAGGGGATCCGTCGCTACAGGGAATAACCCGCCTCAAAGATCAATCCCATCATCATCAGCGGATCCATCTTTAACAGGAGGTGAATCAAAAATATTGATCCGTCGCTACAGGGAATAACCCGCCTCAAAGATCCATCCCATCATCATCAGCGGATCCATCTTTAACAGGAGGTGAATCAAATATTCCTTGACGGAGGAAGCGAGTGTGACGTAATCTACGAACAATGCTTCCTACAGCTAAACTTAGCCATAAAAAACAGACGTAACAACCCCGCTCACAGGCTGGACGAACTCATCTAAGTTACTCGTGTTGTGTCGGTTGTAGCGTAGGCACGTGCATCCGCATGGATAGGATAGATTTGTTACTACTGATGATGAGCAACTAAGACAACGGAGGGCAGCCGAGGCTGGATACGAGATTATGGATACTTGGGTAGACCTTAACCTACCGGTGCCGACTCTGACATTGACTGCGTTGGCTGAGCTACATGAGCAGGACATGACCGATGTTTACGGTCTACTCGAGGATGCTCAGGCTGGACGGACTCGTCTATTTCTAGCTGACAGCTATGGAGCATTTTATGGGAGTTGTACAGGAGTTAGGCTGGGGACAAAGCGACCTCTTGCAGCGTATGTATATGTTGAGGCTATGGAGCAACCTCTTGCAGCTATGGATCCACTCAAATTGTAAATCGTTGTTGCAGTGAAAGAAAATAATGGTTCAAGACAATTTATGTGGGTTACTTGTTTATTTGGTAGATTGTATGTGCCTTATTGTTTTGAAAATGCTCGAAAACTAATGAATACACTTGAAAACTCTTTGATACTCAAAAACAAACGAAATTCTCTTGGAAACTCTGTAAGGCTCGGAAACAAACGTTGATTTATGTGATTGTTAATTATGTGTTTATGTGTTATGTGTTAGTTGAATCCGGTAACTAGCGTTCCGACATAGTGTTGTGAGTGTGGTGGGTTAGCCGCTGGTACACCCTATATATAAGCACAAAGCAGTGCTGTGAGTGTGGTGGGTTAGGATTCGGTGACTGATTGTCGAAGCAGAATTGTTTGTGTGGTGGGTTAGCCGATGGTACACCCTATACATAAGCACAAACAATCCTATGGAGATGTGCCGGGAGTCGGAAATTAGGATAGATATGTTTTGTTGTGGATTCTCAGGCTACGGATACTCGATTCTCTTTTGACGTGTAAGCAGTGACTTAATTTGAATTCTGGGACGGAATTCTTTCAACTGGGGAATGCTGTGACATCCGTCACCAAAGCGGTTTGGTCAAACTTTGACTTAAAACTAATTTGGACCTTTAAACGTATACCTTGTTTGGACTCAAGTGCTACAAGAAGCTAATGTACTCGTTTTATTCGTTTTTATTGATTTCTCGTTAAAATAATCGTCGAACCAATGCAATGCGTATAATCTAAAGTTAAAACTCGAACTCAAATTCCTCTCTTCAAAATCCTTCGGTTCGGCAGGCTTTGCCTTGACCGAACCGAACCCCATTGTGTATATATACATATGCATTCTTAACCTAAGCAGTGTGACAGATGTCATTTCCCTGTAGCGATGGATCCCCTTCACTAGGTGAGCTAGCTTTCCTGTCTTGATTGTGTCTTCTATCGCTATTCTCAGTTCCCTGCAGTCATTTGTATCGTGCCCGTGATCATTATGAAATTCACATAATTTGGTTTTGTCTCGGGGTCTGCCCTGGAACATCCTGTCTGGAGCTTGGCTGAACAAGCTGTCGATGATATCATCCATGCACAGGGAAATGTGGACCCAGCAATTGCTGTAAACATTGTCATGGACGTTTACGAAGCAAGTCTTGCTTACATCCCTCCCCCTGATCTGTTATGACCACAGCGGGATCGTCATCAGACACAACAACCGGTTCCCTCTTTGGCTCTGCTATCGTCACAGCCTGAGCCTCGAGAAGAACTTGTTGTCGTTGAAGTTCGGCTTGGTGAGAAGCACTCACTTCATTAAGTCTCCTGACTTTAGAATGTAAATAGTTCTGACTGAAAACTACCCGTCAAACGAACTGAGTGAGATCATTCATGGATGGATTTGCAGGAATATCATCACCAGTCCAGGTGAAATCAAAAGCATGAACTGGAGCAAGATAGCTGAAGCAAGCAGAGGATACTTGTATTTCTGCTGGTAGAACAGCTTCTGGTGCCATAAGTAAGGCTGATTTGCTCAGATAATGTGTTAGACAAAATTGAGGATCTAGACCAAGCTTCTAAAATTGATTGTTCTTCAATTAATTTCTTTTGAAGTTCCTCCTTTTCTTTTGATAAAATAGTACAAGTTGAAATTTGATTGGTCAGTTCACCCTTCAGTTTAGGGATTTCAGATACCTGTGTTCTGAGGGACAACAGTTCTGAAGAACTGCTTCCAGCTAACTTAATAGCTTCAGAACACGTGGAATTGACAAAGATTAGATCAAGATGGATTGAGCAAAAAAGAGTTGTTTTATCATTCTCATCAGTGAGTTTAGCGTGATCACTAACCTTCTTGAGCACAACATTAACCCATTTTCCAGAATCAATGTCACTTTTGGAAACGTGCCTTGGTTGACTTGAATTCTCTTCATCAATTGCCATGCAGCACACAAGTACTTCAGTTTCTTTTTCAGCATCAGATGCATCAGATTCCAACCATTTGTGACGAAATCTTTTCAATGACAAGTACTAATGTATTCGTGGGAGGACGAAACATTTTCAATGATGAAAGCAATGGCTTCCGACCTGTTCCATCTCCAGTCCAAGACACAGGACCTTCAGAAGTTACACTCCTCACACCACCGGAGGGGCTGACACTTCAACGAACACAGTACCCATGCCTTCCTTGACCACAACACCTCCTTATACTCCCTCCGTTGGAAGTAGGAGCCCACAAGGAGGCACACAGCCTAATCATGCCTTCGGGACAAGACAGTCCACGCACACAACCTCCGCAGAATTCTCCTTCGGAGTAACATCCGGACAACAAGGTCCCAACAATAACATGTGTTCGTTACAAGCCTAAGGAAGACACTCGTTACCAAGTTACATATTACCCCTGGGCCCCTTGGCATCAACAATGTGAGGGTCCCAGAGGCCCACATATAATCCATACTACAATCAGAGATATGGTCCACCTCCATACCACAACAATGTGACGAAAGCGATGACTTCCGACCTGTTCCATCTTCAGGCCAAGACACAGGACCTTCAGAAGTTACACTCCTCACACCACCGGAGGGGCTGACACTTCAAGGAACACATCACCCATGCCTTCAGTCAGTCCACCCATCCCTCCGTTGGAGGTAGGAGCCCACAAGGAGGCACAGAGCCTAATCATGACTTCGGGACAAGTCAGTCCACGCACACAACCTCCGCAGAATTCTCCTTCGGAGTAACATCCGGACAACAAGGTCCCAACAATAACACGCGTTCGTTACAAGCCTAAGGAAGACACTCGCTACCAAGCTACATATTACCCTTGGGCCCCTTGGCATCAACAATGTGAGGGTCCCAGAGGTCCAGCATATAATTCGTACTACAATCCGAGATACGGTCCACCTCCATACCACAACAATGTGACGAAAGCGATGGCTTCCAACCTGTTCCATCTTCAGGCCAAGACACAGGACCTTCAGAAGTTACACTCCTCACACCACCGGAGGGGCTGACACTTCAAGGAACACAACACCCATGCCTCCAGTCAGTCCACACACACTACCTCCGCAGAATTCTCCTTCGGAGTAACATCCGGACAACAAGGTCCCAACAATAACAAGCGTTTGCAATGGGCCACGCCTATGTACTCATAATCTGCGGAGGTTTTGTGTGTGGATTGACTTGTCCCGAAGGCATGATTAGGCTGTGTGCCTCCTTGTGGGCTCCTACCTCCAACGGAGGGAGTATAAGGAGGTGTTGTGGTCAAGGAAGGCATGGGTGCTGTGTTCCTTGAAGTGTCAGCCCCTCCGGTGGTGTGAGGAGTGTAACTTCTGAAGGTCCTCTGTCTTGGACTGAAGATGGAACAGGTCAGAATCCATCGCTTTCGTCATTGAAAAGGTTTCGTCCTCCCACGAATACATTAGTACTTGTTCTGGGTCTGGATCTGGGGTGTGTACGTAACAGGTGACTTAATCTGTCGTGCAGGTAGGTGTTGTGGTCAAGGAAGGCATGGGTGTTGTGTTCCTTGAAGTGTCAGCCCCTCCGGTGGTGTGAGGAGTGTAACTTATGAAGGTCCTCTGTCTTGGACTGAAGATGGAACAGGTCGGAAGCCATCGCTTTCTTCATTGAAAAGGTTTCGTCCTCCCACGAATACATTAGTACTTGTTCTGGGTCTGGATCTGGGGTGTGTACGTATCAGGTGACTTAATTTGTCAGGTTACTTAATCTGGATGGCTCCGGAACCTTCAGCACCGGAGGCTCCATCTGTGTACAGTTTCCATACTTCGTCTGGGGGTATTTCTTGGATTTTGTGTGATGAGTGTAACTTCTGAAGGTCTTGTGTCTTGGACTGAAGATGGAACAGGTCGGAAGCTATCGCTTTCTGGTTTTTCACCATGGATTATATATTTTCTAGGTACTAAAGGACTGACTAGCCTAAGAGTTTAATGACTACTTGGTAAAGGCTCATCAAAACCATTAATTTTGAAGATATGATGTTGATGAATAAAGAGTAAAAGATGATGTGTTGTTCCAAGAGCGACTGGATGAGTTGTCAATTCACCCACACACCTAAAAGTTTATGCAACAACCTAGGCTAACATGTATAATGACAATATTCACTAAATCTAACATGTTTTTGATTTTAGAAAGAAAATTTTAATAAAAGAGTAAACTGCAAAAACTGTCCCTAAACTTTTCAAAAAATACAAATTATGTCCACAAAAAAAAATGCAAAAAATGTCCCTATTATTTTTGCAATTATTTTTTGTCGTTTACTATTCATATTATTTTTGACTTCCCATCACCACCACACAACTTTGTGACATCATAAATGACAAATCTAGTTCAACAATTTTGTGACATCATAAATGACAAATCTAGTTCAACAATTTTGTGACATCATAAATGACAAATCACGTATATTAATACCAGATTTGTAGTTACATATTAATACAAGTACTTAATTTTTTTATTTTTTTTGAACGGCGAGTTAGTAGTTAGTGATTCGAGCCCACAGTGACATCCAATTGGGCAGTATGCAAGCATCGAACCTTTCTCCTTAGGGGATAAACCCCACTCCTGCTTCTAATTTTTGTTTACAAATGAATTTTAAATTTTGGGAAAAATGTCATATATATCACTAAATAACTTTAAAACACTATATATAGGGAATATGGATAGACGAGATAAAGAGGTGCCACAAAGGCCAACAAGGATGGCCAAACAACTATCCACAGAAGACATACAAAGCATTGCGGAAATTCAGCAATTACAAAATCACAAGGAAGGGGACAGATCAAAGAAAAGAAGAATTTGATAGCCTAACAGCAACAAAACACGAAGAACTAATCACAGCCTGAAATATAGATTAGCTGACGAATAACACGAAACAACTAACGGAGGCAGAATAGCAAAAGTCCTGGGCTAGATAAGTATTTAAATTTCGCGGTTATCTCATAACAGAACACGAATAACATAAACCTTCCTACGCTGTTGATGAAATGTTCCGTCTCTTACAATGTTTAAGTTAAACATACAGCTCTAACATGAAATCAAATGAAAAAACCCTCAGCATGGTATAAGCCAAGAGCCAATCAAAAGGACTGACTAAAATTAGCAGCCAACACAAACTGCTAGCAAGATTGTCTAAAATACCAAAGAAAAGATAACATTGTCTTAAAAGGGTACCTGCTACCCTTGGAACCAAATTACCACCGACAAGGTGACCTTCATTCTTGAGTAACAGGGCCAGACTTAGCGACTTCACGAGGAGGAAATATCAGGTCAGAGGGTGGAACCACGGAAGGAGAAGTTTTCTGAGAAGAAGCAGCCACAGTCTTTGAGGGAGCAGGTCTTTGCAACTATTATGTACCGGACGAGGAAGCACCACGGTTACGGCCACGGCCACGGCCACGTCCACGTCCACGTCCACGGCCACCTCCACGGGTAGGCTCTGTCTCAAGGCGATACCTTGACTTTGGTTTAGAAGGGGGGGTATAGGTATCTTTCTTTCGCTTCATTCTCTCACTCCTCCTTGTTGGTTGAACTTCTGTTGCGACTGAAGTGTTTGAAAAGACTTCTGCAGTTTGATCTTCAGCGTTTACTTCATCTTCAGTTTGATCTTCTGTTTCAATCTCAAGAGATGCCGGTGGAGATGCCGGTGGATCAGGAGATGCCTCTCTTATTCCAGATGCCAGTGGATCAGGAGATATGCCCTCTTTTGTTCTGCTGATTACAAGAGAGGTTTCACAAGAGACATATCTCACGCTTTCGCTCTCAACTTCATCACTCTCAGTTTCATCACTCTCAACTTCATCACTCTCAGTTTCATCACTCTCTTGTTCTGAATCGTTAGCATTTAACAAAGATAAATCCTTCATCTTTTTCGTCACATTACAGAAATCGGGGCAATCGAGGCACTGGTTAATCTGAAAAACAAAATGAACTGATTTTTAGAACACAGAAATGTTAATCTGAAAAAAATATTCAATCTGAAAGATAATTATCTCATTGTGGGCATACAAAAATGTTACTTACATCATCCGTGATCAGATTAAGGAGCGAGTCCCCTGATTCTAGCCGTTTTGCTTTGTAACTCTCAATTGGCACCGCATATTCCTTTACATTGGGGTTTATCTTCCGTATTTGCTCAAATAGAACAGCCTACCACAACATATGTTCCTTATCAATATTTGATAAAAGTCGATTTAAGAAAAATTGAAATCAAATAAAACATACCTCTAAAACTGGAGCACAGCCAGTGAATATATGCTGCTGAGTAAGTTGACCCTTATCGAGCCATTCCCGGCAACTCTTCATAGCATCATGGAGATGCTCGGCTGTCGCCTGGGCCCAATTGACAGACCAGCACTTTTTCAGATCCATGACCAAACGCCATGTCTCCTTCCTTGCCAGTGAGTTTTTGGAACATTTAAAAAATTGTTCGATTAAGTAATAACTCATGACCTGTCGGAACCGTGTCTTTCCCTCTTCACTGTCCACTCTCATGTCTTGCAATAGAGAGGCAATGGCAGTCAATTTCAGCCTTGCAATACCTTCAGGAATCTTGGCAGTAATGAATTCGGGAAACCCGGCAGGCTTGCATTCCTTTTCATACTTATTAAAATCCAAACCGGTATCCTCCATCCCAAGAACTCTAGCTACCTCTTTGATACAAAAAGAAAATGGTGTATTCTGGTTCAGAAAAATGATCCTCTTTGAAGAGTCGTATCCGCTGCA
The DNA here is from genome assembly GCA_910822075.1 of Senecio squalidus. NCBI lineage: Eukaryota > Viridiplantae > Streptophyta > Magnoliopsida > Asterales > Asteraceae > Senecio > Senecio squalidus. The sequence goes on along the minus strand of CAJVGC010000591.1, from coordinate 34,442,680 downwards.
CAAAGTGTGCACTAAGATTGCTGACGACTCTCTCCCGTGGCTAACTGATGCAATCCTTTTAAAAGGCGAGCCTTCCATAAGCTCCACCTTTTCCCTATCTAGCTTCAACCCAGTTATTTTCTTTAAAGATGTCGTTAACTTTACTTGTTGTGCTGCAGGCTGAAAAAGAAAAAAATCAAACTGATATTAAGGTGGAGCTGATGGTTATCCAATTAAGCTGCTAAAACACTAAGACTGATATGTGAACTCAAAGTCTGCTAAGTATCAACACCTATAACACACTGCAATATACCACAAAACTAAGTTATCATCAGAGCTCGATGCTTTCAGAACTACAATGCCATTTTCACAGCATGTATACATATATGGACCCATCTGCAATATACCACAAAACTAATGGGACTGCTTACAAAGATGGAATTAAAGTTCTGCAAAAGTGGTAAGCAAGCTATTGGGTCTGAACCAGTGTTTGGCATTGTCTCCAATGTTTGGCATTGTCTGACTACTATGGTGACTAAATGTATAGTAAACTACAAGCTGCGGACTGAACTGATTGATATCAACCACTCCTTCCATCAACACAACCTTGTCCTGTTCCTTAAGTATTGGTCTAATGCAATGAATCATGAATCCCCCTACTAGTGTAAAAGAGCCATGTCTAATGGGATGTCATTTTATATGTCAGGTTACAAAGCCAGGTGACCATAACAGCAAAACGACAAAATAAAACGGTTTTAAAGACATGTAATTATAGTCAAGACCTGGGTTTTACGTAGGTGAGGCGCATACTTATTACATTCACATTTCCAATATTTTTTATTGCATTTAATACACAAACACCGCATTAACATCAAAAAAAAAAAACAAGCGTTCTACTCGAAGTCCGAGTTCATGCCAACAGATCAATCAAATACTTGAAACCACCACGAGGTCTTACATCTTTGAGAAATTGCCCAATCAAATACCATAGACTAGAGCTGGGTTTTATGTAGGTGAGGCGCATACTTATTACATACACATTTCCAATATTTTTTATTACATTTAATACACAAACACCGCATTAACATCAAAAAAAAAAAAAACAAGCCTTCTACTCAAAGTCCGAGTTCATGCCAACAAACACCGCATTAACATCAAAAAAAAAAAGCCTTCTACTCAAAGTCTGAGTTCATGCCAACAGTTCAACTTACATATAATAGTAATAACCCCATCTAGAGAAGCAGAAAATGCATCATAAGTTTAAGCTCATATTTTAGAGCTCAATAAACATAAAGGTGTCAAAAAGTGTAAAATGCAAGAAGAAGGTCAACTAAACCCATCAACCCGCATACAACCATCAACGAGCTAAGCACAGATGACAACAAATCAAAATAACAACAAACGCAAACAAAACACAATGTTCTTATCAACTGGTTGGAATGACTAAAAATGATTAACAGAGAACTTTAAGGGTGATACTATACTGATATGTGAACTCAAAGTCTGCTAAGTATCAACACCTATAACACACTACAACTGGTTCAATTGTAGATCAAAAACTAGTATGAATGAACTGCTAAGTATCAACACCTTCTAGTTATCAACACCTTCTAGTATCAACACCTATAACTTGCAGTAGAACAAAAAATGACAGACGAAAGTAGTCTGCTAAGTATCAACACCTATAACACACTACAACTCGTTCAATTTTAGATCAAAGACTAGTATGAATGAACTGCAAATGACACAGTTTAACTCGGAGCCATCGAACCATTACCTTCTTCTTGAATTTTCCCCATAAATCTCGTGCCGACACTAACATGTCCTGCTCATGTAGCTCATGTAGCTCAGCCAACGCAGTCAATGGGTTCTATAAAACGGATCATTGACTGCGTTGGCTGAGCTACATGAGCACGACATGACCGATGTTTACGGTCTACTCTAGGATGCTCAGGCAGGACGAGTGTTTATACCAACGAGATGCCTACGGAGGAGCTGAGGCCGGATTTTAGAATTGTTACTACTGATAATGAGCAGCTAAGCCAACGGAGGGCAACTGAGGCTGGATATGAGATTATGGATACTTGAGTAGACCTAACCTACCGGTGCTGACTCTGACATTGACTGCATTGGCTGAGCTACATGAGCAGGACATGACTGATGTTTACGGACAAAGGAAGACACCTCTTTATCCATCGCATCCATTATCCGCTCATCTCACTGAGTAGAATTTGACAATGTTTACGTCTATACCGTAAACATGACACTGATGTTTACGGTCTACTCGAGGATGCTCAGGCTGGACGGACACGTCTATACCAACGAGATGAGCGGATAATGGATGTGATGGATAAAGAGGCTATTTCTAGCTGACAGCCATGGAGCATTTTATGGGAGTCGTACATGAGTTAGGTTGGGGAAAGAGCGACCTCTTGCAGTGTATGTATATGTGAGATCTCCCCAATCTCCGTAGTTAATACACGGTTAGTAAGTCTGCCTCAGGGATAACATCCCGTCGGTCGGTGAGGCCTACGGAGGAGCTGAGGCCAGATTTTAGATTTGTTACTACTGATGATGAGAAGCTAAGACAACGGAGGGCAACCGAGTATGGATACGAGATTATGGATACTTGGGTAGACCTTAACCTACCGGTGCCGACTCTAACATTGACTACTACGTCAGGCCATTTGAAATCATTGAACGCGTAGGCCCGGTGGCCTATCGTTTGCAACTCTCGCAAGAACTAAGCAGTGTCCAAAATGTCTTTCACGTGCCTAATCTCAAGAAGTGTCTTGCCGATGCGACGCTTCACGTACCTCTAGATGAGATCACTAACGACGACAAGCTACATTTCGTTGAAGAACCTCTAGAGATTGTTGATAGAAGTGTCAAGAAACTCAAACGCAGTCATATGCCGTTGGTGAAAGTCTGATGGAACTCAAAACGCGGACCAGGATTTACTTGGGAGCGTGAGAGCGACATGCGTCAGAAATATCCTCAACTATTCTAATCGCATTCTACATGTAAGTCTTTCGGTTGAACTCTAATACTCATACTCTAAACTCGTTAATGCTTGGAGACTAATGAATGCTCATGGAAACTCGTTAATGCTCGAGGAAGCTAATGAATACACTTGAAAACTCTTTGATACTCGAAAACAAATGAAATTCTCTTGGAAACTCTATAAGGCTCGGAAACAAACGTTGATTTATGTGATTGTTAATTATGTGTTTATGTGTTATGTGTTAGTTGAATCCGGTAACTAGCGTCCCGACATAGTGCTGTGAGTGTGGTGGGTTAGCCGCTGGTACACCCTATATATAAGCACAAAGCAGTGTTGTGACCTACACAACAATTCTGCTTCGACAACCAGTCACCGAATCCTAATCCTCCTACTCCTAGCAATACCTATTGCTAGGAGTCAGAGGATTAGGATTCGGTGACTGGTTGTCGAAGCAGAATTGTTTGTGTGGTGGGTTAGCCGATGGTACACCCTATACATAAGCACAAACAATCCTGTGGAGATGTGCCGGGAGACGGAAATTAGGATAGATATGTTTTGTTGTGGATTCTCAGGCTACGGATACTCGATTTTAACAATCACATAAATCAACGTTTGTTTCCGAGCCTTACAGAGTTTCCAAGAGAATTTCGTTTGTTTTCGAGTATCAAAGAGTTTTCAAGTGTATTCATTAGTTTTCGAGCATTAACGAGTTTCCATGAGCATTCATTAGTCTCCGAGCATTAACGAGTTTACAAATTTCATTAAAAATTAATCTGAATCCTAAAATTAAAAAAAAACTTGTGCATATTTGATTTGAAAGAAATGAGATGAAACACATATATTCTAATATAAAAGGTGTATATATTATAGACGCCGCATATTGGCTCAAATCTTCTTCTTCACGCCACGAGCAAAATACTTTCTATTGCATGTTTTTTTTTAATCAAATATGCACAAGTTTTTTTTTTTTAATTTTAGGATTCAGATTAATTTTTAATGAAATTTGTATATTGTAGAAGGCGTATTATATGTACAAGTTTTTTTTATGCAGAACCAAAAACGGGAACCCAATACTAAGCTTAGGTTCCCACCTGAGGTTCGAACTTAGTTTTATAGGTGAACCAAAAACGGGAACCAAATATATATCTTATTTTCCCGCATAAGGTTTGAAGTACGTTTTATAGGAGAACCAAAAACGGGAACCAAATATATATCTTATTTTCCCACATAAGGTTTGAAGTACGTTTTATAGAACCAAAAACGTGAATCAAGTATTAAATTTAGGTTCCTACCTAAGGTTTGAAGTACCTTTTATACTAGAACCAAAAATGGGAATCCAATATTAAGTTTAGGTTCCCACGTAAGGTTTTAATTACCTTTTATACCAGAACCAAAAAGGGGAACCCAATATAAACCTTAGGTTCCCACCTAAGGTTTGAAGTACGTTTTATAGAACCAAAAACGGGCCAAGTATAATTGAACCAAAATATAAACAAGTTTTTTTTTAATTTTAGGATTCAGATTAATTTTTAATGAAATTTGTAAACTCGTTAATGCTCGGAGACTAATGAATGCTCATGGAAAATCGTTAATGCTCGAAAACTAATGAATACACTTGAAAACTCTTTGATACTCGAAAACAAACGAAATTCTCTTGGAAACTCGGTAAGGCTCGGAAACAAACGTTGATTTATGTGATTGTTAAAATCGAGTATCCGTAGCCTGAGAATCCACAACAAAACATATCTATCCTAATTTCCGACTCCCGGCACATCTCCACAGGATTGTTTGTGCTTATGTATAGGGTGTACCATCGGCTAACCCACCACACAAACAATTCTGCTTCGACAACCAGTCACCGAATCCTAATCCTCTGACTCCTAGCAATAGGTATTGCTAGGAGTAGGAGGATTAGGATTCGGTGACTGGTTGTCGAAGCAGAATTGTTGTGTAGGTCACAACACTGCTTTGTGCTTATATATAGGGTGTACCAGCGGCTAACCCACCACACTCACAGCACTATGTCGGGACGCTAGTTACCGGATTCAACTAACACATAACACATAAACACATAATTAACAATCACATAAATCAACGTTTGTTTCCGAGCCTTATAGAGTTTCCAAGAGAATTTCATTTGTTTTCGAGTATCAAAGAGTTTTCAAGTGTATTCATTAGCTTCCTCGAGCATTAACGAGTTTCCATGAGCATTCATTAGTCTCCAAGCATTAACGAGTTTAGAGTATGAGTATTAGAGTTCAACCGAAAGACTTACATGTAGAATGCGATTAGAATAGTTGAGGATATTTCTGACGCATGTCGCTCTCACGCTCCCAAGTAAATCCTGGTCCGCGTTTTGAGTTCCATCAGACTTTCACCAACGGCATATGACTGCGTTTGAGTTTCTTGACACTTCTATCAACAATCTCTAGAGGTTCTTCAACGAAATGTAGCTTGTCGTCGTTAGTGATCTCATCTAGAGGTACGTGAAGCGTCGCATCGGCAAGACACTTCTTGAGATTAGGCACGTGAAAGACATTGTGGACACTGCTTAGTTCTTGCGAGAGTTGCAAACGATAGGCCACCGGGCCTACGCGTTCAATGATTTCAAATGGCCTGACGTAGTAGTCAATGTTAGAGTCGGCACCGGTAGGTTAAGGTCTACCCAAGTATCCATAATCTCGTATCCATACTCGGTTTCCCTCCGTTGTCTTAGCTTCTCATCATCAGTAGTAACAAATCTAAAATCTGGTCTCAGCTCCTCCGTAGGCCTCACCGACCGACGGGATGTTATCCCTGAGGAAGACTTACTAACCGTGTATTAACTACGGAGATTGGGGAGATCTCACATATACATACACTGCAAGAGGTCGCTCTTTCCCCAACCTAACTCATGTACGACTCCCATAAAATGCTCCATGGCTGTCAGCTAGAAATAGCCTCTTTATCCATCGCATCCATTATCCGCTCATCTCGTTGGTATAGACGTGTCCGTCCAGCCTGAGCATCCTCGAGTAGACCGTAAACATCAGTGTCATGTTTACGGTATAGACGTAAACATTGTCAAATTCTACTCAGCGAGATGAGCGGATAATGGATGCGATGGATAAAGAGGTGTCTTCCTTTGTCCGTAAACATCAGTCATGTTAGCTCATGTAGCTCAGCCAATGCAGTCAATGTCAGAGTCAGCACCGGTAGGTTAGGTCTACCCAAGTATCCATAATCTCATATCCAGCCTCAGTTGCCCTCCGTTGTCTTAGCTGCTCATTATCAGTAGTAACAATTCTAAAATCCGGCCTCAGCTCCTCCGTAGGAATCTCGTTGGTATAGACACTCGTCCTGCCTGAGCATCCTAGAGTAGACCGTAAACATCGGTCATGTCCTGCTCCTGTAGCTCAGCCAACGTAGTCAATGTCAGAGTCAGCACCCGTAGGTTAAGGTCTACCCAAGTATCCATAATCTCGTATCCAGCCTCGGTTGCCCTCCGTTGTCTTAGCTGCTCATCATCAGTAGTAACAATTCTAACCTATCCATGTGGATGCACGTGCCTACGCTGCAACTAACTTAATGATCTGAAGGGACCACGGAGGCAATGAAGAAGGTGGCTAAGACGTTCAAAGCTCCGGACAGGATCAAGGCCAAACCCCTAGCATCCATTACTGGAAGACACATAGAGAAGTTTATATGGGACCAGATTATATGCAGGTTCGGCGTTCCCAAAGTAATGATATCAGACAATGGCAAGCAGTTCGCCGAAGGAAACAGACAGGTCGAAGTAGCTAACAGAGAGGTGACAAACTCCCCCTTGTCCTCTGGGCCAAAGTTACCATGGGTGGGTTGACAAACTCCCCCTTGTCCTCTGGGCTCACCAGATAACTCCGAAGATAAGTACTGGAGAAACACCATTCAGCCTTACTTATGGAACAGAAGCTGTTCTACCAGCAGAAATACAAGTATCCACTTCTTGCTTAAGCTATCTTGGGGACAGGGCTGGACCTCTTATGTTGAAGAGGCAAGAATAAAAGGCTTTCATGCAACTGGGTCTACATCTACGACTCAGGGTGCAACATCTTCTGCGCCTCGTCTCTTCATATGAGAAACACCATTCAACCTTACTTATGGAACAGAAGCTGTTCTACCAGCAGAAATACAAGTATCCACTGCTTGCTTCAGCTATCTTGGGGACAGGGTTGGACCTCTTATGTTGAAGAGGCAAGAATAAAAGGCTTGCAACAGGAGCTGAATATGCAACAGCAATCCAAGGTCGCATACCCAGACGGAAACTAAGCTCCCACTCACGCCCCATGTAACAAGCTACACCAAGTAAGAAGTGTAGAACAATTAGTTCATAAGGACCACCATTGTATAACCATTCATCAACGGATGCTGCTTCCCAGATTGGGTAAAAATGCAAACCTATAGCTGCAGAAGTAGGAATAATGGCACCTGAAATAATATTGTTTCCATAAAATGGATACTTGGGTAGACCTTAACCTACGGGTGCTGACTCTGACATTGACTGCGTTGGCTGAGCTACATGAGCAGGACATGACCGATGTTTACGGTCTACTCGAGGATGCTCAGGCAAGACGGACTCGTCTATACCAACGAGATGCCTACGGAGGATGCCTACGGAGGAGCTGAGGCCGGATTTTAGAATTGTTACTACTGATGATGAGCAGCTAAGACAACGGAGGGCAACCGAGGCTGGATACGAGATTATGGATACTTGGGTAGACCTTAACCTACGGGTGCTGACTCTGACATTGACTGCGTTGGCTGAGCTACATGAGCAGGACATGACCGATGTTTACGGTCTACTCGAGGATGCTCAGGCAGGCTGGACTCGTCTATACCAACGAGATACCTACGGAGGAGCTGAGGCCGGATTTTAGAATTGTTACTACTGATGATGAGCAGCTAAGACAACGGAGGGCAACTGAGGCTGGATACGAGATTATGGATACTTGGGTAGACCTTAACCTACCGGTGCCGACTCTAACATTGAGTACTACATCGGGCCATTTGAAATCATTGAACGCGTAGGCCAGGTGGCCTATCGTTTGCCACTCTTGCAAGAACTAAGCAGTGTCCACAATGTCTTTCACGTGTCTAATCTCAAGAAGTGTCTTGCCGACGCGACGCTTCACGTACCTCTAGATGAGATCACTAACGACGACAAGCTATATTTTGTTGAAGAACCTCTAGAGATTGTTGATAGAGGTGTCAAGAAACTCAAACGCAGTCATATACCATTGGTGAAAGTCCGATGGAACTCAAAATGCGGACCAGGATTTACTTGGGAGCGTGAGAGCGACATGCGTCAGAAATATCCTCAACTATTCTAATCGTATTCTACATGTAAGTCTTTCGGTTGAACTCTAATACTCATACTCTAAACTCGTTAATGCTCAGAGACTAATGAATGCTCATGGAAACTCGTTAATGCTCGAAAACTAATGAATACACTTGAAAACTCTTTGATACTCGAAAACAAACGAAATTCTCTTGGAAACTCTGTAAGGCTCGGAAACAAACGTTGATTTATGTGATTGTTAATTATGTGTTTATGTGTTATGTGTTAGTTGAATCCGGTAACTAGCGTTCCGACATAGTGCTGTGAGTGTGGTGGGTTAGCCGCTGGTACACCCTATATATAAGCACAAAGCAGTGCTGTGAGTGTGGTGGGTTAGGATTCGGTGACTGGTTGTCGAAGCAGAATTGTTTGTGTGGTGGGTTAGCCGATGGTACACCCTATACATAAGCACAAACAATCCTATGGAGATGTGCCGGGAGTCGGAAATTAGGATAGATATGTTTTGTTGTGGATTCTCAGGCTACGGATACTCGATTCTCTTTTGACGTGTAAGCAGTGACTTAATTTGAATTCCGGGACGGAATTCTTTCAACTGGGGAATGCTGTGACATTCGTCACCAGAGCGGTTTGGTCAAACTTTGACTTAAAACTAATTTGGACCTTTAAACGTATACCTTGTTTGGACTCAAGTGCTACAAGAAGCTAATGTACTCGTTTTATTCGTTTTTATTGATTTCTCGTTAAAATACTCGTCGAACCAATGCAATGCGTATAATCTAAAGTTAAAACTTGAACTCAAATTCCTCTCTTCAAAATCCTTCGGTTCGGCAGGCTTTGCCTTGACCGAACCGAACCCCATTGTGTATATATACATATGCATTCTTAACCTAAGCAGTGTGACAGATGTCATTTCCCTGTAGCGATGGATCCCCTTCACTAGGTGAGCTAGCTTTCCTGTCTTGATTGTGTCTTCTATCGCTATTCTCAGTTCCCTGCAGTCATTTGTATCGTGCCCGTGATCATTATGAAATTCACATAATTTGGTTTTGTCTCGGGGTCTGCCCTGAAACATCCTGTCTGGAGCTTGGCTGAACAAGCTGTCGATGATATCATCCATGCACAGGGAAATGTGGACCCAGCAATTGCTGTAAACATTGTCATGGACGTTTACGAAGCAAGTCTTGCTTACATCCCTCCCCCTGATCTGTTATGACCACAGCGGGATCGTCATCAGACACAACAACCGGTTCCCTCTTTGGCTCTGCTATCGTCACAGCCTGAGCCTCGAGAAGAACTTGTTGTCGTTGAAGTTCGGCTTGGTGAGAAGCACTTACTTCATTAAGTCTCCTGACTTTAGAATGTAAATAGTTCTGACTGAAAACTGCCCGTCAAACGAACAGAGTGAGATCATTCATGGATGGATTTGCAGGAATATCATCACCAGTCCAGGTGAAATCAAAAGCATGAACTGGAGCAAGATAGCTGAAGCAAGCAGTGGATACTTGTATTTCTGCTGGTAGAACAGCTTCTGGTGCCATAAGTAAGGCTGATTTGCTTAGATAATGTGTTAGAAAAAATTGAGGATCTAGACCAAGCTTCTAAAATTGATTGTTCTTCAATTAATTTCTTTTGAGTTTAGGGATTTCAGATACCTGTGTTCTGAGGGACAACAGTTCTGAAGAACTGCTTCCAGCTAACTTAATAGCTTCAGAACACGTGGAATTGACAAAGATTAGATCAAGATGGATTGAGCAAAAAAGAGTTGTTTTATCATTCTCATCAGTGAGTTTAGCGTGATCACTAACCTTCTTGAGCACAACATTAACCCATTTTCCAGAATCAATGTCACTTTTGGAAACGTGCCTTGGTTGACTTGAATTCTCTTCATCAATTGCCATGCAGCACACAAGTACTTCAGTTTCTTTTTCAGCATCAGATGCATCAGATTCCACCCATTTGTGACGAAATCTTTTCAATGACAAGTACTAATGTATTCGTGGGAGGACGAAACCTTTTCAATGATGAAAGCAATGGCTTCCGACCTGTTCCATCTTCAGTCCAAGACACAGGACCTTCAGAAGTTACACTCCTCACACCACCGGAGGGGCTGACACTTCAACGAACACAGTACCCATGCCTTCCTTGACCATAACACCTCCTTATACTCCCTCCGTTGGAAGTAGGAGCCCACAAGGAGGCACACAGCCTAATCATGCCTTCGGGACAAGACAGTCCACGCACACAACCTCCGCAGAATTCTCCTTCGGAGTAACATCCGGACAACAAGGTCCCAACAATAACATGTGTTCGTTACAAGCCTAAGGAAGACACTCGCTACCAACCTACATATTACCCCTGGGCCCCTTGGCATCAACAATGTGAGGGTCCCAGAGGCCCACATATAATCCGTACTACAATCAGAGATATGGTCCACCTCCATACCACAACAATGTGACGAAAGCGATGACTTCCGACCTGTTCCATCTTCAGGCCAAGACACAGGACCTTCAGAAGTTACACTCCTCACACCACCGGAGGGGCTGACACTTCAAGGAACACATCACCCATGCCTCCAGTCAGTCCACCCATCCCTCCGTTGGAGGTAGGAGCCCACAAGGAGGCACAGAGCCTAATCATGACTTCGGGACAAGTCAGTCCACGCACACAACCTCCGCAGAATTCTCCTTCGGAGTAACATCCGGACAACAAGGTCCCAACAATAACACGCGTTCGTTACAAGCCTAAGGAAGACACTCGCTACCAAGCTACATATTACCCTTGGGCCCCTTGGCATCAACAATGTGAGGGTCCCAGAGGCCCAGCATATAATTCGTACTACAATCCGAGATACGGTCCACCTCCATACCACAACAATGTGACGAAAGCGATGGCTTCCAACCTGTTCCATCTTCAGGCCAAGACACAGGACCTTCAGAAGTTACACTCCTCACACCTGGAGGGGCTGACACTTCAAGGAACACAACACCCATGCCTCCAGTCAGTTCACACACACTACCTCCGCAGAATTCTCCTTCGGAGTAACATCCGGACAACAAGGTCCCAACAATAACAAGCGTTTGCAATGGGCCACGCCTATGTACTCATAATCTGCGGAGGTTTTGTGTGTGGATTGACTTGTCCCGAAGGCATGATTAGGCTGTGTGCCTCCTTGTGGGCTCCTACCTCCAACGGAGGGAGTATAAGGAGGTGTTGTGGTCAAGGAAGGCATGGGTGCTGTGTTCCTTGAAGTGTCAGCCCCTCCGGTGGTGTGAGGAGTGTAACTTCTGAAGGTCCTCTGTCTTGGACTGAAGATGGAACAGGTCAGAATCCATCGCTTTCGTCATTGAAAAGGTTTCGTCCTCCCACGAATTCATTAGTACTTGTTCTGGGTCTGGATCTGGGGTGTGTACGTAACAGGTGACTTAATCTGTCGTGCAGGTAGGTGTTGTGGTCAAGGAAGGCATGGGTGTTGTGTTCCTTGAAGTGTCAGCCCCTCCGGTGGTGTGAGGAGTGTAACTTATGAAGGTCCTCTGTCTTGGACTGAAGATGGAACAGGTCGGAAGCCATCGCTTTCGTCATTGAAAAGGTTTCGTCCTCCCACGAATACATTAGTACTTGTTCTGGGTCTGGATCTGGGGTGTGTACGTAACAGGTGACTTAATTTGTCAGGTTACTTAATCTGGATGGCTCCGGAACCTTCAGCACCGGAGGCTCCATCTGTGTACAGTTTCCATACTTCGTCTGGGGGTATTTCTTGGATTTTGTGTGATGAGTGTAACTTCTGAAGGTCTTGTGTCTTGGACTGAAGATGGAACAGGTCGGAAGCCATCGCTTTCTGGTTTCGTCCTCCCAGGAATACATTAGTACTTGTTCTGGGTCTGGATTTGGGGTGTGTACATAACAGGTGACTTAATCTGTCAGGTGACTTAATTTGGCCGGCTCCGGAACCTTCAGCACCGGAGGCTCCATCTGTGTACAGTTTCCATACTTCGTATGGGGGTATTTCTTGGATTTTAATGCTCGGAGGGGAATCAATGTCTACCCCATCTGTTTCAGCGATGAAATCTGCCAAGACTTGCCCTTTTATTGTGTGTCTTGATCAGAACTCAATGTCATGTTCTCCGAGCTCTATGGCCCATTGCAAACGCTTGTTATTGTTGGGACCTTGTTGTCCAGATGTTACTCGTCATATATTCTTACGGTGCTTACGAAGATGTAGAGGATGTAGAGAAAAGCTGCAGAGTATGTTGCTGGAGCTTCGGTAGTATGAATTGGAGCTTCGGTTGCTATGGGAGCAGTGTAATGCACATTGTTGTGGTATGGAGGTGGACCGTATCTCGGACTGTAGTACGGATTATATGATGGGCCTCCGGGACCCTCTGATTGTTGATGCCAAGGGCCCAGGGGTAATATGTAGCTTGGTAGCGAGTGTGGACCACTTTTGTATTCTTACGGTGCTTTCGAAGATGTAGAGGAAGTCGTCTGGCTCTTCGCGTCCTCCATATATTTCCAATGAGGAGGGTATCGTTAGGTTATCCGGCAACGGATATTCTTCAATTTCTCTTATCAGTGGGGAAGAGGTTCTCCACAGAAAAGTTGCAGAGTATGTTGCTGGAGCTTCGGTAGTATGGATCAGAGCTTCGGTTGCTATGGGAGCAGTGTAATGCACATTGTTGTGGTAAAGTTTCGACGAGACTCTGGGCAGTTTCGAGGTATTTCTTGATGGTGTGATTCTTTGCTTCATAGGATCCATTTACCTGGTTAGCGACTAACTGTGAGTCGACGTAAACCTGTAGGTTTTGGATTCCAATTTTCTGGGTCTGGATCTGGGGTGTGTACGTAACATGTGACTTAATCTGTCAGGTGACTTTATCCGTCATAATTGGCGTCAATAAACTCGTTGTTGATGACGGCACTAGGGGTTGTGACCTGTCGGGGAGGACTTTTATCAATACATCTTTAGCCAAGTGTTCGAAAAACCTCTAAAAAGCTTTTAAAAATTCCTTAACAATCATTTACGATACATTTACAAAGCTACAACTATAAGCTTCAGCAACCGGCTCCAGCTAGTTTTGCCAAACATACATGTCTATATGTTTTTATTACTCTCAATCATGCTACATCTTTTATTTTTGAAAGGGCAGAATAATATAAACCACCAACGTTCCTCGTGGAGCCATGGCCGTGTTTTAAGAAGCAAAACGACAGGTTAACAATTTCAGTTGCATTTTTATGACACAGATTTCCACATTAAACGAGCTGAAATAGATGATAATAAATAGGAATGTTTCGAGTTCAACTACAAAAGCAACAAACACACACAATCACATCTTGGGTTTTATTTTTACCACAAAACGGACAAAGAAGTCAATCTTTGCCGTTCAACCATCTCGTCTCATAAAGCTTTGCTTCTTTAGGAGCGATCAGTTTCAAAGCGTGATGTATGCATTTATGATATGAGAAATCTTCAGTTTTTCCATTTACTTGTTCCACAATGAAGCAACGTGTATCTCCATATTGAGAGTTATTCCCGACCTACAACACAAAGTATTAAAAACAGAAACCGATTAAACAAAAAAAAAAAAGGCTTTACATAAACTAATTAATTACCTTTATTCTATAAACTCCAAGTCCAATCTTATCCTTCTTTCGAGGGTGAAAACATAAAGCTTTACATGCAACAAGATTGTCATCTGGGCTAAACTCCTTATTAACATCGTACCTATATTTTACAAGTACGAAACAATTTAATAAAAATAAACTCGTGTTTAATGAAAAAGAAATATTATAAGCAAAAATACTTACTTGTACAGTATATACTTCAACTCCTTTGATAATCGCTTGATATCTTCAGCAGATATATGCTTTTTCAAAACCATTTTCATTAAATCACTAATCCCGTCTGCAGCAAACTCAGGATATGGCAACGGGGCTAGAGTTTTATTAATTGTGTTCTTCACATCATCTTTATCTTCATCAGTATCAATATGTTTACATAGGAGACTGTACACGTCTTCTGGTTTATCAATTTCATGTTCCTGTATCAAAAGAAAAATGTTGTAAAACGCTCGATATATTTAGATGTATATATGTATAAAAACAATGTTTACCTTTCCCGAAAAGATAATGTCAAATCTTCCACCAGTACCAAGAGCTGGAACTTTTCCCCATGATAATGCGTCGATAGTTCCCTCGAGGTTGTCTGAAGCCTCACTTTTTGCGGCTTTCAAAAAGGCATCAGATGGATTCTGCAACAGATCATACTTCATATCAATATACAAGAAGACTTTATGTGAGAACTTCTATCCATTTAACTTCTATCCATTTCTGTATGACCAGGTTGATTCAGGTTATGTTTTATCTCAAACATGTACAACGTGGTTTTTTTCAGTTTTTTGACCAAAAATGCCGAAACCGCATTTACTGTTACGGGTCCGGCGTTTTTGATTCAGTTTCTTCACAAAATCGTTGAAGCTTCGATCTTCTTTATATATATGTATATTTATTTGATATTAAATCCAAAAAACTGGGTTTCAGCGTTTTGCTGTTAAGGGGTGAAATAAAACTTCAGCGTTTTGCTGACTGGACACAAAAACTGAAAGTTTGCGTTTTTGGCCAGACTTTCATATGCATATGACCTAATGCACTAGATTATTAGTTTAATGTAACAATCTAGTTTGTAAGATAATACTTAATGTAGTAGTTATTAATAATTAAAATAATGGATGAATATATAATGGTGAGCCAACCGATTTAATCCATTTTGACATGTTACCCAACCCACTTGAGTGGCCTATATGTTGCCACGTCTAAAGAGACGGGGATGATTACTCACAGCAAAACAAGCTTGAGTAAAAGGTGCAGAAACAGATGCTAGTTTTCTCTGTAGGGAGAGCCCTTTGGGATTTATTGGAACAAACTCTCCAGTGGCAGATAAACAGTCGGCAGCAAGAGCCAAATGTTCAGGAAGTATGTCTTTTCCCGTCTCTTCTGTTGCTGATTTCAGTGTCTGCATTTAATTAAAAAAGTTCATAAAAACATAGTTTTTTCTGTTAAAAGTTAGAAGAAAAATATCATTAAATACATACACAAAGAAAATGGTTTCTAGCTGCATCTATTCCCTGAGCCGAAATAACATCTTGGATGTCATCTGGATGGCTTCGTTCCCAATCAATCATGTCCATTATTTGTATGCAATCATCCTTTAGAAGCCTCCAGAAATTCTTTCTATCACAGCTTTCCGACATGAAAACACGCACGTAAAGTTCACCAAAAGAATCTTTGCAAAACTTTGGCGTTGTCTTTGAACCATCATCTTTCCATACGATATCCACTTCTTGACATTTGGGGATCCTAAATAACAAAACGAAAAAAAAAAAAAAAATAAGACTTTAACGTAAGAGTTTATTATCATTAAAAAGTATATCACGACGTTTATAACAACCTTTTATAACCGCTTCCAAAAGGAACGGCACCACAACATCTTGGAGTGTATTTAATGAGCCGTCAACTATCTGAACAGTGATAAAAATATTCTCATCTTTCTCATTCATCGAACCATCTTCAGGAGAATATCTGAAAATTAATCACAAGAGTTTGTAACTTCTTTCTAATACGGAAAGAAAAATTCTTAAACTCAAAGTAACCAAAAAGGAAAAAAAAATATACTTGGATGATATCTGTAACTTCGGTAGACTGAGTTTTTAATTTCTTGGAATTGGCCAAGTCAGCACACTTGAGCCTCAAAGCATTGATAATCGACTGCACTTTTAGTTGTTTTCTACTAGCAACTTCCTGTTAAAAAGAAACCGTAAATAAAGAAAACTTGGAACAATAACAAACTACATGGTGAACAAAAAAGTGAAATTTCTAAACTGACCTTGCGTATACGAAAATAGCAAATCCAAGGACTACTGCAAGATTGTTTTCCGGTTTGAGGAGAATAGCTAGTCCATATAAAAGATAGAAAATAGTCAACAAAAAATAGTTATAAAAAAAGAGAGAAACATCAAACAAGTTGAAGTTAAGGTGGTACTTACAATATGCTGATAAGTGACACAACATCTTGAAACAATAGCTTCTCTAAATGATTTTTAACATCTATTGCTCCGTATTCGAATCCATTATTCCATCTTTTAAGTTGTGGAGACAAGAAAAGCGACGCAATTTTGTTACCACGAAGTCTTCTAACACCACATTCAAGCACTTTCTGTGCAGTTAAACAAAAGTTCAATTAGATACACTAAAAGATGAATGTAGACCCATAACTTTATAGTTATACATTTGACAAAAATTAGTAAGTTTCAAATGTTACCTTCAAGTTTAGCAGAGGCGAGTTCTCAATATGGCCGGCTCCAGAACCTTCAGCACCGGAGGCTCCATCTGTGTACAGTTTCCATACTTCGTCTGGGGTTCTGCGGAGGTTGTGTGCGTGGACTGACTTGTCCCGAAGGCATGATTAGGCTGTGTGCCTCCTTGTGGGCTCCTACCTCCAACAAAGGAAGTACTGCAATAAAAACATTCTTAAGGCCTAACTTGCCAACAATACATTAGGTTTTAAGGTGAAATTATGCATGATTAGGCTGTGTGCCTCCTTGTGGGAAACGGATAGGTTATGCATGAACGAATGCAGTACATGCAATGGTCTAATGGGAATGCCGAGTTAGATAGGTTGAAAAGGTTTTGTATTGCTTATGAATATGTGGAAGCAGAGAAGATTCGAGACAGTGCGGTTCTAAAACTCAATATACAAAATGTATCCGATCTTGGGAGGAGGTGTTGTGGTCAATAAAAAGGAGGTGTTGTGGCCTTAAGGAAATAAGTACTTGAAATTCAAGGTCAAGGGTTTCGGGGCTTGTTTCCCGTAAATTAGCCGCAGAAAACCCATGCTTCGATGCAGCTGTGCTCTTCCTGCTTGTTCTTGTCCTTGAACTCCTACTGTTCCCGTAAGATTCTAGTACTTTTTGATGTGAAAATGAATCAACATTTGTTTTATAGAGATGAGAAAATGAAACAACATTTATTTTATTAAGTGAAGAGTTTCGTTTGACATTTACTATGTACATCCAATGATAAAAAAAAAAAAAAAAAAAAAGACATTCATGACGTCCAAAATAAATCTCAGCCAAAACTTACAAGAAATTTAAAATCACGTTATTAACGAGCCTATGTTTGAATGCTCTGTTTAGAACTGATTTTAATTTTATATCTAAAGAAGAAAATATATCTTTACACATCAATACCAAAGATAGAAAACACCTATGAACTTGTCGTCATTTAACTTGAATGATGACGATTTCGAACCTTTTGAAGATCAATCGATAGCGTCTCCAGTTGATCCTCAACCTGAGTTTCTCTCACAACCCAGACGACAAGATGAGGGTAGTGATTCTTCAGATGAAATCGTTGCAGAGACTCCACCAAATTATTAAACATTCCAACGACACATGTTAGTCCCCAAAATAAATAAAAACTAATCTGAAAAGAAGTCTAGTTTTATGCTACAGGAAAGTTAAGACAACGGAGGGCAACAGAGGCTGGATACGAGATTATGGATACATCCTGTCCGGAGCTTTGAACGTCTTAGCCACCTTCTCCGTTGCCTCCGTGGTCCTTTCAGATCATTAAGATAGTTGCTTCTGAGGGTGGTTTCTTGTCTATCCATACCGATCCCTTCCGGTTTTGAAGTCGCGTCTCCGTTTAGTATCTCGGTCCTTCCTAGGATTCAGATCGCTACCTTTAGTTTCTCTAGCGTTGAGCCATTTGAAAGCTCTATCCGTCGTCTCTTCGTACGAGCCCGCACCAACTGACGGGATGTTATCCCTGATGCAGACTTACCACCTCAAAGAGGTTGTGTGTTGAGACCCCTTACCACACTCAGGAGATTGGGGAGATCTCACAGGTTAGGCCTATGAAGGAGCTGAGGTCGGATTTTAGAATTGTTACTACTGATGATGAGCAGCTAAGACAACGGAGGGCAACAGAGGCTGGATACGAGATTATGGATACTTGGGTAGACCTTAACCTACCGGTGCCGACTCTGACATTGACTGTGTTGGCTGAGCTACATGAGCAGGACATGACCGATGTTTACGATCTACTCGAGGATGCTCAGGCAAGACAGACTCGTCTATACCAACGAGATAAGCGGATAATGGATGCGATGGATAAAGAGGCTATTTCTAGCTGACAGCCATGGAGCATTATATGAGAGTTGTACAGGAGTTAGGCTGGGGAAAGAGCGACCTCTTGCAGCGTATGTAGGTCATGTCCTGCTCATGTAGCTCAGCCAACGCAGTCAATGTCAGAGTCAGCACCGGCTCGTATCTAGTCTCGGTAGCCCTCCGTTGTCTTAGCTGTTCATCATCAGTAGTAACAAATCAAAAATCTGGCCTCAGCTCCTCCGTATGACTTAATCTGTCAGGTTACTTAATCTGACCGGCTTCGGAACCTTCAGCACGGAGGCTCCATCTGTGTACAGTTTCCATACTTCGTCTGGGGGTATTTCTTGGATTTAAACCCTCGGAGGGGAATCAATGTCCTTCTGTTTCGGCGGTGAAATCTGCCAAGACTTGCCCTTTTATTGTGTGTCTTGCTCGGAACTCGATGTCATGTTCTCCCAGCTCTATGGCCCATTGCAAACGCTTGTTATTGTTGGGACCTTGTTGTCCGGATGTTACTCGAAGGTGAATTCTGCGGAGGTTGTGTGTGTGGACTGACTGGAGGCATGGGTGTTGTGTTCCTTGAAGTGTCAGCCCCTCCGGTGGTGTGAGGAGTGTAACTTCTGAAGGTCCTGTGTCTTGGCCTGAAGATGGAACAGGTCGGAAGCCATCGCTTTCGTCACATTGTTGTGGTATGGAGGTGGACCGTATCTCGGATTGTAGTACGGATTATATGCTGGGCCTCTGGGACCCTCACATTGTTGATGCCAAGGGGCCCAGGGGTAATATGTAGCTTGGTAGCGAGTGTCTTCCTTAGGCTTGTAACGAACGCGTGTTATTGTTGGGACCTTGTTGTCCGGATGTTACTCCGAAGGAGAATTCTGCGGAGGTTGTGTGCGTGGACTGACTTGTCCTGAAGGCATGATTAGGCTGTGTGCCTCCTTGTGGGCTCCTACTCAAACGGAGGGAGTATAAGGAGGTGTTGTGGTCAAGGAAGGCATGGGTACTGTGTTCCTTGGAGAATTCCTATTTTCAATAGCTCGATCTCCCAGGAATACATTAGTACTTGTTCGGGGTCTGGATCTAGGGTGTATACGTAACAGGTGACTTAATCTGTCAGGTGACTTAATCTGGCCGGCTCCGGAACCTTCAGCACCGGAGGCTCCATCTGTATACAGTTTCCATACTTCGTCTGGGGGTATTTCTTGGATTTTAACGCTCGGAGGGGAATCAATGTCTACCCGTGTTATAAGTATATACATTTTACATTAGAAGTATGTACACCTTTTATAATCTGAAAGTCTATCTCTCGTGCTATAGACCCCCTATTTTCGGACAGGCGAAAGCATGGCAGGCCACTTGCATATACCAGAACGAAAAACGGGAATCCATTATTAAGTTTAGGTTCCCACCTTAGGTTTCAATGTAGTTTATACCAGAACCAAACACGGGAATCCAATAGTAATCTTAGCTTCCCACCTTAGGTTCAAATTTAGTTTTATACGAGAACTAAAAACGGGAATCCATTATTAAGTTTAGGTTCCCCCCTAAGGTTTCAATGTAGTTTATACCAGAACCAAAAACGGGAATCCATTATTAAGTTTAGGTTTCCCCCTAAGGTTCGAATTTAGTTTTATACGAGACCAAAAACGGGAATCCATTATTAAGTTTAGGTTCCCCCCTAAGATTACTATTGGATTCCCGTTTTTGGTTCTTGTATAAAACTAAATTTGAACCTAAGGGGGGAACCTAAACTTAATAATGGATTCCTGTTTTTGGTCTCGTATAAAACTAAATTCGAACCTTAGGGGGAACCTAAACTTAAAAGTGGATTCCCGTTTTTGGTCTCGTATAAAACTAAATTCGAACCTTAGGGGGGAACCTAAACTTAATAATGGATTCCCGTTTTTGGTTCTGGTATAAACTACATTGAAACCTTAGGGGGAACCTAAACTTAATAATGGATTCCCGTTTTTGGTTCTCGTATAAAATTAAATTTGAACCTAAGGTGGGAAGCTAAGATTACTATTGGATTCCCCTTTTTGGTTCTCGAATAAACGAAATTGAAACCTCCGGTGGGAATTTAAACATAATAATGGATCCCCGTTTTTGGTCTCGTATAAAACTAAATTCGAACCTTAGGGGGGAACCTAAACTTAATAATGGATTCCCGTTTTTGGTTCTGGTATAAACTACATTGAAACCTTAGGGGGAACCTAAACTTAATAATGGATTCCCGTTTTTGGTTCTCGAATAAACGAAATTGAAACCTCCGGTGGGAATTTACCTAAACTTAATAATGGATTCCCGTTTTTGGTCTCGTATAAAACTAAATTCGAACCTGAGGTTTGTTTTTAAAATGATAGAAGATCTTAAAATTGCTTCTTTTGTCTTAAAAGAAAAGCAATGTCTTCATATATGTCCAGAAGGCCATAAGCTGTTTGAAGATCTTGTTTTTAGCACATAATCACATAATCCATACCAATTTTAGCACAGTCAGCAATTAGCATTACTTGCAAAGTCAAACGACACCTTATTTTGGAACAGTCATACATGTTAATATGATTTAAGTAACAAGCACACAACTACATTCCAATTTAACAAAAACTTAAGTCCACCTTCCGTTATATGACCCAAAATCCACAAAATAATACTTTTTAGAGCGTGAAGATGTCAATATGATTCTGATCCTGATCCTGAGGTATCAGTATGCTACTGGTTAGATCTAGTCTAAACATAACAAGCGTGGTAGTCGTCATCATAAGTGCTGAAAGGGCCTTTGAAAATCACGAGACTTTTGCATTTCTTAAGCAGATCACCATTTAACACCACCTTCCGACTCCCTTGAATGTCAAGCTCTTTAAGTGAGGTACATTTTGTGAGGATTTCAGACAGACCAGAGTCACCAAAATGGCCAGAACAAAGTTCAATCTTCTCTAGTAACGGCATGGTGTCGGCTATGGCTTTGGCTTCAGAATCATCAATATAAAAATGAAGAACTGAAGCCCTGACTCTACACAGATGAACCAAAGACTTGCATTTCTTACCAAACGCTTCAAGGCCTTTGGCATTCAGAGAGAAGCAGTAGGAGATATCCAGCTTTCTAAGATTTGGCAGTGGCTGTAGGTACTTCAATACCATTTCATCAGTGACCCGACTCATTGTTGGATATTAATCTTGATGAGTTAGGTTTATCTATTAGTATCTTTGTTTTATTTGTTTTTAATTAATCATTAGGTAAAACTTGGTATGTTTCTAGGATGTATTGGTTGAAGTAGTAGGAGAGTGGGTATTCCATTTCTTTAGGAAGTTAACTACTTTTAGTGGTCCATGATCTTACGTAGTGTGTCATGTGTTTGTATGGCTATTTATAGCCTCTTTACTTTATTGAATGAAGTGTGCTTTTCTGTGTTTTTCCATTTCCATGTCTACCAATTTTATATTCAATTCGATACAATATTGAAACACAAAACAAAAGTTAATTTACAATTGTTTGAAAGGGACCTGGTACCAACATTTGGTATCAGAGCTCGGTTAGAAGAAAGAAAAGCACCCTGTTCATGTGAGCAATAAGAAGGTGAAGACCGAAGAAAAAGACCGACGCCGTTGAGAAGACCGTGAGACCGAGAAAGCTCCGGCGTGAGACCGAAGACCGAGAAGACCGACAAAGGTGAGAGAGACCGTTGGCTCACCTAAGAAAGAAAGATAGACCGAGACCGAAGTGTTTAAAAAAAAAAAAGTGAAGAATGTCGTTGATACAATATCAACCAAAAGAGACAAGTTCAATGTCTTACCAAATTCCGATGTTGACCGCAACCAACTATCCGGTATGGGCTATCAAAGTTAAGTCCATATTGGATGCGCATGGTCTATTGGAGACGGTGGAACCAAAGACTCTCGGGGAAGAATCAAATGCTAAAAAGTCAAAACAAGCTCTAGCCTACTTGTTTCAAGTAATACCAGAAGAGATGGTGTTGCAAATGTCGAGTCACACGGACCCGAAAAAAGTATGGGATGGCTTGAAAACGCGTTACCTTGGTGTAGACCGGGTAAGGACGGCTCGAGTTGCAACGTTAAAAAGAGAGCTTGAAGGTTTAAGGATGAAGGAAAGAGAGCTTGTTGATGATTGTGCTACAAAGTTGAGTGGACTAGTTTCAAAATTGAGGAGTCTTGGTCATGAAGTTGAGGAAGGAGAATTGGTGAGAAGGATACTTGATGCAATGCCAAAGTCTTTTCTTCATATTGTGGCTTCAATCGAACAATGTTTCGAGTTGGATACAATGCTCTTTGATGAGGCAGTTGGAAGGCTCAAGGCATATGAAGAAAGAATCAAAAGTCATGGTGAGAAAGAAGAAGAACAAGGGAAACTCTTGTGGGTCGGAGAAAGTAGCGGACGAGGAAGAGGTCGTGGAAGAAACTATGATAGAGGAGGTAGAGGCCGAGGAAGAGGTTCGGGTCGAGGTGACAAGAGTGGGATTCGATGCTATGATTGTGGAGTTTTTGGTCACTTTAGCTATGAGTGCACAAAGTGGAACGACAAAGACAACGAGAAAGAAGCAAACTTGATCCAAGAGGATGAACCGACTTTACTTTGATAAAAGGGGATCAAGATTAAGGGGGTGATTGTTGGATATTAATCTTGATGAGTTAGGTTTATCTATTAGTATCTTTGTTTTATTTGTTTTTAATTAATCATTAGGTAAAACTTGGTATGTTTCTAGGATGTATTGGTTGAAGTAGTAGGAGAGTGGGTATTCCATTTCTTTAGGAAGTTAACTACTTTTAGTGGTCCATGATCTTACGTAGTGTGTCATGTGTTTGTATGGCTATTTATCCTCTTTACTTTATTGAATGAAGTGTGCTTTTCTGTGTTTTTCCATTTCCATGTCTACCAATTTTATATTCAATTCGATACAATATTGAAACACAAAACAAAAGTTAATTTACAATTGTTTGAAAGGGACCTGGTACCAACACTCATTGTCATTTGCAGCTCTTGCAGATATATTCCACTGCAAAACAACAATCCGCATACATATACGAAATGGATTCCCGTTTTTGGTTCTCGTATAAAACTAAATTTGAACCTAAGGTGGGAAGCTAAGATTACTATTGTTGGTCCTTTCCACAATAAACGAAAGAGAGATAAAGGTAAGAAAGCGTGTCAACCTGGATTTGAAATATTAACTATAACAGATGCACCTGTGAGTCAGCATATCAAGAATAAATATCCCTTGGTAAGTACTCTTTTCTTTCTAAATATCCCCAGTTTTATATTGGGTTCCCCTTTCTGGTTCTCGTATAAAAGGTACTTAAAATCTCACGTGGGAACCTAAACTTAATATTGGATTCCCGTTTTTGGGTCTAGTATAAAAGGTACTTGAAACCTTAAGTAGGAACCTAAGGTTTATATTGGGTTCCCCTGTTTGGTTCTCGTATAAAAGGTAATTAAAACCTTACGTGGGAACCTAAACTTAATATTGGATTCCCGTTTTTGGTTCTAGTATAAAAGGTACTTCAAACCTTAGATAGGAACCTAAACTTAATACTTGATTCCCGTTTTTGGTTCTCCTATAAAACGTACTTCAAACCTTATGTGGGAAAATAAGATATATATTTGGTTCCCGTTTTTGGTTCATCTATAAAACTAAGTTCGAACCTCAGGTGGGAACCTAAGCTTAGTATTGGGTTCCCGTTTTTGGTTCTAGTATAAAAGGTACTTCAAACCTTAAGTGGGAACCTAGACCTTATACTTGATTCTCGTTTTTGGTTCTCCTATAAAACGTAATTGAAAGCTTAAGTGGGAACCTAAGGTTTATATTGGGTTCCCCTTTCTGGTTCTCGTATAAAAGGTACTTAAAACCTCACGTGGGAACCTAAACTTAATATTGGATTCCCGTTTTTGGGTCTAGTATAAAAGGTACTTCAAACCTTAAGTAGGAACCTAAGGTTTATATTGGGTTCCCCTTTTTGGTTACTAAACGTGTGAGATATTAAATTAAATAGTGGAAATGAGTGTTAGAAATTTTGGGGAAATGACGGTTGGTGAGTGAGTGGGAGATACTGTAGGGTTTTTGAATCGACTGAAAGGGTGTAAACATGACCCGTTTTATGACAACCTAAAAACTTTTTAAGGGCGATTAAACACGTCATAACAACCTTTTTCAGCGACAACTCCCAACACAATTGAACCATATTTCAATTTACCTGAATGGGTCAAATTTGTTAAAACAGCACATGGAAAATAAAACTAAAGATTATGTTTACGTGTACAAACATCACATGGAAAATAAAACTAAAGATTGTGTTTACGTGTACATTTATGATTTAATGTATAAAATCTTAAATTTCTATACATGGGAACGAAACTAAAAAGGGTCACACATGATCAACTAGTTTTGTCAAATAAACATACCAAATAAAAGGTTTTGATAGTATAAATTGATATCTTAAAGTATGTATAGAGTAGTTTTGATATTATAAAATGATATCTTAAAGTATCTTAAATTGATTTCATAATCATTTTTCAGATAGTCTTTTGAAGCATATAGCAAAACATAAAATAATTTTTTTTAAAACTAAATAAATTAAGAATTTAAAATAATTCTTTTAAAAACTAAACAAATTATGAATTCATACCCATAAGATGATTTAGGGCTATCCTAGCGACATTGTTGTGTAGGGGTGTTCAAAAAATTCCGAAACCGAAAAACCGATCCGAAAAACCGTAAAACCGAACCGATTTTTCGGTTAACCAAACCGTTTTTTGAATTTTTTTCGGTTTGGTTAACCGAACCGATAATTTTTTTCGGTTTAACGGTTCACGATTTTGATGACGGACGGTTAACCGAAAAACCGAATTTCCTATATATATATATATATATATATATATAGTTATATAGTTATAGGTTATAGCATTTAGTTAGCATTGTAATACGTATATGTATATATCTCGTTATTTACAATAGTTTCCATTTAAGTTGCTGTTAGATTTGATATTGCTGGTTAATGCTAGAAAATTATGAAAGTTTGCTTGATTCTGTTGGTAGGATTAACATTGGAGTATTTGTTAATGAAAATATGGATGATGCTAAAAATGGGATGAGAACAACCGGTTAATTGGTTAACCGAATAACCGAACCGAAAAACATGGTTAACCGGTCATAGGTTAACCGGATTTTCGGTTTAGGTTTAGGTTCATCAAAATGATGAACCGGTATTATCGGTTAACCGGTTTTCGGTTAACCGATTCTTCGCTTAACCTTCCATGAACACCCCTATTGTTGTGGAACCCTATCTTAGTTTTAAACTTCGATTTAGACACAAAGAGTGTTCCGTTGACCTAAACTTTTGCTGTAAATTTTGGCTTATGATCAGCACCTGATTTTCTATCTGTATAAACAGGTACAGTCCAACCATTTCCTTGTGCGAATTCAATCAACTCAACCTTACGTGGGAACCTAAACTTAATATTGGATTTCCGTTTTTGGTTCTACTAAGCATAATCTTTCAAAATCTTAATTTTAAGAGGTACAAGTTTTATCGTAAAGATTTTTTAAGAGGTATACTATTCTTATGCAAACAATTAAAAACATACAACTTAAATTAAATAGGAGAAAAACAAACATATTTCAATATCCATAACCAGTAATACCGCCGGCAGCACCGACCACCATCGACACCACCGGCCAATACCAGTAATACCTAGACTTTATACTTGATTCCCGTTTTTGGTTCTCCTATAAAACGTAATTGAAACCTTAGGTGGGAACCTAAGGTTTATATTTGATTCCCCTTTCTGGTTCTCGTATAAAAGGTACTTAAAACCTCACGTGGGAACCTAAACTTAATATTTGATTCCCGTTTTTGGGTCTAGTAAAAAAGGTACTTCAAACCTTAAGTAGGAACCTAAGGTTTATATTGGGTTCCCCTTTTTGGTTCTCGTATAAAAGGTAATTAAAACCTTACGTGGGAACCTAAACTTAATATTGGATTCCTGTTTTTGGTTCTACTATAAAACGTACTTCAAACCTTATGTGGGAACCTAAACTTAATACTTGATTCCCGTTTTTGGTTCTCCTATAAAACGTACTTCAAACCTTAGGTGTCAACCTAAGGTTTATATTGGGTTCCCCCTTTTGGTTCACCTATAAAACTAAGTTCGAACCTCAGGTGGGAACCTAAGCTTAGTATTGGGTTCCCGTTTTTGGTTCTAGTATAAAAGGTACTAGAACCTTAAGTGGGAACCTAAGGTTTATATTGGGTTCCCCTTTTTGGTTCTCGTGTAAAAGGTACTTAAAACCTTACGTGGGAACCTAAACTTAATATTGGATTTCCGTTTTTGGTTCTACTAAGCATAATCTTTCAAAATCTTAATTTTAAGAGGTACAAGTTTTATTGTAAAGATTTTTTAAGAGGTATACTATTCTTATGCAAACAATTAAAAACATACAACTTAAATTAAATAGGAGAAAAACAAACATATTTCTATATCCATAACCAGTAATACCGCCGGCAGCACCGACCACCATCGACACACCGGCCAATACCATCTACTACCACAGTCAATTTTTTTATTTTTTTCTCGACACATTGCACGGATGGATATTTTTCTAGTATATGATTAGTAAATCTTAAATGTAAATTCCATCTTAAGTGTAAAAAATCCCCATCAGTGTTATTTTTATACGTTAATAAAAAAAAAAGACATTGTGTTTACAACTAAAAATGTAATTAAAGAAAAGGACAGAATTATAAGTTTCATATATCTGCATAAAAAAGATGATTATCTGTTGTCGTTGCAAACCCCCATAGATCCTGGTTTTTCTAAACCTATTTTATTTTATTTTACCCTATAAATAAAAATGAATGCTACAAACAGTGATCATCATAAATTGCATCTTTTACTTTATCAGTATCCATCAAATCAAAATCTTCAAAAGATTTCCATTTTCCCCCTAAATATTCAAATCTGTCTTAAGTACTACTTAAATGGGCTGTAACAACACCTGCATATGTGAATGTATTTTTAAACACTCATTAACTAATGAAGAAGTTGACAGTTCTGTTTCATCAAATGTATTGCATCTGGTATGTATTTCTTTTTTTAGTTTGACTTTTTTATAACATGTAATTTTTCAGTTTCATTTTTTTTTTATTATTATTAATTGGTAATAGGAGTTATTTGATGATTGTTGAAATGGATAACAAATTTCTTATTGTATTGAGATTTGGTTGATTAGTTTATGATTTGGCTGATATTCTGTATAAACTTTTTAATTGTTACTGATTAGTTTATAAATGCTCTGTTCGAGAAAAAAATTTAGTTTATAAATGTTCTGTTTTAGGTTTAACTTAGTGGACGTTTGGGTACGGTTGATAAAAAGACCTTATTGTGTTTAAGCATTTTTCAAGAAGTCTTTAGGTAAGCTATTTGTGTTTTGGTAGTAACACCAGTAAGCCAATTTGTGTTTAAGCATTTTTCAAGAAGTCTTTAGGTAAGCTATTTGTGTTTTGGTAGTAACACCAGTAAGCCAATAAGCACCTAAAAAGCTAATTATCTTAGGGCCTAAAGACCCATCAGCAAAGTGACTTATAAGAGGATAGTTTGTTACAGGAATATTCAGAGAGAAGGAAAGTGTTATACATAAAATGATTAGCTAATTAACTGAATGCAAAAATGGAAGTATAGGGTAATGGGAGGAAGGAGGATTGTTGACTTCTTGACTTAACATCTTTCTAGCGACTTCCTTCAGCGAATTTATTCACTGCCTTCAGCTTATAACCAAACGTAGCTTATCAATTTCTAACTGGATTGGAGTGTCTAGATCCATTTTAGTAATAGAGAGTGTGTGGTTTGTTTAGCTAGCTGCTGGAAAGGTGAATTTCAGTCTTTGGTGTTTGATGGATTGCAAGTGTATTTGGTCCCAATAATATGTTGTTTTTTATCTGCAAAGTTTTCTCCTCTTTTTGTGTTAGTATGTCCTCTTTTTGTGCTAGTATAATTCTAGCAACATCAACACAAAAAATTTATATCTGATTTAAGGGGTGTTTGGGTTTGCTTATTGAAAACAGATTATGTCTATGTTGTTTTCGAATCGCAATTAGCAAATTATTTTGCTTACAAACGTACTCCCAAAAACCCGCGTAGTACATTCTTAATATCCTGTTTCTTTTGTCTTTCCTTTTACAGAGGAAGCGAACTAAAAGAGTTGTCGGCACAAGCAAAAAGAAAGCCGAAAGTCGAAAGAAAGCAGAAACTGAGCCAGTTGGAAACGTACGTAACATTTCTACATTGAGGGACAATTTTTTTTGATTGATATTCACAAATTTTTTTCTGATTAATATTTAACAATTCTAGATGACGAGTCTCAGTTATCGTCTTAAGGAATTTGCAGGTCTAATCGAAAGTCAAGAGAATGCAGAAACTGATATAGTTGGAAACGTATGTAACCTTCATATATTGAGGGACAATTTTTTTTTTGATTGATATTCACAATATTTTCTGAATAATATTTAACAATTCTAGATGCGGGGTATTGGTTATTATCGTAAGGAATTTGTAGATCTATTGGAAGGAGCGTGCCGCAGAGATACGAGCTTGATCGATCTTGGATCTGTCACAAATCGAGTTTTTTTGGTATAATTTTGTGAATTCTTTTAATGGCAAGATCAAGCCGGAAGTTCCTTTCACGGCGGATGATTCTCAACAGTTTGCACGATTACTGAAAGAACAGTACAAAACAGATCGGCACAAGGTAAATTTATTATCTGCAGGAAATAGATAATTAACCCCCACCCATCATATTTTGCAAATAAAAAACCCAAAACCAATGAGCAGAAATTTGATTCGTTATGAAATTAAATTAAGCATTCTAGACACAGACTTTTAAAAATAGGAACTGGGAACTTGATAATATGGAGAAGGGGTTGTAAATGGCAGATTGCAGTAGGATTCGAACTTGGGACCTCTTAATTAAGAGGCCCAAGCCTTTACCTAGTGGCCACCACTTGATGGTTGTGTAAGTGTTTGTTGTATTGGCTTGCATTTAGATTCTTTAAAGGTGCAGGAAATGTAGTGGTTTCTTGGTGAAAATGTGAAATATAGTGAGTTGCACTGCAACTATATTCATTACAAAAAAAAAAAGTAAAAAAATAAAAACAGCCTTTTAAAAGGCTTTAGCTTGATATTTTGATGACATTGCTTAATATTAGTTTGATATTTTGATTACTACTAATATTTTATGATGCTACTTGTAGTTGTCGGAGGCGGAATGGAATCAACTTTCCAGGATATTCGGTCAGTTTGGGAGCACAAAGTACCCAGTTTGGGAGTTTGGGGTAAGAGCATATCTAAGACTAAAACCAGGAGCTCTAAGAGTGGAAACGACACGGGTAACAGCATCGGTAACAACACGTGTACAAGCGAGAGGAGGAGTTCGCGGTCAACACGTGGCGCTTCCTCTATAGGACTAGGTATGTATAAGCAAGTAAAAAAAAGTTGTGGGTCAATTTATAACATCAGGCGACTTGATAGCAGATCAAGGATGCTTGTAAATCTTTTGACTATGCTTGTAAATCTTACGTTTCAGGTTATAAGAAGGAGGATGTACGCCGGGTTATTGCTGAATTGTCACATTCTGATGTATTAGATTTCGATGATATTGAAAGCTTCGAAGAATATATAACTCAAAGCAAGTCCCGTCTGCATGTGTTTATGACAGGGATATTGTGTACAAGTCTAAAGTGGTTTTCAAATTTCATCAAACGAAGAAAAATTTGAGAAGCATATGAAAGAGTTTCAAGAGTTCAAAGAATATTGTGGCTGGTGAATGTTTTGTAATAGTTACAATGCTGATGTTTGTTTTTAATACTTTATTTTTTTGTGTTTTAAATTTGCTTAACACTTCAATGGTGAAGGTTGTAATGGTTATGCTACTAATGTTTTGTTTTAAATAGTTTATGGGTTGTGTATTTTGGTTTTGATTAATACCAAAATCTATTGGTGAAAGATTTCAAGTCTTCTGATTGCGAAGGATCTATTGCTCCCTTCAGATCTAATAATAAACGTTTAAAACCTTAGCTGGGATCCCTAGCTTAATATTGGGTTCCCCTTTTTGGTTCCGATTTGAAACGTACTTAATATTGGGTTCCCCATAACCAAGATGAACACTTAAAAGATTTTAAACGTTTTAAACGTTTATGACAGGAGATATTGTGTACAACTCAGAAGCAACTATCTTAATGATCTGAAGGGACCACAGAGGCAACGGAGAAGGTGGCTAAGACGTTCAAAGCTCCGGGCAGGATGTTCCAGGGCAAACCCCGAGATAAAACCAAATTATGTGAATTTCATTATGATCACGGGCATGATACAAATGGGTGTAGGGAACTGAGAATAGCGATAGAAGACGCAATCAAGACAGGAAAGCTAGCTCACCTAGTGAAGGGGATCCATCGCTACAGGGAATAACCCGCCTCAAAGATCCCATCATCATCAGCGGATCCATCTTTAACAGGAGGTGAATCAAATATTCCTTGACGGAGGAAGCGAGTGTGACGTAATCTATGAACAATGCTTCCTACACCTAAACTTAGCCATAAGAGCCAGGAAAATAGACGTAACCACCCCCCTCACAGGATTCGCTGGAGAAAAGGTAAAAACTAAGTTCGAACCTCAGATGGGAACCTAAGCTTAGTATTGGGTTCCCGTTTTTGGTTCTAGTATAAAAGGTACTTCAAACCTTAAGTGGGAACCTAAGGTTTATATTGGGTTCCCCTTTTTGGTTCTCGTGTAAAAGGTACTTAAAACCTTACGTGGGAACCTAAACTTAATATTGGATTTCCGTTTTTGGTTCTACTATAAAACGTACTTGAAACCTTAGGTGGGAACCTAAGGTTTATATTGGGTTCCCCTTTTTGGTTCTGGTATAAAAGGTAATTAAAACCTTACGTGGGAACCTAAACTTAATATTGGATTCTCGTTTTTGGTTCTAGTATAAAAGGTACTTCAAACCTTAGGTAGGAACCTAAATTTAATACTTGATTCCCGTTTTTGGTTCTATAAAACGTACTTCAAACCTTAGGTGGGAACCTAAGGTTTATATTGGGTTCCCCTTTTTGGTTCTGGTATAAAAGGTAATTAAAACCTTACGTGGGAACCTAAACTTAATATTGGATTCCCGTTTTTGGTTCTAGTATCAAAGGTACTTCAAACCTTAGGTAGGAACCTAAATTTAATACTTGATTCCCGTTTTTGGTTCTATAAAACGTACTTCAAACCTTATGTGGGAAAATAAGATATATATTTGGTTCCCGTTTTTGGTTCTCCTATAAAACGTACTTCAAACCTTATGTGGGAAAATAAGATATATATTTGGTTCCCGTTTTTGGTTCACCTATAAAACTAAGTTCGAACCTCAGGTGGGAACCTAAGCTTAGTATTGGGTTCCCGTTTTTGGTTCTGCATAAAAAAAACTTGTACATATAATACGCCTTCTACAATATACAAATTTCATTAAAAATTAATCTGAATCCTAAAATTAAAAAAAAAACTTGTGCATATTTGATTAAAAAAAAACATGCAATAGAAAGTATTTTGCTCGTGGCGTGAAGTAGAAGATTTGAGCCAATACGCGGCGTCTATAATATATACACCTTTTATATTAGAATATATGTGTTTCATCTCATTTCTTTCAAATCAAATATGCACAAGTTTTTTTTAATTCTAGGATTCAGATTAATTTTTAATGAAATTTGTAAACTCGTTAATGCTCGGAGACTAATGAATGCTCATGGAAACTCGTTAATGCTCGAAAACTAATGAATACACTTGAAAACTCTTTGATACTCGAAAACAAACGAAATTCTCTTGGAAACTCTGTAAGGCTCGGAAACAAACGTTGATTTATGTGATTGTTAAAATCGAGTATCCGTAGCCTGAGAATCCACAACAAAACATATCTATCCTAATTTCTGACTCCCGGCACATCTCCACAGGATTGTTTGTGCTTATGTATAGGGTGTACCATCGGCTAACCCACCACACAAACAATTCTGCTTCGACAACCAGTCACCGAATCCTAATCCTCTGACTCCTAGCAATAGGTATTGCTAGGAGTAGGAGGATTAGGATTCGGTGACTGGTTGTCGAAGCAGAATTGTTGTGTAGGTCACAACACTGCTTTGAGCTTATATATAGGGTGTACCAGCGGCTAACCCACCACACTCACAGCACTATGTCGGGACGCTAGTTACCGGATTCAACTAACACATAACACATAAACACATAATTAACAATCACATAAATCAACGTTTGTTTCCGAGCCTTATAGAGTTTCCAAGAGAATTTCATTTGTTTTCGAGTATCAAAGAGTTTTCAAGTGTATTCATTAGCTTCCTCGAGCATTAACGAGTTTCCATGAGCATTCATTAGTCTCCAAGCATTAACGAGTTTAGAGTATGAGTATTAGAGTTCAACCGAAAGACTTACATGTAGAATGCGATTAGAATAGTTGAGGATATTTCTGACGCATGTCGCTCACACGCTCCTAAGTAAATCCTGGTCCGCGTTTTGAGTTCCATCAGACTTTCACCAACGGCATATGACTGCGTTTGAGTTTCTTGACACTTCTATCAACAATCTCTAGAGGTTCTTCAACGAAATGTAGCTTGTCGTCGTTAGTGATCTCATCTAGAGGTACGTGAAGCGTCGCATCGGCAAGACACTTCTTGAGATTAGGCACGTGAAAGACATTGTGGACACTGCTTAGTTCTTGCGAGAGTTGCAAACGATAGGCCACCGGGCCTACGCGTTCAATGATTTCAAATGGCCTGACGTAGTAGTCAATGTTAGAGTCGGCACCGGTAGGTTAAGGTCTACCCAAGTATCCATAATCTCGTATCCATACTCGGTTGCCCTCCGTTGTCTTAGCTTCTCATCATCAGTAGTAACAAATCTAAAATCTGGCCTCAGCTCCTCCGTAGGCCTCACCGACCGACGGGATGTTATCCCTGAGGCAGACTTACTAACCGTGTATTAACTACGGAGATTGGGGAGATCTCACATATACATACACTGCAAGAGGTCGCTCTTTCCACAACCTAACTCATGTACGACTCCCATAAAATGCTCCATGGCTGTCAGCTAGAAATAGCCTCTTTATCCATCGTATCCATTATCCGCTCATCTCGTTGGTATAGACGTGTCCGTCCAGCCTGAGCATCCTCGAGTAGACCGTAAACATCAGTGTCATGTTTACGGTATAGACGTAACCATTGTCAAATTCTACTCAGCGAGATGAGCGGATAATGGATGCGATGGATAAAGAGGTGTCTTCCTTTGTCCGTAAACATCAGTCATGTCCTGCTCATGTAGCTCAGCCAATGCAGTCAATGTCAGAGTCAGCACCGGTAGGTTAGGTCTACCCAAGTATCCATAATCTCATATCCAGCCTCAGTTGCCCTCCGTTGTCTTAGCTGCTCATTATCAGTAGTAACAATTCTAAAATCTGGCCTCAGCTCCTCCGTAGGCATCTCGTTGGTATAGACACTCGTCCTGCCTGAGCATCCTAGAGTAGACCGTAAACATCGGTCATGTCCTGCTCATGTAGCTCAGCCAACGCAGCCAATGTCAGAGTCAGCACCCGTAGGTTAAGGTCTACCCAAGTATCCATAATCTCGTATCCAGCCTCGGTTGCCCTCCGTTGTCTTAGCTGCTCATCATCAGTAGTAACAATTCTAACCTATCCATGTGGATGCACGTGCCTACGCTGCAACTATCTTAATGATCTGAAGGGACCACGGAGGCAATGAAGAAGGTGGCTAAGACGTTCAAAGCTCCGGACAGGATCAAGGCCAAACCCCTAACATCCATTACTGGAAGACACATAGAGAAGTTTATATGGGACCAGATTATATGCAGGTTCGGCGTTCCCAAAGTAATGATATCAGACAATGGCAAGCAGTTCGCCGAAGGAAACAGACAGGTCGAAGTAGCTAACAGAGAGGTGAAAAACTCCCCCTCTTCCTCTGGGCCAAAGTCACCATGGGTGGGTTGAAAAACTCCCCCTTGTCCTCTGGGCTCATCAGACAACTCCGAAGATAAGTACTGGAGAAACACCATTCAACCTTACTTATGGAACAGAAGCTGTTCTACCAGCAGA
The DNA here is from genome assembly GCA_910822075.1 of Senecio squalidus. Classification (NCBI taxonomy): domain Eukaryota; kingdom Viridiplantae; phylum Streptophyta; class Magnoliopsida; order Asterales; family Asteraceae; genus Senecio; species Senecio squalidus. The sequence goes on along the minus strand of CAJVGC010000591.1, from coordinate 34,408,057 downwards.
AATACAAGTATCCACTGCTTGCTTCAGCTATCTTGGGGACAGGGTTGGACCTCTTATGTTGAAGAGGCAAGAATAAAAGGCTTTCATGCAACTGGGTCTACATCTACGACTCAGGGTGCAACATCTTCTGCGCCTCGTCTCTTCATATGAGAAACACCATTCAACCTTACTTATGGAACAGAAGCTGTTCTACCAGCAGAAATACAAGTATCCACTGCTTGCTTCAGCTATCTTGGGGACAGGGTTGGACCTCTTATGTTGAAGAGGCAAGAATAAAAGGCTTGCAACAGGAGCTGAATATGCAACAGCAATCCAAGGTCGCATACCCAGACGGAAACTAAGATCCCACTCAAAACTAACAAGCTACACAAGTAAGAAGTGTAGAACAATTAGTTCATAAGGACCACCATTGTATAACCATTCATCAACAGATGCTGCTTCCCATATTGGGTAAAAATGCAAACCTATAGCTGCAGAAGTAGGAATAATGGCACCTGAAAAAATATTGTTTCCATAAAATGGATACTTGGGTAGACCTTAACCTACGGGTGCTGACTCTGACATTGACTGCGTTGGCTGAGCTACATGAGCAGGACATGACCGATGTTTACGGTCTACTCGAGGATGCTCAGGCAGGACGGACTCGTCTATACCAACGAGATGCCTACGGAGGATGCCTACGGAGGAGCTGAGGCCGGATTTTAGAATTGTTACTACTGATGATGAGCAGCTAAGACAACGGAGGGCAACCGAGGCTGGATACGAGATTATGGATACTTGGGTAGACCTTAACCTACGGGTGCTGACTCTGACATTGACTGCGTTGGCTGAGCTACATGAGCAGGACATGACCGATGTTTACGGTCTACTCGAGGATGCTCAGGCAGGACGGACTCGTCTATACCAACGAGATGCCTACGGAGGAGCTGAGGCCGGATTTTAGAATTGTTACTACTGATGATGAGCAGCTAAGACAACGGAGGGCAACTGAGGCTGGATACGAGATTATGGATACTTGGGTAGACCTTAACCTACCGGTGCCGACTCTAACATTGACTACTACATCGGGCCATTTGAAATCATTGAACGCGTAGGCCAGGTGGCCTATCGTTTGCAACTCTCGCAAGAACTAAGCAGTGTCCACAATGTCTTTCACGTGTCTAATCTCAAGAAGTGTCTTGCCGACGCGAGGGAGTACCTCTAGATGAGATCACTAACGACGACAAGCTACATTTTGTTGAAGAACCTCTAGAGATTGTTGATAGAGGTGTCAAGAAACTCAAACGCAGTCATATACCATTGGTGAAAGTCCGATGGAACTCAAAACGCGGACCAGGATTTACTTGGGAGCGTGAGAGCGACATGCGTCAGAAATATCCTCAACTATTCTAATCGTATTCTACATGTAAGTCTTTCGGTTGAACTCTAATACTCATACTCTAAACTCGTTAATGCTCAGAGACTAATGAATGCTCATGGAAACTCGTTAATGCTCGAAAACTAATGAATACACTTGAAAACTCTTTGATACTCGAAAACAAACGAAATTCTCTTGGAAACTCTGTAAGGCTCGGAAACAAACGTTGATTTATGTGATTGTTAATTATGTGTTTATGTGTTGACACATAAATTTAGTTATATACGAGACCAAAAACGGGCTTTTTATAAAAACTTTCAAAGGTTAGCATTATTAAAGATCTTAAAGTTCCTTCAAGTGCCTTAGATGCGTATTTTTTCAATACATTCGATCTATTCCATCTTCATAATTATTACTCCCTCCGTCCCATATTTATTGTCCAGTTTAACTTTTTGAGGTCTTTTCCTTCAAACTTTGACCTCGATTATTTCTTTTTTTGTTATATAATAATTGATGAAAACATATATGAATCATTATAGTTTTAGATGTATTTTAATTAGTATAATTTTTCTTAAGTATCATATAACATAAACAAAAATAATTAAAGTCAAAGTTGAAGAAAAAAGACTTGAAAATGTCAAACTGGACAATATAACTTGAAGTGTTAGCAACACTGCAGATACGAGCAGAGAAGCCTACAATTCGTGATCCTGATAATACGGACGATAATCCTGGGAAAATGCATGCACTGAAATACATAAAAAGAAGCTAGTCTGGGAAAAAGAACCAATTTTTGCTTCAGATTGGTGTGTGTTGGTGACCCGTACATAAGGCTAGACGAAATCGGCATTCCCGTTGATTTAGCCGCAACAATGACTGTTTCCGAGCAACTTAGCTCTTTAAATTGGGAAAGAATAAATAATTACTGTGGTTTCAAAATACTTCAACGTGGAGAATATATGATTCGACGCAGAGGCCGTTTAGTTCCCATTCGATACAACGATCATTTGCGTATAGGGGACACCGTATATCGACCTCTTAATGATGGAGACATTGTATTAATAAATAGGCCACCGTCTATTCATCCACATTCACTCATTGCTCTTCGTGTCAAAATACTTCCTGTCAAATATGTTCTTTCGATTAACCCTCTTATTTGTTCCCCTTTAAGAGGCGATTTTGACGGCGACAGTCTTCACGGTTACATTCCTCAATCTTTAGAATCTCGAGCCGAGCTTCGTGAGCTTGTTACATTGGAAAAACAGTTAGTCGATAAACAGAGCGGCAAGAATTTGTTATCTCTTAGTCATGATAGTTTGACCGGTGCTCATCTGATGTTGGATGATGGCGTTTTTTTCAATCGCGCGCAGTTGCAACAACTACAAAGTTCTGTCCACGTCCAGTATTCGGAATGCCATCTGTCGTCAAAAAGTTGAAGGACTCGCCGACTGTGATGTCTAGTTTATGGACCGGAGACAGCTTTTTGCCTTCATTTTGGGTAAAGATTTTGATCTTAGTTTGGCGAAGACCGAGATTAAGAAAGGGGAGTTTGTGAGTTTGTTAAATCCGTCTTCTTGCTTACAATGTGGTGATGATAATCTATACGGGTATTTGATTAAAAACTTAAGCGGCGAAGAGGTTCTTGAATTCCTTCATTCAGGTCAACAATTGCTTATTGAATGGCTGTCAATGAGGGGATTTAGTGTGTCGTTATTGGATCTTTACTTGACTTCTGATTCACAAAACAATATGAAGGATGAAGTTCTTTATGGATTATATGAAGCCGAGATACAAGCTCACGGGCAGTTGTTAATGGTCGATACATGTTAAAGTAAATTTTTGTATGCTTGGCCCTTCGTCCGGCTTCAGACGAAGGGGTGACAATGTAAAGAACTCGTGTGTTATTAAATAGATTTATAAAGCATTCAATGATACAAATGATTGAATATTGAATACAAAGAATGTTCTAACTGAGAGACTTTATGATTAGAAATAAATGGGTTGCTAGGATTCACTTGAGTCATTAATTTCTTTGTGTTGCCTTTATATAGCATCCCTTCGGTTATTACCCGGAGGGTAAGTCCTAAGGACCGGTCCGTCTCATCAGTCTTTTCATACGTGTCAGTGACGTGGCCGCCTTTCCTCCACACCATTCTGTTGAGTGTGACTGTTATTTAATGAAGAAGCGCGTGGGCGGCGTTTTGTCTCCCACGCTCCTCTTCATTAAATGCTACCCTCATTCTGTCTTGTCCGCAATTAATGTTGCACTCTCTTCAATGTTCTTGCTTCCGAGACCTTTCCCATGTGTCTTCGTCTTACCGTTCCTTCCATTCCGATTCCTTCAACATCGTCGGTATATATCCGGACGAAGGTACAGGAAGTGAGTGGTACCCTATCCCCAACATCTCCCCCCTAGCCTAGGGAAGTGAGTACGAGAGTGGGGGGCCTACTTCTGATCGAATCTTCCCTAGACTATGATTGCTCTGACGTTGCTACTCGCATTTAAGGGATCATTATTACCTGTTAGCCATTAATGCCTCTGATTTTGAACGGGAGGGAATGATTGATTGATTTGAGGCGGTATTAATTTCCCTATAATACTCCTTAATCACCTTATTTCATTGCCCTTTTATTTACCCTTTCTTCTTCCATTACATAATTCGTATTCACTGCTTTTCTTGTTTTTGATTTCACCGATTATGGGTAAGAATGATATGTTAACTTCTCGCTGTGCCGTCACGCCAGTTTCTTTCGCTGATTTTATCACTGAGTTTCGGGTTTGAGAATGGAATGGCGTCCTCGCAATCCCTCTGTATCGTTACCAATTGCCCTGAGGGTTCCATAGCGATGTATACTCGCTTTTTCGACGCCTCTAACGTTCGAATCCCCTTTACTCGTTTCTTCCTTTCTATTATTGAATACTATCAACTGTGTCCAATCCAGATGAATCCAATGGGAGTTCTGAGGGTGACTAACTTTGAGTTACTGTGTAACGCCCTGGGTTTTCCCGCCACTTTAAACCTTTGGAGAAGCTTTTTTAGGTTAATTCGCTCGGGGGATTGGTTTACCGTGGAGCGTCGGCCAAGGGTGGAGAACGGCGGATGGGAATGTTTTAGCCCAGCGCCCATTAGTGTGAAGCAGTGGAAGGATAAGTTCTTCTGGCTGGATGCTTCGGTGGCGCCTATACCGTTGCATTGGAGACCCATTCTGGTCGGTGCCATTCCTGATCCCCCTCCTGCTCTTACCGAAGAAGAAGCAGAGCGTTGTTGGTTAATTTCCAGGAACAAGATCCCGGTCCGGACTCATTGTGAGGCTGTGTTGGTTTTGGGCGGCGTAAGCCGCCATTGGGCTCCTTTAAATCTTAATCCCTCCGTCCAGTTGAATGGAGCTTGTAAGTTTTTTTTTTTTTTTTTTGTCACTGTTTAGTGGATGAATGCCTGATCCCTTTGCTATGTATATCTTGCAGCCATATCTTTGCTGGATTATTTGAAGCTTGATACTTTAACTGGAGTTACATTCCCCATGGTTTCTTTGGGAGAGAATACCATCCATATCCTAGAGCAAGGTATTGGGGATTTTATCTTTCCTTCCATTGAAGTGCGTTCCTTGATACCTGGTGTACCGGCTTTGGTGGTTGATCTTCCCCTCCGTCTGTTTTTTCGCCAATGTCCGAGATGTTATCCGGAGGTCCCGGTACCAGGGTTAAACGAAGGAGGCTTTCTCTTACCAGTGGTAGAACTCTCACCCCCCTAGGCCCTTTTTTTTTCTTTTTTTTTTTTTGACTTAATGTGTCATTCGTGTGTGGCAGATCCCTCTTTTCATAGTGCCGGTTTGAAGATGGATGTCCCTCCTGCTCAGCGGGCCACTTCTTCCCATCCTCTATCTCTTTCTTCTTTGGATGAGTCAGATGTTGAGAAGCCTGTTTCCTCAGGTGGTCGAGGTAATAGTATTAACGAAGAGGAAAAAGTGGAGAGTACACCAGTTAAATCTTTCGATGCTGAAGCCGGAGGTTCCTTTGCACCTCGCTCGCCAAGTGACAGGGGTGGTCCCTCTTTGTTCCGATATGTGCCGGGTTGGAAGGTCAGTTGTGATGATGAGATGAGTAATCCTGACATTTGTCAGGATATGTTGAATTATTTTGCCACTCCCGCCGAAGCTTTGCGTTGGAGGAAGTTTTCCGAAGAAACCCTGGTTGACAACTTTAACGTGCTACTTGCCCAGTTGGCAGTAGCAGGTACGGAGGTTCGTGGCCGTTTCATGGCTTCCCAGGGTAGCGTTGTTAAGTTTGAGGAATCTCTGACCAAGAAGAAGGATCGTCTGACGGCCATAAAGGCCAAAGTTAAAAGGTTGGAGAAAGAGAATGGGAAACTCCGAAGACGTACCAAAATCCAATTCCGCAAGGTTGTTCAAGGGCTGAAGGAGCGTGCCAAATCCCTCCATAGGATCAAGGACCTAGAAGATCTTGTCCGCGATTTACAGGACACCGATAGTGAACTTGCGAAGGCACAAGAAGGTGAAGCTGTGGATCCGGGGATGAAGCTGGTCCCCCTTTCTGATTGGGAAGACATGGTTGAGAAGGTGAAGCTTTTAGAGGTCAGTGGTGAGAAAGCTGTGGTAGGTGTGCCTACGGGGAGTGAAAGGGTCACAGCTGGTGATGCGACGGAGGGACCAGTCCCTCTTGAGGGTGAGAATCAGAGGCTACTGGCTGAGAACGCCATGTTGAGGGAAAAGGCTACCTGGCTAGTTAAAGACGGTATTAAGTTTTTTGTTGAAAAACTTCACCAGAGCCACGAGTTCAGCGCACCTTATGGAGAACTTGCCACATTGTTAACTGGAACCGGGTATACCCTTGGGGTACGTAACGACTTTCGTCAGGCACGTTCGAATCTCCCTCTTCAGGCTACTCCCAATTTCGACCCTGATTCTGAAACCAAGTTGGATGAAGCCCTTGAACGCATGCGCCATCTTTCCTTCCCTTATTTGGAAGTTCTCAGCCAGAGCCATGAGCTATCGGTGGAGGATTTGAAAAAGCTAGAACCTGCTGCTCCAATTGTTTAGTGATTTTCTTTTGTGCTTGGCATTATATGTAGCTTTTTCCTTAAAGTTTGTATGTCGTTTAAACAATCGTTTATGTTGCCTCGTGTAGCCTACTTTTAATATATTAGCGCCAAGGTGCGTATTTTTTTTCGTATTTGTGGTGGTTTTTGTTCTTTTTCCGTTTTTTTTTTTTTTTTTTTTTTTATGTATGTATGGTTGTTAAGCTGGGAAGCGTCCTTCCCAGAAGAGTACTTAGACTCTCTCTTTTTTTTTTATATATATATATGTTCACTAGGATATGCGTTCAGACTAGTGGGTGTGAAAATTTCCGTCTCTATTCGAGAGCCGGTATATACTTTATATGATATGAAAGGTTACAATCATCACATCCTAATAAAGGAAATTACCTTTTACAATTTTAGACACAACATATTCTTAATAGGCCGCCTTGCCGTATCCGGGGGGTGGTCCATCAATGTAGAGAGATTGTAGGTTTCCTTTTGGTGTCTGGGATGATGATTCTATCATTCCTTCCTTCTGGCCGTTTGTAGGCGTGGGAAAGGGCATCGGTACTTCGGCGACGAAATCCGCCGGTATCTGTCCCTTCATGGACTGTCTGAGCCTAAACTCGATTGAGTAGCCTCCCAACTCCTTGGCCCATCTTGCCAACCTTCCTGATCCTGCCGGCGTTGTGAGCATATCTTTGATGGGCAGTTCAGTCACGACCACTATTGGGTATGCTTGGAAGTATCGGGGCAAACGTCTGGACGTGTGCACGAGGGCCAGTGCTAGTTTTTCCTTGGGTGGATACTTTACCTCCACTGCTCTTAAAGCGTTGCTTACGAAATACACGGGCCTCTGCCTTCCCTTTTCTTCTGTTGTCAGAACTGCACTTATTGTGTTGTTGGAAATTGCCAGATACACGAATAACTCCTTCCCTTCGCTCGGGGCCGCGAGGACCGGTAGCTGGGTTAAGGATTGCTTTAATTCTTGGAGGGCACCTTCCGCCTCGGTCGTCCAGACGAAATCCGTCATATCGATCCTTTTCCTCAATGTTTCGAAAAACGGGAGTGAGCGTTCGGCCGACCTTGAGAGGTATCGGCTTAAACCTGCCAATCTTTCATTGAGACTCTGCACCTCCTCCGGTGTCTCTGGAGATTTCGTCTCTGTGATTACTTTTATATTGTCGGGGCAAGACTTAATTCCTCTTTCGGTTATCAGGTGCCGTAAAAACCTCCCCTCTATTATACCAAATGCACATTCTCTCGGATTTAGTTTCATGTTAATGCTCCTCAATTTTCGAAAAGTTTCATCGATGTCATAGATCATATCTTCTTCTCTATGAATCTTGATGATAAGATTATCCACGTAGGCCTCTAGGTTTCTACCGATTTGATTTCCGAAAGCTCTATCAATCAATCTTTGGTAGGCAGCTTCGGCATTTTTCAACCCGAAGGGCATCCTCCGGTAGCAGAACACGCCGAAGTCTGTGTGGAATGATGTTTTATCTTCATCTTCCGGTGCCATTTGTATCTGGTGACAACCCTTATAGGTGTCTAAAAAGCACTTGTACCTGTAGCATATTAAGGAATCAATCTTCCAATCTACCTCGGGTAGCGGGTAGTTATCTTTCGGACAGGCTCTGTTGATGTTCTTAAAGTCTATGCACATTTTCCAGGGATGATTCCTATTTTCGACGTACGTTGGGTTAGCGACCCAAGTTGGATATCTCGCTTCTCGAAGGATCCCTGCCTCCCTTAGCTTACTCACCTCTTCTCTGAAGATCTGACTACGCTCTGGGGTCATTCCTTTCTTCTTTCTGATTGGGCTCTACGCGTGGGTAGGTTTTCAACCGATATTCTGCTATACCCCTCGGTATTCCCGTCATGTCGGAGGGTGTCCACGCGAACACATCCATGTTGCTACTGAGCAATGTGAATAATTTCTCTTTGCAAGGTCGTGACAAGTGCGATCCTATGGTAACAGTCTGCTCCGGGAATCCGGGATTGATGACGAGTTGATTCTTCCGACCATGGCCCGTCTCTTGTGGTTATCTGCTTTTTTTTCGCCGAGATACACCACTTCTCCTCGTCTCTTTGTACAACACTGTAGCGACACCATGAGGATGGGGAATTTCATCAATCCATGGTAGGGCGATGGTACCCGCTCCAACTGGTATAACCCTGCCTTCCGAGGATGATGTCGAACGGGGATGGTGTTTGGACCACTGCGAAGCTCATCCATTCTGTTCTCATGCAGGGGTATTCCCCGAGTGTTAGGGGGAGGGTTATCTCTCCCATCGGCCACATCATTTCGTTATCAAATCCTTGTTGTGCCGATACCGGTCTTCTTATACGCGCTTGAACGACACCTTCGAAACTTCCGAAGAAAGGTCGTAAATGACTTCAGTGGAGCTTCCAGTGTCTACATATACCTTTGGAACAATGGTATTTCCTATCCACCCCTCCACTATGATGGGGTCTAAGGTGAGACAACATTCGCTCCTGGGGGAAAAGCTATTTCTTGATTCATCCACTTTGGGTCAGACCCCTTTCTTTTTAGGGACTGTGGGTCTCTTCTTATCATGTGATACGGTTCGGTTCTGGTCCCCCTGAGAGCCATCGTCTTTCGACCTACGGCTGGTTTTGTTACCTTGTGTCACTCCCTTTTTTATATCCTTGATCAGATGTGCGAGTTCTCCAGACTTGACCGCCTCCTCGATTTTCCTCTTTAAGTGATAGCAGTCGTTGGTATATGCCCATGGTCCCAGATGGAACTCGCAAAATTTATCAGAATGCTTTCTCTCTCCCGGATTTTCTATGATGAGGGCGGGGAAGTTTTTCCCTACTTCTTCTGTTAGAGGATCTCACAGGGGTCCTTTGTAGTGCTGTATATACCAGTTCTTCCGTCGGTAGTCATGGACACATTGGTGTGTAAGGATTAGGGTACGGACTCCGGTTGCGGCTGCTCCGGCTGTTTCCCCTTCGTTTCGTTAGGGTCCCGGTCCATCCGTCCGAGTATGGTTTCCAGATTTTCCACTTCGGTCCTCCCTGTTAGTCTTACTAGAACTAGCTTCTCTGCTAAGGTTAGCCGCCTCTTTTCCCCTAATGAAATCCCTTACCCGCGTCATCATCTCGTCTACGGTATCAGGAATCTTATTATTCAAAGCTTCCATGAGCTGAGTGTTTTTTATAGCATGCATGAAGCCGGAGACTCGCATATCCTCCGTAGCGCCTTTGATCTCTAGGCTTTCCTTATTAAAGCGTTCTATGAAGGTTCTGAGGCTCTCGTGTTCCTTCTGTTTAATGTTGTGCATCTCCACCGCCCTTCTTTCGCATCTGCGTAGTTGCATGAAGTTGCTTTTGAACTTGTGTTGCAGGTCTTCAAAACTGTCCACGGATTCTGTGGGGAGGCTGTCGTACCAGAGCCGGGCCGATCCTAAAAGAGTTTGGACGAACATGTGGCACCACACCGGCATTGACCACTGTTCCACTTCTGCGGCCCTGGAGAAGATACTAAGATGATCATCGGGATCCTGTGATCCATCATACGTCTTAACGTTCGTTGGCATCTTTATCCTGGGGGGAAACTTGAAGTTCGCTATACGCTTGGTGAACTTAGTGTCCTTCGACCTCTGGTAGGGTTTGGATAAGTCATCCATTTCGGGAGCCAGTGGGCGGAGGGTCGGGGGTGTTCGCCACATAAAAGGTGGGTCTCCAGCATGGGACGTTGGCCCATATAGTTGTTGGCTGAACTGTGGGGGCTGCACAGGCTGATACTGAGGAGGTTGCACAGGCTGATACTGAGGAGGTTGCACAGCCTGATACTGTGGAAGTTGTGTCTGCGGATGTTACATACCGAAGTTAAACATTCCGGTCTCGGGCCGGTGAGCTCCATTCAGGTGTTGGGCGTTAAGGAGGCTAGCAAACGCTCCCTCCTGCCCGATATTGGGTGCTAGGGTCGTTGGTTCCCTATCGAACGTCCTCCTAGACCTCAATATACGATCCTGATTTGAATGGGTGTCTGGGACGGAGTTCTCCTCCTGTTCCATTTCCTCAGCATCCCCGTAAGAGAGTTCAACGGGGTTCCCTCTCCTCCGTTCTTTCTGAGCATGCTTGCTCATCATGGCTTTTAGGATGTCGAAGTTTTTGCTCACGAACTCCGGTGTGATTGGGCTTGCTTGCTCGTTTGCTCCTGGGGTGAATGTCGGGAGTGGGCCCTGTGTCTTCAGCAATTCCTGGGTGACAGATTGGGCTAGTCCTTCCTCAGGCTGATCTTGAGGTACTTTTTCCATGTTTTCCCAGAATCTGTCGCTGATTAACAAGAAGGTCCCCGCCAATGTTAAAGTAATTTTCGTATGCTTGGCCCTTCGTCCGCTTCAGACGAGGGTGACAATGTAAAGAACTCGTGTGTTATTAAATAGATTTATAAAGCATTCAATGATACAAATGATTGAATATTGAATACAAAGAATGTTCTAACTGAGAGACTTTATGATTAGAAATAAATGGGTTGCTAGGATTCACTTGAGTCATTAATTTCTTTGTGTTGCCTTTATATAGCATCCCTTCGGTTTATTACCCGGAGGGTAAGTCCTAAGGACCCGGTCCGTCTCATCAGTCTTTTCAACGGGTCAGTGACGTGGCCGCCTTTCCTCCACACCATTCTGTGACTGTGACTGTTATTTAATGAAGAAGCGCGTGGGGCGGCGTTTGTCTCCCACGCTCCTCTTCATTAAATGCTACCCTCATTCTGTCTTGTCCGCAATTAATGTTGCACTCTCTTCGATGTTCTTGCTTCCGAGACCTTTCCCATGTGTCTTCGTCTTAACCGTTTCCATTCCGATTCCTTCAACATCGTCGGTATATATCCGGACGAAGGTACAGGAAGTGAGTGGTACCCTATCCCAACAATACACATCAAGATTTTCTAACGGGAAACTTGAAGGAAAACGACGGTTACAATGAGTTGGAGTCTGTAAAGCTCTGTCACGATCAGCAAACATCGGCTGCTTTAAGGCGAGCGTCAGCGGCTGCTTTTAAGGAAGCGTTTTGGGATCTTCAGTGTCTTATTTACAATTACGCGAGTAACGAGAACTCGTTGTTATCTATTTTGAAGGCAGGGAGTAAAGGAAACATGTTAAAGTTTGTGCAGCACAGTATGTGTGTCGGTTATCAGCATTCCCTGGTCCCACTTTCTTTTCACTTCCCTCGTGATTTTTCTTGTGTTTCTTGGAATGATCATAAAAGGGCCGATTCACGTTTTCGTCGGGGGTTGATAAATACGTTCCATACGGTGTTATAAAGAGCCCGTTTATGTCGGGTTTGAATCCACTCGAGTTCTTTGTTCATTCTGTGACAACCAGGGATGCTTCATTTGGTGGCCACGCGGATATCTCTGGAACGCTTTTTCGGAAACTTATGTTTTTCATGCGGGATATGTATATTGCATATGACGGGACTGTGAGAAATTTATACGGCAATCAGCTCGTACAATTCTCGTACGGTTCCGAAAATGCTCCTGGTCATACCAAGTCTCTTTTGGATAAGGAGGAGCGTGGGGCCCCTGTTGGTTCCTTGGCCGCATGTGCGATTTCCGAGGCAGCTTATGGCGCTTTGGATCAGCCTGTCAGTGCACTTGAGAACTCGCCTCTGCTAAACTTGAAGGTAACATTTGAAACTTACTAATTTTTGTCAAATGTATAACTATAAAGTTATGGGTCTACATTCATCTTTTAGTGTATCTAATTGAACTTTTGTTTAACTGCACAGAAAGTGCTTGAATGTGGTGTTAGAAGACTTCGTGGTAACAAAACTGCGTCGCTTTTCTTGTCTCCACAACTTAAAAGATGGAATAATGGATTCGAATACGGAGCAATAGATGTTAAAAATCATTTAGAGAAGCTATTGTTTCAAGATGTTGTGTCACTTATCAGCATATTGTAAGTACCACCTTAACTTCAACTTGTTTGATGTTTCTCTCTTTTTTTATAACTATTTTTTGTTGACTATTTTCTATCTTTTATATGGACTAGCTATTCTCCTCAAACCGGAAAACAATCTTGCAGTAGTCCTTGGATTTGCTATTTTCGTATACGCAAGGTCAGTTTAGAAATTTCACTTTTTTGTTCACCATGTAGTTTGTTATTGTTCCAAGTTTTCTTTATTTACGGTTTCTTTTTAACAGGAAGTTGCTAGTAGAAAACAACTAAAAGTGCAGTCGATTATCAATGCTTTGAGGCTCAAGTGTGCTGACTTGGCCAATTCCAAGAAATTAAAACTCAGTCTACCGAAGTTACAGATATCATCCAAGTATATTTTTTTTTCCTTTTTGGTTACTTTGAGTTTAAGAATTTTTCTTTCCGTATTAGAAAGAAGTTACAAACTCTTGTGATTAATTTTCAGATATTCTCCTGAAGATGGTTCGATGAATGAGAAAGATGAGAATATTTTTATCACTGTTCAGATAGTTGACGGCTCATTAAATACACTCCAAGATGTTGTGGTGCCGTTCCTTTTGGAAGCGGTTATAAAAGGTTGTTATAAACGTCGTGATATACTTTTTAATGATAATAAACTCTTACGTTAAAGTCTTATTTTTTTTTTTTTTTCGTTTTGTTATTTAGGATCCCCAAATGTCAAGAAAGTGGATATCGTATGGAAAGATGATGGTTCAAAGACAACGCCAAAGTTTTGCAAAGATTCTTTTGGTGAACTTTACGTGCGTGTTTTCATGTCGGAAAGCTGTGATAGAAAGAATTTCTGGAGGCTTCTAAAGGATGATTGCATACAAATAATGGACATGATTGATTGGGAACGAAGCCATCCAGATGACATCCAAGATGTTATTTCGGCTCAGGGAATAGATGCAGCTAGAAACCATTTTCTTTGTGTATGTATTTAATGATATTTTTCTTCTAACTTTTAACAGAAAAAACTATGTTTTTATGAACTTTTTTAATTAAATGCAGACACTGAAATCAGCAACAGAAGAGACGGGAAAAGACATACTTCCTGAACATTTGGCTCTTGCTGCCGACTGTTTATCTGCCACTGGAGAGTTTGTTCCAATAAATCCCAAAGGGCTCTCCCTACAGAGAAAACTAGCATCTGTTTCTGCACCTTTTACTCAAGCTTGTTTTGCTGTGAGTAATCATCCCCGTCTCTGATACCAATCTTATTGCGTAATCCACATGATGAAATCACATTAGACGAAGTGACATCATTCGCACTATATACATCAACTTTCTTCTAACCGAGCTCTGATACCAAATGTTGGTACCAGGTCCCTTTCAAACAATTGTAAATTAACTTTTGTTTTGTGTTTCAATATTGTATCGAATTGAATATAAAATTGGTAGACATGGAAATGGAAAAACACAGAAAAGCACACTTCATTCAATAAAGTAAAGAGGCTATAAATAGCCATACAAACACATGACACACTACGTAAGATCATGGACCACTAAAAGTAGTTAACTTCCTAAAGAAATGGAATACCCACTCTCCTACTACTTCAACCAATACATCCTAGAAACATACCAAGTTTTACCTAATGATTAATTAAAAACAATAAAACAAAGATACTAATAGATAAACCTAACTCATCAAGATTAATATCCAACAATGAGTCGGGTCACTGATGAAATGGTATTGAAGTACCTACAGCCACTGCCAAATCTTAGAAAGCTGGATATCTCCTACTGCTTCTCTCTGAATGCCAAAGGCCTTGAAGCGTTTGGTAAGAAATGCAAGTCTTTGGTTCATCTGTGTAGAGTCAGGGCTTCAGTTCTTCATTTTTATATTGATGATTCTGAAGCCAAAGCCATAGCCGACACCATGCCGTTACTAGAGAAGATTGAACTTTGTTCTGGCCATTTTGGTGACTCTGGTCTGTCTGAAATCCTCACAAAATGTACCTCACTTAAAGAGCTTGACATTCAAGGGAGTCGGAAGGTGGTGTTAAATGGTGATCTGCTTAAGAAATGCAAAAGTCTCGTGATTTTCAAAGGCCCTTTCAGCACTTATGATGACGACTACCACGCTTGTTATGTTTAGACTAGATCTAACCAGTAGCATACTGATACCTCAGGATCAGGATCAGAATCATATTGACATCTTCACGCTCTAAAAAGTATTATTTTGTGGATTTTGGGTCATATAACGGAAGGTGGACTTAAGTTTTTGTTAAATTGGAATGTAGTTGTGTGCTTGTTACTTAAATCATATTAACATGTATGACTGTTCCAAAATAAGGTGTCGTTTGACTTTGCAAGTAATGCTAATTGCTGACTGTGCTAAAATTGGTATGGATTATGTGATTATGTGCTAAAAACAAGATCTTCAAACAGCTTATGGCCTTCTGGACATATATGAAGACATTGCTTTTCTTTTAAGACAAAAGAAGCAATTTTAAGATCTTCTATCATTTTAAAAACAAACCTCAGGTTCGAATTTAGTTTTATACGAGACCAAAAACGGGAATCCATTATTAAGTTTAGGTAAATTCCCACCGGAGGTTTCAATTTCGTTTATTCGAGAACCAAAAACGGGAATCCATTATTAAGTTTAGGTTCCCCCTAAGGTTTCAATGTAGTTTATACCAGAACCAAAAACGGGAATCCATTATTAAGTTTAGGTTCCCCCCTAAGGTTCGAATTTAGTTTTATACGAGACCAAAAACGGGGATCCATTATTATGTTTAAATTCCCACCGGAGGTTTCAATTTCGTTTATTCGAGAACCAAAAAGGGGAATCCAATAGTAATCTTAGCTTCCCACCTTAGGTTCAAATTTAATTTTATACGAGAACCAAAAACGGGAATCCATTATTAAGTTTAGGTTCCCCCTAAGGTTTCAATGTAGTTTATACCAGAACCAAAAACGGGAATCCATTATTAAGTTTAGGTTCCCCCCTAAGGTTCGAATTTAGTTTTATACGAGACCAAAAACAGGAATCCACTTTTAAGTTTAGGTTCCCCCTAAGGTTCGAATTTAGTTTTATACGAGACCAAAAACAGGAATCCATTATTAAGTTTAGGTTCCCCCCTTAGGTTCAAATTTAGTTTTATACAAGAACCAAAAACGAGAATCCAATAGTAATCTTAGGGGGGAACCTAAACTTAATAATGGATTCCCGTTTTTGGTCTCGTATAAAACTAAATTCGAACCTTAGGGGGAAACCTAAACTTAATAATGGATTCCCGTTTTTGGTTCTGGTATAAACTACATTGAAACCTTAGGGGGGAACCTAAACTTAATAATGGATTCCCGTTTTTAGTTCTCGTATAAAACTAAATTTGAACCTAAGGTGGGAAGCTAAGATTACTATTGGATTCCCGTGTTTGGTTCTGGTATAAACTACATTGAAACCTAAGGTGGGAACCTAAACTTAATAATGGATTCCCGTTTTTCGTTCTGGTATATGCAAGTGGCCTGCCATGCTTTCGCCTGTCCGGAAAATAGGGGGTCTATAGCACGAGAGATAGACTTTCAGATTATAAAAGGTGTACATACTTCTAATGTAAAATGTATATACTTATAACACGGGTAGACATTGATTCCCCTCCGAGCGTTAAAATCCAAGAAATACCCCCAGACGAAGTATGGAAACTGTATACAGATGGAGCCTCCGGTGCTGAAGGTTCCGGAGCCGGCCAGATTAAGTCACCTGACAGATTAAGTCACCTGTTACGTATACACCCTAGATCCAGACCCCGAACAAGTACTAATGTATTCCTGGGAGATCGAGCTATTGAAAATAGGAATTCTCCAAGGAACACAGTACCCATGCCTTCCTTGACCACAACACCTCCTTATACTCCCTCCGTTTGAGTAGGAGCCCACAAGGAGGCACACAGCCTAATCATGCCTTCAGGACAAGTCAGTCCACGCACACAACCTCCGCAGAATTCTCCTTCGGAGTAACATCCGGACAACAAGGTCCCAACAATAACACGCGTTCGTTACAAGCCTAAGGAAGACACTCGCTACCAAGCTACATATTACCCCTGGGCCCCTTGGCATCAACAATGTGAGGGTCCCAGAGGCCCAGCATATAATCCGTACTACAATCCGAGATACGGTCCACCTCCATACCACAACAATGTGACGAAAGCGATGGCTTCCGACCTGTTCCATCTTCAGGCCAAGACACAGGACCTTCAGAAGTTACACTCCTCACACCACCGGAGGGGCTGACACTTCAAGGAACACAACACCCATGCCTCCAGTCAGTCCACACACACAACCTCCGCAGAATTCACCTTCGGAGTAACATCCGGACAACAAGGTCCCAACAATAACAAGCGTTTGCAATGGGCCATAGAGCTGGGAGAACATGACATCGAGTTCCGAGCAAGACACACAATAAAAGGGCAAGTCTTGGCAGATTTCACCGCCGAAACAGAAGGACATTGATTCCCCTCCGAGGGTTTAAATCCAAGAAATACCCCCAGACGAAGTATGGAAACTGTACACAGATGGAGCCTCCGGTGCTGAAGGTTCCGAAGCCGGTCAGATTAAGTAACCTGACAGATTAAGTCATACGGAGGAGCTGAGGCCAGATTTTTGATTTGTTACTACTGATGATGAACAGCTAAGACAACGGAGGGCTACCGAGACTAGATACGAGCCGGTGCTGACTCTGACATTGACTGCGTTGGCTGAGCTACATGAGCAGGACATGACCTACATACGCTGCAAGAGGTCGCTCTTTCCCCAGCCTAACTCCTGTACAACTCTCATATAATGCTCCATGGCTGTCAGCTAGAAATAGCCTCTTTATCCATCGCATCCATTATCCGCTTATCTCGTTGGTATAGACGAGTCTGTCTTGCCTGAGCATCCTCGAGTAGATCGTAAACATCGGTCATGTCCTGCTCATGTAGCTCAGCCAACACAGTCAATGTCAGAGTCGGCACCGGTAGGTTAAGGTCTACCCAAGTATCCATAATCTCGTATCCAGCCTCTGTTGCCCTCCGTTGTCTTAGCTGCTCATCATCAGTAGTAACAATTCTAAAATCCGACCTCAGCTCCTTCATAGGCCTAACCTGTGAGATCTCCCCAATCTCCTGAGTGTGGTAAGGGGTCTCAACACACAACCTCTTTTGAGGTGGTAAGTCTGCATCAGGGATAACATCCCGTCAGTTGGTGCGGGCTCGTACGAAGAGACGACGGATAGAGCTTTCAAATGGCTCAACGCTAGAGAAACTAAAGGTAGCGATCTGAATCCTAGGAAGGACCGAGATACTAAACGGAGACGCGACTTCAAAACCGGAAGGGATCGGTATGGATAGACAAGAAACCACCCTCAGAAGCAACTATCTTAATGATCTGAAAGGACCACGGAGGCAACGGAGAAGGTGGCTAAGACGTTCAAAGCTCCGGACAGGATGTATCCATAATCTCGTATCCAGCCTCTGTTGCCCTCCGTTGTCTTAACTTTCCTGTAGCATAAAACTAGACTTCTTTTCAGATTAGTTTTTATTTATTTTGGGGACTAACATGTGTCGTTGGAATGTTTAATAATTTGGTGGAGTCTCTGCAACGATTTCATCTGAAGAATCACTACCCTCATCTTGTCGTCTGGGTTGTGAGAGAAACTCAGGTTGAGGATCAACTGGAGACGCTATCGATTGATCTTCAAAAGGTTCGAAATCGTCATCATTCAAGTTAAATGACGACAAGTTCATAGGTGTTTTCTATCTTTGGTATTGATGTGTAAAGATATATTTTCTTCTTTAGATATAAAATTAAAATCAGTTCTAAACAGAGCATTCAAACATAGGCTCGTTAATAACGTGATTTTAAATTTCTTGTAAGTTTTGGCTGAGATTTATTTTGGACGTCATGAATGTCTTTTTTTTTTTTTTTTTTTTATCATTGGATGTACATAGTAAATGTCAAACGAAACTCTTCACTTAATAAAATAAATGTTGTTTCATTTTCTCATCTCTATAAAACAAATGTTGATTCATTTTCACATCAAAAAGTACTAGAATCTTACGGGAACAGTAGGAGTTCAAGGACAAGAACAAGCAGGAAGAGCACAGCTGCATCGAAGCATGGGTTTTCTGCGGCTAATTTACGGGAAACAAGCCCCGAAACCCTTGACCTTGAATTTCAAGTACTTATTTCCTTAAGGCCACAACACCTCCTTTTTATTGACCACAACACCTCCTCCCAAGATCGGATACATTTTGTATATTGAGTTTTTAGAACCGCACTGTCTCGAATCTTCTCTGCTTCCACATATTCATAAGCAATACAAAACCTTTTCAACCTATCTAACTCGGCATTCCCATTAGACCATTGCATGTACTGCATTCGTTCATGCATAACCTATCCGTTTCCCACAAGGAGGCACACAGCCTAATCATGCATAATTTCACCTTAAAACTAATGTATTGTTGGCAAGTTAGGCCTTAAGAATGTTTTTATTGCAGTACTTCCTTTGTTGGAGGTAGGAGCCCACAAGGAGGCACACAGCCTAATCATGCCTTCGGGACAAGTCAGTCCACGCACACAACCTCCGCAGAACCCCAGACGAAGTATGGAAACTGTACACAGATGGAGCCTCCGGTGCTGAAGGTTCTGGAGCCGGCCATATTGAGAACTCGCCTCTGCTAAACTTGAAGGTAACATTTGAAACTTACTAATTTTTGTCAAATGTATAACTATAAAGTTATGGGTCTACATTCATCTTTTAGTGTATCTAATTGAACTTTTGTTTAACTGCACAGAAAGTGCTTGAATGTGGTGTTAGAAGACTTCGTGGTAACAAAACTGCGTCGCTTTTCTTGTCTCCACAACTTAAAAGATGGAATAATGGATTCGAATACGGAGCATAGATGTTAAAAATCATTTAGAGAAGCTATTGTTTCAAGATGTTGTGTCCTTATCAGCATATTGTAAGTACCACCTTAACTTCAACTTGTTTGATGTTTCTCTCTTTTTTATAACTATTTTTTGTTGACTATTTTCTATCTTTTATATGGACTAGCTATTCTCCTCAAACCGGAAAACAATCTTGCAGTAGTCCTTGGATTTGCTATTTTCGTATACGCAAGGTCAGTTTAGAAATTTCACTTTTTTGTTCACCATGTAGTTTGTTATTGTTCCAAGTTTTCTTTATTTACGGTTTCTTTTTAACAGGAAGTTGCTAGTAGAAAACAACTAAAAGTGCAGTCGATTATCAATGCTTTGAGGCTCAAGTGTGCTGACTTGGCCAATTCCAAGAAATTAAAACTCAGTCTACCGAAGTTACAGATATCATCCAAGTATATTTTTTTTTCCTTTTTGGTTACTTTGAGTTTAAGAATTTTTCTTTCCGTATTAGAAAGAAGTTACAAACTCTTGTGATTAATTTTCAGATATTCTCCTGAAGATGGTTCGATGAATGAGAAAGATGAGAATATTTTTATCACTGTTCAGATAGTTGACGGCTCATTAAATACACTCCAAGATGTTGTGGTGCCGTTCCTTTTGGAAGCGGTTATAAAAGGTTGTTATAAACGTCGTGATATACTTTTTAATGATAATAAACTCTTACGTTAAAGTCTTATTTTTTTTTTTTTTTTGTTTTGTTATTTAGGATCCCCAAATGTCAAGAAAGTGGATATCGTATGGAAAGATGATGGTTCAAAGACAACGCCAAAGTTTTGCAAAGATTCTTTTGGTGAACTTTACGTGCGTGTTTTCATGTCGGAAAGCTGTGATAGAAAGAATTTCTGGAGGCTTCTAAAGGATGATTGCATACAAATAATGGACATGATTGATTGGGAACGAAGCCATCCAGATGACATCCAAGATGTTATTTCGGCTCAGGGAATAGATGCAGCTAGAAACCATTTTCTTTGTGTATGTATTTAATGATATTTTTCTTCTAACTTTTAACAGAAAAAACTATGTTTTTATGAACTTTTTTAATTAAATGCAGACACTGAAATCAGCAACAGAAGAGACGGGAAAAGACATACTTCCTGAACATTTGGCTCTTGCTGCCGACTGTTTATCTGCCACTGGAGAGTTTGTTCCAATAAATCCCAAAGGGCTCTCCCTACAGAGAAAACTAGCATCTGTTTCTGCACCTTTTACTCAAGCTTGTTTTGCTGTGAGTAATCATCCCCGTCTCTTTAGACGTGGCAACATATAGGCCACTCAAGTGGGTTGGGTAACATGTCAAAATGGATTAAATCGGTTGGCTCACCATTATATATTCATCCATTATTTTAATTATTAATAACTACTACATTAAGTATTATCTTACAAACTAGATTGTTACATTAAACTAATAATCTAGTGCATTAGGTCATATGCATATGAAAGTCTGGCCAAAAACGCCAAACTTTCAGTTTTTTGTGTCCAGTCAGCAAAACGCTGAAGTTTTATTTCACCCCTTAACAGCAAAACGCTGAAACCCAGTTTTTTGGATTTAATATCAAATAAATATACATATATATAAAGAAGATCGAAGCTTCAACGATTTTGTGAAGAAACTGAATCAAAAACGCCGGACCCGTAACAGTAAATGCGGTTTCGGCATTTTTGGTCAAAAAACTGAAAAAAACCACGTTGTACATGTTTGAGATAAAACATAACCTGAATCAACCTGGTCATACAGAAATGGATAGAAGTTAAATGGATAGAAGTTCTCACATAAAGTCTTCTTGTATATTGATATGAAGTATGATCTGTTGCAGAATCCATCTGATGCCTTTTTGAAAGCCGCAAAAAGTGAGGCTTCAGACAACCTCGAGGGAACTATCGACGCATTATCATGGGGAAAAGTTCCAGCTCTTGGTACTGGTGGAAGATTTGACATTATCTTTTCGGGAAAGGTAAACATTGTTTTTATACATATATACATCTAAATATATCGAGCGTTTTACAACATTTTTCTTTTGATACAGGAACATGAAATTGATAAACCAGAAGACGTGTACAGTCTCCTATGTAAACATATTGATACTGATGAAGATAAAGATGATGTGAAGAACACAATTAATAAAACTCTAGCCCCGTTGCCATATCCTGAGTTTGCTGCAGACGGGATTAGTGATTTAATGAAAATGGTTTTGAAAAAGCATATATCTGCTGAAGATATCAAGCGATTATCAAAGGAGTTGAAGTATATACTGTACAAGTAAGTATTTTTGCTTATAATATTTCTTTTTCATTAAACACGAGTTTATTTTTATTAAATTGTTTCGTACTTGTAAAATATAGGTACGATGTTAATAAGGAGTTTAGCCCAGATGACAATCTTGTTGCATGTAAAGCTTTATGTTTTCACCCTCGAAAGAAGGATAAGATTGGACTTGGAGTTTATAGAATAAAGGTAATTAATTAGTTTATGTAAAGCCTTTTTTTTTTTTGTTTAATCGGTTTCTGGTTTTTAATACTTTGTGTTGTAGGTCGGGAATAACTCTCAATATGGAGATACACGTTGCTTCATTGTGGAACAAGTAAATGGAAAAACTGAAGATTTCTCATATCATAAATGCATACATCACGCTTTGAAACTGATCGCTCCTAAAGAAGCAAAGCTTTATGAGACGAGATGGTTGAACGGCAAAGATTGACTTCTTTGTCCGTTTTGTGGTAAAAATAAAACCCAAGATGTGATTGTGTGTGTTTGTTGCTTTTGTAGTTGAACTCGAAACATTCCTATTTATTATCATCTATTTCAGCTCGTTTAATGTGGAAATCTGTGTCATAAAAATGCAACTGAAATTGTTAACCTGTCGTTTTGCTTCTTAAAACACGGCCATGGCTCCACGAGGAACGTTGGTGGTTTATATTATTCTGCCCTTTCAAAAATAAAAGATGTAGCATGATTGAGAGTAATAAAAACATATAGACATGTATGTTTGGCAAAACTAGCTGGAGCCGGTTGCTGAAGCTTATAGTTGTAGCTTTGTAAATGTATCGTAAATGATTGTTAAGGAATTTTTAAAAGCTTTTTAGAGGTTTTTCGAACACTTGGCTAAAGATGTATTGATAAAAGTCCTCCCCGACAGGTCACAACCCCTAGTGCCGTCATCAACAACGAGTTTATTGACGCCAATTATGACGGATAAAGTCACCTGACAGATTAAGTCACATGTTACGTACACACCCCAGATCCAGACCCAGAAAATTGGAATCCAAAACCTACAGGTTTACGTCGACTCACAGTTAGTCGCTAACCAGGTAAATGGATCCTATGAAGCAAAGAATCACACCATCAAGAAATACCTCGAAACTGCCCAGAGTCTCGTCGAAACTTTACCACAACAATGTGCATTACACTGCTCCCATAGCAACCGAAGCTCTGATCCATACTACCGAAGCTCCAGCAACATACTCTGCAACTTTTCTGTGGAGAACCTCTTCCCCACTGATAAGAGAAATTGAAGAATATCCGTTGCCGGATAACCTAAAGATACCCTCCTCATTGGAAATATATGGAGGACGCGAAGATCCAGACGACTTCCTCTACATCTTCGAAAGCACCGTAAGAATACAAAAGTGGTCCACACTCGCTACCAAGCTACATATTACCCCTGGGCCCTTGGCATCAACAATCAGAGGGTCCCGGAGGCCCATCATATAATCCGTACTACAGTCCGAGATACGGTCCACCTCCATACCACAACAATGTGCATTACACTGCTCCCATAGCAACCGAAGCTCCAGCAACATACTGTGCAGCTTTTCTCTACATCCTCTACATCTTCGTAAGCACCGTAAGAATATATGGAGGACGCGAATATCCAGACGACTTCCTCTAGTGTAAGATATATGATCTTCTCTATCTTAATGGAGTACATCAACCAGTTATTTATTCTGAAAAACCTGAACACTATAAAATGGACTACGAAACGATTCTTGATGCTCTGGTTTTGATTCATCATAACAACAAAACTAGAACACCTAAATATGTTCTGAGATATACTAAACCTTAATGGATTCTCCGCCTAAACGATTCTTGATGGATTCTCATTTTTTTCTTTCCTTAAACTCTCGTCAACTTTTGCATTACCCCCCTTTCTTTAAACTTAAGATATTTTAGCATTTTCTTTAAGTGAGTTACTAATGTGGATGGATACTCCACATAAACGATTCTTGATGGATTCAATTAGCGTGGAGTTAAACATGTGGCACCATATAGGCTCTCACCAACTCTCGATATCATAACAAGATACAAATAGTTCCGGCCTAAGGTTTGTATTTTTGACCCTCGCCTCCAAAACCGGTTCGGTTGGTAAAGAACTCATTTCCACAAGGGCTCGACTTTCAACAACGTCCATACAACCATCTGAACCCGGTTTGACAGTTATAACGTCTCCGTCCTTCTCTCTCAACACTTGATTCAATACCTTATTTGAAGACACACTTTTCTGATTACAGCTCACACGTGGCTGTTTCGCCTTCATAGCTTTCGCAAATGCTTCCTCAGCGTTATCCTTTCGCTTCTTCTCATCCATACGCTTCTTCTCCAGCGTCTGCATCCGAGAGCTACTTCTTCTCACACCTTCGGTATTCATTTTTGTGATTCAAATTGAAATTAGTTACTTTGGAAATATAATCACTATTTGATTTAAATTGAAATTAGATGTGGTTACTAAACGTGTGAGAGATTAAATTAAATAGTGGAAATGTGTGTGAGAAATTTGGGGAAAATGACGGTTGGTGGGTGAGTGGGAGAAACTGTAGGGTTTTTGAATCGACGGAAAAATGGGAAAGAGAGAGTGAGCGACAAACTGAATTTATATGTACAAAGGGGGTAAAAGAGGTAACCATTTAGGCATTTAATAATTTTATTATAGCGTACATTAATAATTTAATTTATTGCTTTAATAGCATGAAATTTTTGTCACCTTGTCCAAAGGGTGTAAAAGAGGTAACTATTTAGGCATTTTAATAATTTTATTATAGCGTACATTTATAATTTAATTTGTTTCTTTAACCGTTATAACACTATATTAACCTCTGGATCCAAGATTAACAATGGTTGAAAACTTTGCATCTCTCTCACAGTTATATAACATGGTTTAGGTTGGTTTATACACGATCAACCTTCTTCTCTAAACTCTAGTACGTGGAGAGTTGTTGTGGCAATCATAGTGGACCTAGACATGGCTAGTAAAGTCTCACTCATGACAGTTCATAAAAAGGGATACGAAAGGTGAGCTTTTTAAGAAACTTGGATGGAATTCAGGACTGAGAAAAGTTCTGAAACATGTTATATGATAAAGTTCCGAAACATGCAAGTATGTCGCTTGAAAAAAATGTTATATGATATAGTTAAACCATTAAAATATTACATATATCAAACCAACAAAATATTGCTCAAAATCCAAATGCGTTGATGGTTGTAATGACTTATCAAAAGTCATATAGTATTCAACACACTATGATTCACGTTCTAAGTGTTGAAGTGGTTTTCAGTTCACCATGGATTATATATTTTCTAGGTACTAAAGGACTGACTAGCCTAAGAGTTTAATGACTACTTGGTAAAAAAATTAATTTTGAAGATATGATGTTGATGAATAAAGAGTAAAAGATGATGTGTTGTTCCAAGAGCGACTGGATGAGTTGTCAATTCACTCACACACCTGAAAGTTTATGCAACAACCTAGGCTAACATGTATAATGACAATATTCACTAAATCTAACATGTTTTTGATTTTAGAAAGAAAATTTTAATAAAAGAGTAAACTGCAAAAACTGTCCCTAAACTTTTCAAAAAATACAAATTATGTCCACAAAAAAAATGCAAAAAATGTCCCTATTATTTTTGCAATTATTTTTTGTCGTTTACTATTCATATTATTTTTGACTTCCGATCACCACCACACAACTTTGTGACATCATAAATGACAAATCTAGTTCAACAATTTTGTGACATCATAAATGACAAATCACGTATATTAATACCAGATTTGTAGTTACATATTAATACAAGTACTTAATTTTTTTATTTTTTTTTTGAACGGCGAGTTAGTAGTTAGTGATTCGAGCCCACAGTGACATCCAATTGGGCAGTATGCAAGCATTGAACCTTTCTCCTTAGGGGATAAACCCCACTCCTGCTTCTAATTTTTGTTTACAAATGAATTTTAAATTTTGGGAAAAATGTCATATATATCACTAAATAACTTTAAAACATTATATATAGGGAATATGGATAGACGAGATAAAGAGGTGCCACAAAGGCCAACAAGGATGGCCAAACAACTATCCACAGAAGACATACAAAGCATTGCGGAAATTCAGCAATTACAAAATCACAAGGAAGGGGACAGATCAAAGAAAAGAAGAATTTGATAGCCTAACAGCAACAAAACACGAAGAACTAATCACAGCCTGAAATATAGATTAGCTGACGAATAACACGAAACAACTAACGGAGGCAGAATAGCAAAAGTCCTGGGCTAGATAAGTATTTAAATTTCGCGGTTATCTCATAACAGAACACGAATAACATAAACCTTCCTACGCTGTTGATGAAATGTTCCGTCTCTTACAATGTTTAAGTTAAACATACAGCTCTAACATGAAATCAAATGAAAAAACCCTCAACATGGTATAAGCCAAGAGCCAATCAAAAGGACTGACTAAAATTAGCAGCCAACACAAACTGCTAGCAAGATTGTCTAAAATACCAAAGGAAATATAACATTGTCTTAAAAGGGTACCTGCTACCCTTGGAACCAAATTACCACCGACAAGGTGACCTTCATTCTTGAGTAACAGGGCCAGACTTAGCGACTTCACGAGGAGGAAATATCAGGTCAGAGGGTGGAACCACGGAAGGAGAAGTTTTCTGAGAAGAAGCAGCCACAGTCTTTGAGGGAGCAGGTCTTTGCAACTATTATGTACCGGACGAGGAAGCACCACGGTCACGGCCACGGCCACGGCCACGTCCACGTCCACGTCCACGGCCACCTCCACGGGTAGGCTCTGTCTCAAGGCGATACCTTGACTTTGGTTTAGAAGGGGGGGTATAGGTATCTTTCTTTCGCTTCATTCTCTCACTCCTCCTTGTTGGTTGAACTTCTGTTGCGACTGAAGTGTTTGAAAAGACTTCTGCAGTTTGATCTTCAGCGTTTACTTCATCTTCAGTTTGATCTTCTGTTTCAATCTCAAGAGATGCCGATGGATCAGGAGATGCCTCTCTTATTCCAGATGCCAGTGGATCAGGAGATATGCCCTCTTTTGTTCTGCTGATTACAAGAGAGGTTTCACAAGAGACATATCTCACGCTTTCGCTCTCAACTTCATCACTCTCAGTTTCATCACTCTCAACTTCATCACTCTCTTGTTCTGAATCGTTAGCATTTAACAAAGATAAATCCTTCATCTTTTTCGTCACATTACAGAAATCGGGGCAATCGAGGCACTGGTTAATCTGAAAAACAAAATGAACTGATTTTTAGAACACATAAATGTTAATCTGAAAAAAATATTCAATCTGAAAGATAATTATCTCATTGTGGGCATACAAAAATGTTACTTACATCATCCGTGATCAGATTAAGGAGCGAGTCCCCTGATTCTAGCCGTTTTGCTTTGTAACTCTCAATTGGCACCGCATATTCCTTTACATTGGGGTTTATCTTCCGTATTCGCTCAAATAGAACAGCCTACCACAACATATGTTCCTTATCAATATTTGATAAAAGTCGATTTAAGAAAAATTGAAATCAAATAAAACATACCTCTAAAACTGGAGCACAGCCAGTGAATATATGCTGCTGAGTAAGTTGACCCTTATCGAGCCATTCCCGGCAACTCTTCATAGCATCATGGAGATGCTCGGCTGTCGCCTGGGCCCAATTGACAGACCATCACTTTTTCAGATCCATGACCAAACGCCATGTCTCCTTCCTTGCCAGTGAGTTTTTGGAACATTTAAAAAATTGTTCGATTAAGTAATAACTCATGACCTGTCGGAACCGTGTCTTTCCCTCTTCACTGTCCACTCTCATGTCTTGCAATAGAGAGGCAATGGCAGTCAATTTCAGCCTTGCAATACCTTCAGGAATCTTGGCAGTAATGAATTCGGGAAACCCGGCAGGCTTGCATTCCTTTTCATAATTATTAAAATCCAAACCGGTATCCTCCATTATATATGTACACCTTCTAGATTGGAAACTCTTACATATAATCCGCCTTGTACGCCTTCTAATATAGAAGGTGTACATATATAATGTTTACGGTCTACTCGAGGATGCTCAGGCTGGACGGACTCGTCTATACCAACGAGATGAGCGGATAATCGATGCGATGGATAAAGAGGCTATTTCTAGCTGACAGCCATGGAGCACATTTTATGGGAGTTGTACATTACGTCTCACTCGCTTCCTCCGTCAAGGCATATTTGATTCACTTCCCTGTTAAAGATGGATCCACTGATGATGATTGGATCTTTGAGGCGAGTTTTTACCTGTAGCGATGGGAAAGCGATTACCTCGGTGGGTTTCTCCATTGTTGGTGTTCTTTTGCCTCCGTGGTCCCTTCAGATCATTAAGATAGTTGCTTCTGAGGGT
Source organism: Senecio squalidus (assembly GCA_910822075.1). NCBI lineage: Eukaryota > Viridiplantae > Streptophyta > Magnoliopsida > Asterales > Asteraceae > Senecio > Senecio squalidus. The sequence goes on along the minus strand of CAJVGC010000591.1, from coordinate 34,380,123 downwards.
GGTTTCTTGTCTATCCGTACCGACCCCTTCCGGTTTTGAAGTCGTGTCTCCATTTAGCTGGGTGTAGCTGGCGTATTCGGTGGCTCCCTATTTAGTGCTATGCATGGTTCTTTGGTAACCTCTAGTTTGATCAGGGAAACCACAGAAAATGAATCTGCTAACGAAGGTTACAGATTCGGTCAAGAAGAAGAAAATTATAATATCGTAGCCGCTCACGGTTATTTTAGCCGATTGATCTTCCAATATGCTAGTTTCAACAACTCTCGTTCTTTACATTTCTTCCTAGCTGCTTGGCCTGTAGTAGGTATCTGGTTCACTGCTTTAGGTATTAGACATTTCTTCTTTCTAATTGTATATGACAAATGGATTGGTGGATCCTGTTTTCTGGAACTTAAACATCAAGAAAATAATTGAACCGTTTTACCTTTAGAACTCGTTTATGGTGTTGAAGTGCCAAGGTTTTCAACATATACACCATTATTAATATCTTCCCGCAGCTAAAAGTTGTAGGATATATCAGAACATTACACTATGATGATACCATAACGTCACAAAAGGAAGGAACATACTTGTAAATTTGAAGATGAAGGATCAAGAAGATCAGTTATCTGTTCATTGTAAATTTCTAAGAAAGAACACTTGCAGCTGTACACAAGTCTTTCATCTTTTTGACTTTTCTCTTCCTGTACATTTCGAAATCATTTATATGTAATAAAATTCATCCAATTTATATAAATTTATAACAAAATATCAAATATTTATTTATGATTGTTTTTAAATTGTAAATGCTTTCTTACTTTTGTTTACGTCCTTGTGCACAATCCAGACAAAAATGTAGTCTTGTCTGGGGCTGACAATCGTGTCGTGTTCGTGTTCACCCGTCACGGATTGGCGTGTTAGCGTATTTACATACGGGAACCCAATACTAAGCTTAGGTTCCCACCTGAGGTTCGAACTTAGTTTTATAGGTGAACTAAAAGGGGGAACCCAATATAAACCTTAGGTTGACACCTAAGGTTTGAAGTACGTTTTATAGGAGAACCAAAAACGGGAATCAAGTATTAAGTTTAGGTTCCCACATAAGGTTTGAAGTACGTTTTATAGTAGAACCAAAAACGGGAATCCAATATTAAGTTTATGTTCCCACGTAAGGTTTTAATTACCTTTTATACGAGAACCAAAAAGGGGAACCCAATATAAACCTTTGGTTCCTACTTAAGGTTTGAAGTAACTTTTATACTAGACCCAAAATCGGGAATCCAATATTAAGTTTAGGTTCCCACGTGAGGTTTTAAGTACCTTTTATACGAGAACCAGAAAGGGGAACCCAATATAAACCTTAGGTTCCCACCTAAGGTTTCAATTAAGTTTTATAGGAGAACCAAAAACGGGAATCAAGTATAAAGTCTAGGTTCCCATTTAAGGGTTGAAGTACCTTTTATACTAGAACCAAAAACGGGAACCCAATACTAAGCTTAGGTTCCCAGCTGAGGTTCGAACTTAGTTTTATAGGTGAACCAACAACGGGAACCAAATATATATCTTATTTTCCCACATAAGGTTTGAAGTACGTTTTATAGGAGAACCAAAAACGGGAATCAAGTATTAAATTTAGGTTCCTACCTAAGGTTTGAAGTACCTTTTATACTAGAACCAAAAACGGGAATCCAATATTAAGTTTAGGTTCCCACATAAGGTTTTAATTACCTTTTATACGAGAACCAAAAAGGGGAACCCAATATAAACCTTAGGTTCCCAGCTAAGGTTTCAAGTACGTTTTATAGTAGAACCAAAAATGGAAATCCAATATTAAGTTTAGGTTCCAACGTAAGGTTTTAAGTACCTTTTACATGAGAACCACAAAGGGGAACCCAATATAAACCTAAGGTTCCCACTTAAGGTTTGAAGTACCTTTTATACTAGAACCAAAAACGGGAACCCAATACTAAGCTTAGGTTCCCACCTGAGGTTCGAACTTAGTTTTTACCTTTTCTCCAGCGAATCCTGTGAGGGGGGTGGTTACGTCTATTTTCCTGGCTCTTATGGCTAAGTTTAGCTGTAGGAAGCATTGTTCATAGATTACGTCACACTCGCTTCCTCCGTCAAGGAATATTTGATTCACCTCCTGTTAAAGATGGATCCGCTGATGATGATGGGATCTTTGAGGCGGGTTATTCCCTGTAGCGATGGATCCCCTTCACTAGGTGAGCTAGCTTTTAGTCTTGATTGCGTCTTCTATCGCTAAGTAGTTTGATTCTAGTGTTATGGATTTGATCTTGATGAAAGCAGCTAGGACATTATTTTTTGAAAGGTAGTAAGTAATCCTTTCATGTATACCAAAAAATCTATTTTTATAAAAAAAATATTTTTTACTAAAAAAATTTGATTTTTATAAACGGTGTGTTTGAGAAACGGAAAAAAGGCAACAAAGAAAAGTAACTATTGAATCTTTGATAAATCAGGTCCGGCGTTCCCCTAGCATCTTTAAAATTTGCGCGCCGCGAAATGTGGTTAAAAAAACCTTAGTTCGACTAAATAAAGACAGTATTTTGGTTGATGAACAATGTTTTTTTGCTTACAAAAATCTTTATTCTACTCAAATATAAGGTGATTAGAAAATAAAAACATTGTTCATCAATAAAAATAATGGTTTATCAACCAAAATAATATTATCAATAACAAATAGATTACAGTATTGTGCGGGGTCCCACTAGATCAATGCCCCATTGACGGAAGGGCCATGCGGAGAGTACCGAGATCATCTCTTGCTTTGGTAGCGATGATGCATTTGCATGGAGTTGGCAAGATTCACACTTCTGTATCTCATTGATGGCATCTCGATGCATACTTGGCCAGTAATATCCCAACCATACTATTTTTCCTACAACGGATCGAGGGCCTCCGTGCAGTCCACAACTTCCTTCGTGTACCCGAAGCCCCCGGAAGGGTACAATTCTTAGTGGATGGAGGCCAAACCCCTAGCATCCATTACTGGAAGACACATAGAGAAGTTTGTATGGGACCAGATTATATGCAGGTTCGACGTTCCCAAAGTAATGATATCAAAGTCGCTGTTGATTACTTTACTAAGTGGATCAAGACAGGAAAGCTAGCTCACCTAGTAAAGGGGATCCATCGCTACACGGAATAACTCGCCTCAAAGATCCCATCATCATCAGCGGATCCATCTTTAACAGGAGGTGAATCAAATATGCCTTGACGGAGGAAGCGAGTGTGACGTAATCTACGAAAGTTTATGGAATGGTAGTATGGGGACAGAGCGACCTGAGGAGCTGAGGCCGGATTTTAGAATTGTTACTACTGATGATGAGCAGCTAAGACAACGGGGGGCAACTGAGGCTGGATACGAGATTATGGATACTTGGGTAGACCTTAACCTACCGGTGCTGACTCTGACATTGACTGCGTTGGCTGAGCTACATGAGCAGGACATGACTGATGTTTACGGTCTACTCGAGGATGCTCAGGCTGGACGGACACGTCTATACCAACTAGATGAGCGGATAATGGATGCGATGGATAAAGAGGCTATTTCTAGCTGACAGCCATGGAGCATTTTATGGGAGTCGTACAGGAGTTAGGTTGGGAAAAGAGCGACCTCTTGCAGTGTATGTATATGTGAGATCTCCCCAATCTCCGTAGTCAATACACGGTTGGTAAGTCTGCCTCAGGGATAACATCCCGTCGGTCGGTGAGGCCTACGGAGGAGCTGAGGCCAGATTTTAGATTTGTTACTACTGATGATGAGAAGCTAAGACAACGGAGGGCAACCGAGGATGGATACGAGATTATGGATACTTGGGTAGACCTTAACCTACCGGTGTCGACTCTAACATTGACTACTATGTCGGGCCATTTGAAATCATTGAACGCGTAGGCCCGGTGGCCTATCGTTTGCAACTCTCGCAAGAACTAAGCAGTGTCCACAATGTCTTTCACGTGTCTAATCTCAAAAAGTGTCTTGCCGACGCTTCGCTTCACGTACCTCTAGATGAGATCACTAACGACGACAAGCTACATTTCGTTGAAGAACCTCTAGAGATTGTTGATAGAAGTGTCAAGAAACTCAAACGCAGTCCATTGTCATTAGCATACATCAACTGTGTTTCCGAACAAACGAAATTCTCTTGGAAACTCTGTAAGGCTCGGAAACAAACTAATCTCAAGACACTTCTTGAGATTAGACACGTAAAAGAAATTGTGGACACTGCTAAGTTCTTGCGAGAGTTGCAAACGATAGGCCACCGGGCCTACGCATTCAATGATTTCAAATGGCCCGACGTATTAGTCAATGTTAGAGTCGGCACCGGTAGGTTAAGGTCTACCCAAGTATCCATAATCTCGTATCCATCCTCGGTTGCACTCCGTTGTCTTAGCTTCTCATCATCAGTAGTAACAAATCTAAAATCTGGCCTCAGCTCCTCCGTAGGCCTCACCGACCGACGGGATGTTATCCCTGAGGTAGACTTACCAACCGTGTATTGACTACGGAGATTGGGGAGATCTCACATATACATACACTGCATGAGGTCGCTCTTTCCCCAACCTAACTCCTGTACGACTCCCCATAAAATGCTCCATGGCTGTCAGCTAGAAATAGCCTCTTATCCATCGCATCCATTATCCGCTCATCTTGTTGGTATAGACGTGTCCGTCCAGCCTGAGCATCCTCGAGTAGACCGTAAACATCAGTCATGTCCTGCTCATGTAGCTCAGCCAACGCAGTCAATGTCAGAGTCGGCACCGGTAGGTTCAGGTCTACCCAAGTATCCATAATCTCGTATCCAGCCTCAGTTGCCCTCCGTTGTCTTAGCTGCTCATCATCAGTAGTAACAATTCTAAAATCCGACCTCAGCTCCTCCGTAGGCATCTCGTTCGAAAGACTAAAATGACCAATCAACACCATTTCGAGGTTATGTTGCTTAAGTATTGTAAATTGGTCACAAAATGATTAGCTGCTCATCATGTTATGTTGCTTAAGTATTGTAAATTGGTCACAAAATGATTAGCTAATTAACTGAATGCAATAATGGAAGTATAGGGTAATGGGAGGAAGGAGGATTGTTGACTTCTTGACTTAACATCTTTCTAGCGACTTCCTTCAGCGAATTTATTCACTGCCTTCAGCTTATAACCAAACGTACCTTATCAATTTCTAACTGGATTGGAGTGTCTAGATCCATTTTAGTAATAGAGAGTGTGTGGTTTGTTTAGCTAGCTGCTGGAAAGGTGAATTTCAGTCTTTGGTGTTTGATGGATTTCAAGTGTATTTGGTCCCAGCCAGTGAAGTCGATTGCTGTTATTGAAGAAGCACTTTTGAGAGAGGTGAGCTCGTTTATGCCTGCAGGGAATTCCGAGCAACAAAATAAATACAAAATGAAGGTACACTTGCAATCCATCAAACACCAAAGACTGCAATAAAATAAATCTTAACCTAAGTAGTGTGACAGATGTCATTTCCCTGTAGCGATGGATCCCCTTCACTAAGTGATCCCCTTCACAAGAACTTGTTGCAGCGTAGGCACGTGCATCCACATGGATAGGTTAGAATTGTTACTACTGATGATGAGCAGCTAAGACAACGGAGGGCAACCGAGGCTGGATACGAGATTATGGATACTTGGGTAGACCTTAACCTACGGGTGCTGACTCTGACATTGACTGCGTTGGCTGAGCTACATGAGCAGGACATGACCGATGTTTACGGTCTACTCGAGGATGCTCAGGCACGACGGACTCGTCTATACCAACGAGATGCCTACGGAGGATGCCTACGGAGGAGCTGAGGCCGGATTTTAGAATTGTTACTACTGATGATGAGCAGCTAAGACAACGGAGGGCAACCGAGGCTGGATACGAGATTATGGATACTTGGGTAGACCTTAACCTACGGGTGCTGACTCTGACATTGACTGCGTTGGCTGAGCTACATGAGCAGGACATGACCGATGTTTACGGTCTACTCGAGGATGCTCAGGCAGGACGGACTCGTCTATACCAACGAGATGCCTACGGAGGAGCTGAGGCCGGATTTTAGAATTGCTACTACTGAGGATGAGAAGCTAAGACAACGGAGGGCAACTGAGGCTGGATACGAGATTATGGATGCTTGGGTAGACCTTAACCTACCAGTGCCGACTCTAACATTGACTACTACGTCGGGCCATTTGAAATCATTGAACGCGTAGGCCAGGTGGCCTATCGTTTGCAACTCTCGCAAGAACTAAGCAGTGTCCACAATGTCTTTCACGTGTCTAATCTCAAGAAGTGTCTTGCCGACGCGACGCTTCACGTACCTCTAGATGAGATCACTAACGACGACAAGCTACATTTCGTTGAAGAACCTTTAGAGATTGTTGATAGAAGTGTCAAGAAACTCAAACGCAGTCATATACCATTGGTGAAAGTCCGATGGAACTCAAAACGTGGACCAGGATTTACTTGGGAGCGTGAGAGCGACATGCGTCAGAAATATCCTCAACTATTCTAATCGCATTCTACATGTAAGTCTTTCGGTTGAAATCTAATACTCATACTCTAAACTCGTTAATGCTCGGAGACTAATGAATGCTCATGGAAACTCGTTAATGCTGGAAAATTAATGAATACACTTGAAAACTCTTTGATACTCGAAAACAAACGAAATTCTCTTGGAAACTCTGTAAGGCTCGGAAACAAATGTTGATTTATGTGATTGTTAATTATGTGTTTATGTGTTATGTGTTAGTTGAATCCGGTAACTAGCGTCCCGACATAGTGCTGTGAGTGTGGTGGGTTAGCCGCTGGTACACCCTATATATAAGCACAAAGCAGTGTTGTGTAGGTATTGCTAGGAGTCGGAGGATTAGGATTCGGTGACCGGTTGTCGAAGCAGAATTGTTTGTGTGGTGGGTTAGCCGATGGTACACCCTAAAATCTTAAATGACTGCAGGGAACTGAGAATAGCGATAGAAGACGCACTCAAGACAGGAAAGCTAGCTCACCTAGTGAAGGGGATCCGTTGCTACAGGTAAAAACCTGCCTCAAAGATCCCATCATCATCAGCGGATCCATCTTTAACAGGGAAGTGAATCAAATATGCCGTGACGGAGGAAGCGAGTGTGACGTAATGTACAACTCCCATAAAATGCTCCATGGCTGTCAGCTATAAATAGCCTCTTTATCCATCGCATCCATTATCTGCTCATCTCGTTGGTATAGACGAGTCCGTCCAGCCTGAGCATCCTCGAGTAGACCGTAAACATCGGTCATGTCATGCTCATGTAGCTCAGCCAACGCAGTCAATGTCAGAGTCGGCACCGGTAGGTTAAGGTCTACCCAAGTATCCATAATCTCGTATCCAACCTCGGTTGCCCTCCGTTGTCTTAGCTTCTCATCATCAGTAGTAACAAATCTAAAATTCGGCCTCAGCTCCTTCGTAGGCCTCACCGACCGACGGGATGTTATCCCTGAGGCAGACTTACCAACCGTGTGTTGACTACGCAGATTGGGGAGATCTCATAGGTTAGGCGTACGGAGGAGCTGAGGCCGGATTTTAGATTTGTTACTACTGGCTAGTGTGTTGGGAATGCATACTGCATGTCCACAAAAACACTATTGGTGGCTCTATGCTCGCAGTCGATATCATCAATATGATCCCTCAGTGACGAAATAGTAACACGATGGAACATCTTTATAGCATCCAGTAGTCGCTGCAGAGATGTGAGTAATGTACTCAGCAGCTGAATCTAAGAATCCTGTGCAGGCACCCTATATCCGTACCGATCCCTTCCGGTTTTGAAGTCGCGTCTCCGTTTAGTGTCTCGGTCCTTCCTAGGATTCAGAGCGCTACCTTTAGTTTCTCTAGCGTCGAGCCATTTGAAAGCTCTGTCTGTCGTCTCTTCGTACGAGTCCGCACCGACCGACGGGATGTTATCCCTGATGCAGACTTACCACCTCGAAAGAGGTTGTGTGTTGAGACCCCTACCACACTTAGTAGATTGGGGAGATCTCACAGGTTAGGCCTACGGAGGAGCTGAGGCCGGATTTTTGATTTGTTACTACTGATGATGAACAGCTAAGACAACGGAGGGCAACCGAGACTGGATACGAGCCGGTGCCGACTCTGACATTGACTGCGTTGGCTGAGCTACATGAGCAGGACATGACCTACATACGCTGCAAGAGTACAACTCTCATAAAATGCTCCATGGCTGTCAGCTAGAAATAGCCTCTTTATCCATCGCATCCATTATCCTCAATTCTAAAATCCGACCTCAGCTCCTTCGTAGGCCTAACCTGTTAGATCTCCCCAATCTCCTGAGTGTGGTAAGGGGTCTCAACACACAACCTCTTTTGAGGTGGTAAGTCTGCATCAGGGATAACATCCCGTCGGTTGGTGCGGGCTCGTACGAAGAGACGACGGACAGAGCTTTCAAATGGCTCAACGCTAGAGAAACTAAAGGTAGCGATCTGAATCCTAGGAAGGGATCGGTATGGATACACAAGAAACCACCCTCAGAAGCAACTATCTTAATGATCTGAAGGGACCACGGAGGCAACGGAGAAGGTGGCTAAGACGTTCAAAGCTCCGGACATGATGTATCCATAATCTCGTATCCAGCCTATGTTGCCCTCCGTTGTCTTAGCTGCTCATCATCAGTAGTAACAATTCTAAAATCCGGACTCAGCTCCTCCGTAGGCCTAACCTGTGAGATCTCCCCAATCTCCTGAGTGTGTTAAGGGGTCTCAACACACAACCTCCTTTGAGGTGGTAAGTCTGCATCTGGGATAACGGATGCGATGGATAAAGAGGCTATTTCTAGCTGACAGCCATGGAGCATTTTATGGGAGTCTCTGAAAGAGATCCTTTCAACGGAGAAGGTGGCTAACTGGCTGGCCTCCCTCCGTCGGTCGGTGCGGGCTCGTACGAAGAGACGACGGACAGAGCTTTCAAATGGCTCGACGCTAGAGAAACTAAAGGTAGCGATCTGAATCCTAGGAAGGACCGAGATACTAAACGGAGACGCGACTTCAAAACCAGAAGGGATCGGTATAGATAGACAAGAAACCACCCTCGAGTAGACTGTAAACATCGGTCATGTCCTGTTCATGTAGCTCAGCCAACGCAGTCAATGTCAGAGTCAGCATCGGTAGGTTAAGGTCTACCCAAGTATCCATAATCTCGTATCCAGCCTCGGTTTCCCTCCGTTGTATTAGCTGCTCATCATCAGTAGTAACAATTCTAACCTATCCATGTGGATGCACGTGCCTACGCTGCAACTATCTTAATGATCTGAAGGGACCACGGAGGCAATGAAGAAGGTGGCTAAAACGTTCAAAGCTCCGGACAGGATGTTCCATGGCAGACCCTGAGACAAAACCAAATTATGTGAATTTCATAATGATCACGAGCACGATACAAATGACTGCAGGGAACTGAGAATAGCGATAGAAGACACAATCAAGACAGGAAAGCTAGCTCACCTAGTGAAGGGGATCCGTCGCTACACGAAATAACCCGCCTCAAAGATCCCATCATCATCAGTGGATCCATCTTTAACAGGAGGTGAATCAAATATTCCTTGATGGAGGAAGCATAGTCTACGAACAATGCTTCCTACAGCTAAACTTAGCCATAAGAGCCAGGAAAACAGACGTAACCACCCCCCTCACAGGATTCGCTGGAGAAAAGGTATGACCTTTAGGAGAGATAGACCTAGACCTCACCATAGGAGAAACCTCATACGTTCCAACGAAAACTATAGAGTTTACAGAATGGTAGGATGGGGACAGAGCGACCTCTTGCAGGGTATTGAGATTATATTTCAAAAGTAACTAATTTCAATTTGAATCACAAAAATGAATACCGAAGGTGTGAGAAGAAGTAGCTCTCGGATCCAGATGCTGGAGAAGAAGCGTATGGATGAGAAGAAGAAAATGAATACCGAAGGTGTGAGAAGAAGTAGCTCTCGGATCCAGATGCTGGAGAAGAAGCGTATGGATGAGAAGAAGCGAAAGGATAATGCTGAGGAGGCATTTGTGAAAGCTATGAAGGCGACTAATTGTCATTGGCTTGTAGGCACCGCGGAGGTGTATCAAATATGCCTTGACGGACGAGTGTGACGTAATCTATGAACAATGCTTCCTACATCTAAACTTAGCCATAAGAGCCAGGAAAACAGACGTAACCACCCCGCTCACAGGCTGGACGAACTCATCTAAGTTACTCGTGTTGTGTCAGTTGTAGCGTAGGCACGTGCATCCACATGGATATGATAGATTTGTTACTACTGATGATGAGCAACTAAGACAACGGAGGGCAGCCGAGGCTGGATACTAGATTATGGATACTTGGGTAGACTTTAACCTACCGGTGCTGACTCTGACATTGACTGCGTTGGCTGAGCTACATGAGCAGGACATGACCGATGTTTATGGTCTACTCGAGGATGCTCAGGCTGGACGGACTCGTCTATTTCTAGCTGATAGCTATGGAGCATTTTATGGGAGTTGTACAGGAGTTAGGCTGGGAACAGAGCGACCTCTTGCAGCGTATGTATATGTTGAGGCTATTTCTAGCTGACAGACATGGAGCATTTTATGGGAGTTCTATCATGTCCAGAGCTTGAACGTCTTAGTCACCTTCTCCATTGACAGGATATATTTCGGAGATTTTGTGTTTTGTAAAGAAGAGTATAGGAGAAGATTTCATAAGCGGGAAAACTATTTTAGGATGGGTTTTGGTGGTGACAGTCTCCTTACAAAGTTGTCAAATTTTGATAAAGAAACAAAACTGCGACCATAAAAATTGAGACACTGCACCGATGTCCATAAAAGCTTCCATCTTGGAATCAGTAAAGATGTTTGAACAACTAATTTGGCATCACCAACAATGGACATCACCAACATGTCCTGCTCATGTAGCTCAACCAACGCAGTCAATGTCAGAGTCGGCACCGGTAGTCTACCCAAGTATCCATAATCTCGTATCCAGCCTCGGTTGCCATCCGTTGTCTTAGCTGCTCATCATCAGTAGTAACAATTCTAAAATCCGGCCTCAGCTCCTCCGTAGGCCTAACCTGTGAGATCTCCCCAATCTCCTGAGTGTGGTAAGGGGTCTCAACACACAACCTCTTTTGAGGTGGTAAGTCTGCATCAGGGATAACATCCCGTCGATCGGTGCGGGCTCGTACGAAGAGACTACGGAGATTGGGGAGATCTCATAGGTTAGGCCTATGGAGGAGCTGAGGCCGGATTTTAGATTTGTTACTACTGGCTGGTGTGCTGGGAATGCGTACTGCATGTCCACGAAAACACTGTTGGTGGCTCTATGCTCGCAGTCGATATCATCAAGATGATCCCTCAGTGACGAAATAGTAACAGGATGGAACATCTTTATAGTATCCAGTAGTCCCTGCTGAGATGTGAGTAACGTACTCAGCAGCTGAATCTAAGAATCCTGTGCAGGCACCTTCTATCCATACCGATCCCTTCCAGTTTTGAAGTCGCGTCTCCGTTTAGTGTCTCGGTCCTTCCTAGGATTCAGAGCGCTACCTTTAGTTTCTCTAGCGTCGAGCCATTTCAAAGCTCTGTCTGTCGTCTCTTCGTACGAGTCCGCACCGACCGGCGGGATGTTATCCCTGATGCAGACTTACCACCTCGAAAGAGGTTGTGTGTTGAGACCCCTACCACACTTAGTAGATTGGGGAGATCTCACAGGTTAGGCCTACGGAGGAGCTGAGGCCGGATTTTTGATTTGTTACTACTGATGATGAACAGATAAGACAAAGGAGGGCAACCGAGACTGCAAGAGGTCGCTCTTTCCCCAGCCTAACTCCTGTACAACTCTCATAAAATGCTCCATGGTTGTCAGCTAGAAATAGCCTCTTTATCCATCGCATCCATTATCCGCTTATCTCATTGGTATAGACGAGTCTGTCTAGCCTGAGCATCCTCGAGTAGACCGTAAACATCGGTCATGTCCTGCTCATGTAGCTCAGCCAACACAGTCAATGTCAGAGTCGGCACCGGTAGGTTAAGGTCTACCCAAGTATCCATAATCTCGTATCCATCCTCTGTTGCCCTCCGTTGTCTTAGCTGCTCATCATCAGTAGTAACAATTCTAAAATCCGACCTCAGCTCCTTCGTAGGCCTAACCTGTGAGATCTCCCCAATCTCCTGAGTGTGGTAAGGGGTCTCAACACACAACCTCTTTTGAGGTGGTAAGTCTGCATCAGGGATAACATCCCGTCGGTTGGTGCGGGCTCGTACGAAGAGACGACGGATAGAGCTTTCAAATGGCTCAACGCTAGATAAACTAAAGGTAGCGATCTGAATCCTAGGAAGGACCGAGATACTAAACGGAGACGCGACTTCAAAACCGGAAGGGATCGGTATGGATAGACAAGAAACCACCCTCAGAAGCAACTATCTTAATGATCTGAAGGGACCACGGAGGCAACGGAGAAGGTGACTAAGACGTTCAAAGCTCCGGACAGGATGTATCCATAATCTCGTATCCAGCCTCTGTTGCCCTCCGTTGTCTTAGCTGCTCATCATCAGTAGTAACAATTCTAAAATCCGGCCTCAGCTCCTCCGTAGGCCTAACCTGTGAGATCTCCCCAATTTCCTAAGGTGTTAAGGGGTCTCAACACACAACCTCTTTTGAGGTGGTAAGTCTGCATCTGGGATAACATCCCGTCGGTCGGTGCAGGCTCGTACGAAGAGACGACGGACAGAGCTTTCAAATGGCTCGATGCTAGAGAAACTAAAGGTAGCGATCTGAATACTAGGAAAGACCGAGATACTAAACGGAGATGCGACTTCAAAACCAGAAGGGATCGGTATGGATAGACAAGAAACCACCCTCAGAAGCAACTATCTTAATGATCCGAAGGGACCACGGAGGCAACAGAGAAGGTGGCTAAGACGTTCAAAGCTCCGGACAGGATGTTCCAGGGCAGACCCCGAGACAAAACCAAATTATGTGAATTTCATTATGATCACGGGCATGATACAAATGACTGCAGGGAACTGAGAATAGAGATAGAAGACGCAATCAAGATAGGAAAGCTAGCTCACCTAGTGAAGGGGATCCGTCGCTACAGGGAATAACCCGCCTCAAAGATCCATCCCATCATCATCAGCGGATCCATCTTTAACAGGAGGTGAATCAAATATTCCTTGACGGAGGAAGCGAGTGTGACGTAATCTACGAACAATGCTTCCTACAGCTAAACTTAGCAATCGAGACTGGATACGAGCCGGTGCCGACTCTGACATTGACTGCGTTGGCTGAGCTACATGAGCAGGACATGACCTACATACGCTGCAAGAGGTCGCTCTTTCCCCAGCCTAACTCCTGTACAACTCTCATAAAATGCTCCATGGCTGTGAGCTAGAAATAGCCTCTTTATCCATCGCATCCATTATCCTCAATTCTAAAATCCGACCTCAGCTCCTTCATAGGCCTAACCTGTGAGATCTCCCCAATCTCCTGAGTGTGGTAAGGGGTCTCAACACACAACCTCTTTTGAGGTGGTAAGTCTGCATCAGGGATAACATCCCGTCGGTTGGTGCGGGCTTGTACGAAGAGACGACGGACAGAGCTTTCAAATGGCTCAACGCTAGAGAAACTAAAGGTAGCGATCTGAATCCTAGGAAGGACCGAGATACTAAATAAGATCGAAGTTTTAAATAAGATTAATCTAGGAAGAAGCTTTGCGTTTGAAAGGAAAGAAATACATAAACAAGTTGTAAGGAAAAAAAAAACATAATTAAGCAAACATAAAACGATGGATTTTGCATATATATGGTCTTTTTGCAATTGTCCCCAAATGACACTCGAATCCACAACCTCTTACGATTGATGAAAGACTGTGTGACACTCGATACCAATTGTCCTCAAAATGGTATAAAACAATTTTGGTTACATTGTGTTTACACTCGATACTGTGATGTGATGGGATGGGGAGTTAAGCTAAAATTGTTTAGGTGATATATGTAATGACAATGACAATGAGAAGGAGGAGAGTAGATGAGGTGGAGTATAGATTCGGTATCTCCACAGAAAATGTTTATGAGAAGTGTTTACGATGGTCAAGCTTTCATGAGAAGTTTTGGTAAAGGCTTTCATGAGAAGCTTTGTATCCCAACTACCGCGTAATAGGTGGGAATCTCTGGTTAATAATGGATTCCCGTTTTTGGTTCTACTGTCAACGAAATTCAAACCTCATGTGGGAACTTAAACATAATAATGGATTCCCGTTTTTGGTCTCGTATATAACTAAATTCAAACCTTAGGTCGGAACCTAAAATCGTAACAAGATACAAATAGTTCTTATAAAAAGCCCTGGTTGTATTTTTGACCCTCGCGTAATCACTTTTCACATAAACACATAATTAACAAGCCCGAATTTTTCTATATAACTTAAACCTAAAATCCAAGCTTTTCCTCCGGTAGATTTCTGTCATTTTACTATTTTTATACAAATAAACTGTTGCATGTAAGATCTAATGGTTTAAAACGAGTTTTTATAAAGGTTTATGACTTTTTATGGTCAAAAACGATTTCTACCGAAATAACCTTTGAATCCACGAATTTGTGATTTAAAATACTTTAGAAACTGTTAAAATGATGTTCTAATAAGTTTAAACCTATTGCATGTCGAGATCTATGGCTAAAATAAACGTTTTGCAAGGAAAATCCAAAAACTCGAGGCTGTGCGCCGTCCCAGGAGCCAGGACGACGCAGCGGGACACAAAACTGTGTTGGCCCGCCATAATTTTCCGAAAACTCGTTTTTGGCACGTTTTTGACTATATTGACCCGCTGACTTTTTGATATATGACTTTTGAGACTGAGTTTGGTAAAAGTAATAACATTTGAGACATGTATGGACTATTTGGACCTAAAACGGATTAGAATAAATATGATATTGTGTTGTAGGTGATTTTTGAGTGGAAGTGGGAATTGTATTTTTGGATATGAAATTTGGGCGCGGAAGCGCTGCCCAAATTTCCTTAGAAAAATACAAACTATTTCCGCAAGTAAAATCACTTGTGACATAATAATAATAAACGTAAAATCGGACTTTTGGACAAAAACGTGACAATTACCATTTCGGACCATTTTGGACAATACTTAACCTTGACACTTAAAGTTTAATAAAATTTTATCTATTATATCATACAAAGAACATAATAAGATGATAACTAATTAAACTATCTTGGTAATAATAGGCGATCCGTGATTCCCGGCTTCCATTCCGACCGACTTTCGCATTCTTACTCTCCGCAATCCGTGAGTTACAACCCCTCTTACTTAATGTATATATTTTTGCATGATTTTGGGGGAAACATAAGACTTATTTGTACTTTGAAAACTTATTACGAACTTATGAAACTATTGTGAACCTTGGAAACTTTTATGGAACTATGAACCTATTTTGAACAAACTCTTTGAAACTCTTATGAGTAAACACTTTTGCTCTACTGGCTTACTTGAACTTACCGGCTTGCCCCCTTTTCGGCCGGCCGACACGGGCTATGATCGGAAAAGGACCCGTGTATCTCGGACTCAGCTTACTGCGCTTCTCGAAGCGGACAACCCCTTTCCACGGGGATACTTTCAGCAAAACCATATCCCCGACACTGAACTCTAAGGGCTTCCGTCGCCTGTCTGCATACTTCTTTTGTCGATCCCTAACAGCAACCAAACACTCCTTTATCTTGAAGATCTTGTCAGTCGTCTCCTGAATAATCTCGGGACCAATGACCTGACTATCTCCAATCTCAGCCCAACACACGGGCGATCGACACTTACGGCCATATAAAGCCTCGAACGGTGCACAACTGATACTCGTGTGATAACTGTTGTTGTACGATAACTCTATCAACGGTAAATGTGTATCCCAACTGCCTCCGAAGTCTATAACACAAGCTCGTAACATGTCCTCCAGTGTCTGAATGGTCCTCTCGCTCTGACCGTCTGCCTGAGGATGATAAGTCGTACTCATATCTAATCTCGTACCCATAGCGTGCTGAAAAGACTGCCAAAAACATGAAGTAAATCGAGCATCGCGATCAGAAATAATCGACACGGGAACACCGTGCTTAGACACGATCTCAGATATATATAAACGGACAAGTCTCTCTAGCTGATACGTCTCTCTAATAGGTAGAAAGTGAGCAGACTTCATCAAACGGTGGACGATAACCCAAATACTATCAAAACCACCGGAAGATCTTCGTAATGAAGTCCATAGTAATGCGCTCCTATTTCCACTCGGGAATCATAGGCTGCTGCAGAAGCCTAGATGGCTTCTGGTACTCAATCTTGACCTTAGAACAGGTCAGTCACTTACTAACATAAACTGCAATCGCTCGCTTCATCCCAGGCCACCAATAAAACTCCTTCAGATCCTGATACATCTTATCGGAACCTGGATGAACGGAATAGTTGGACTTATGAGCCTCGTCCAATATCAACTGTCTAATGCTGACCGGAACCCAAATACGCTCAAGGAAATAGAGAACTCCATCAGTCTTCGGCTCTAACTGTCGAGTTAGACTAAACAATCCCTCGTCCTTAAGACGGTTCTCGGTCATAGCATTCTGTTGTGCTTGAAGAATCTGAGCTTTCAAGCTCGTCTGAAGTGAGATAACCATGGAACGGATTCTAACTGGCTTCACTGTCTCCTTGCGATTCAGCGCATCAGCAACCACATTCGCCTTACCCGGATGGTAGCGAATATCACAATCATAGTCATTCAACAACTCAACCCAACGTCTCTGCCTCTTGTTCAACATCTTCTGGTCGAAGATATGCTGAAGACTCTTGTGATCCGTAACACGGTACACTTAGTCCCATACAGATAGTGTCTCCATATCTTGAGAGCAAAGACAACGGCTCCTAACTCGAGATCATGCGTAGTGTAGTTCTTCTCGTGAATCTTCAACTGTCGAGAAACATACACAATCACCTTACCATTCTGCATCAATACACAACCCATGCCTTTAATCGAGGCGTCACAATAAACAACGAAATTCTAAGTCCCAATCGGCAAACTAAGAATAGGAGCCTCACATAACTGCTCCTTCAGTAACTAGAAGGCACTCTCCTGATCCGAACCCCAAACAAACGGCTCGCTCTTCTGAGTCAGCGTCGTCATAGGAGAAGCGATCCTAGAGAAGTCCTCAATAAAGCGCCGATAATAACCCGCGAGACCCAAAAAGGAACGAATCTCGGTAGCTGATTTTGGTGCAACCCAACTCTTTACGGCTAAAATCTTGGCAGGATCAACGTGAATACCCTTCGCGCTGACCACGTGGCCAAGAAGCTAAACCGCGGGTAACCAAAACTCACACTTGGAAAATTTCGCGTACAATTTCTCCTTTCGTAACATCTCCAAGACTAGACGTATGTGCTCCTCGTGTTCCTCACGGCTACGGGAGTAGATGAGGATATCCTCAATAAACACAATCACGAATTTGTCGAAGTAGGGGCGACAAATTCGATTCATCAAGTCTATAAAAGCTGCAGGCGTGTTTGTCAATCCAAACGGCATAACTAAGAACTCGTAATGACCATACCTAGTGCGAAAGGCAGTCTTCGGTATGTCATCCTCCTGAATGCTCAACTGATGGTAACTAGAACGAAGATCTATCTTCGAGAAGTAACACGAACCCTGAAGCTGATCAAATAAATCGTCAATGTGAGGAAGGGGATAACGGTTCTTCACCGTCAACTTGTTTAGCTCCCTATAGTCAATACACAGTCGCATGGAGCCATCCTTCTTCTTCACGAAGAGAACTGGAGCACCCCATGGAGAGAAACTAGGGCGAACAAAACCCTTATCCACTAACTCCGGAATCTGCTTAGATAACTCGACCATCTCTGAAGACGCTAAACGAAATGGAGCTTTCGCCACCGGCGCTGCTCCTAGGACAAGAACAATACGGAACTCTATCTGTCTCTGGGGAGGAAGTCCAGGCAAATCGTCGGGAAAGACGTCAGGAAAGTCACGAACAATAGGTATGTCCTCAATCTTCTTCGCAGAATCCTTCTTCACCAAATGAGCTAGGTATAAGGAATATCCACGACAAATATACTCTCGCACCTTCAAGCTAGAAATGACCTTGAGGCGTTTCCCGGTCTCGTCCCCATGAATCAGTAAAGGTACACCATCTGGTCTCGGAATACGGATGAGTCTCTCATAGCAAACAATCTCGGCACGATGCGTAGCTAGCCAGTCCATACCCACGACGATATCGAAACTACCAAGTCTCATAGGAATCAAGTCGATCGAAAAAGGAGTGTCGGATAAGGTAAGGGAACAATCAAATAGTATCTCCCTAGCACAAAGGAACTACCATCCGCTAACTCTACCTCATAAGCAGGCACTAAAGGACTAGAAGGGCTAGCTATTAACTGCCTAAAGTCACTAGAAATAAAACTCCTATCCGCACCAGAATCAAATAAAACATATGCAGGATGATCATTAAGAAAGAACGTACCAGTAACAACAGTAGGGTCCTGGCGTGCCTCTGGAGAGCCCAAAGCAAACACTTTGCCCTTGGCGGTATCACCGCCATCAGTAGATCCAACAGTAAGAAGAGGAGTAGAAGTAGCAAACTTGGGGCACTTATTACGGAAGTGTCCCTTCTCACCGCACTCATAACATGACCCTGGCACACACTTGCAAAAACGCTCGGTATGTCCGAGCTTCTTGCATCTCTCGCAAACCCAGCAAGCAACCTCCGGTGCATTAGCACCACCACACTTACCACACTTAGGGCGCTTGCCCTGACTACTGCCAACCGCAGCATAAGACTGAATCGGCTGGGGACTCTGATCCTGTCCCCGAGATCTCTTCCTAGAATCTGGCCTAGATCTCTTACCGTATCTACCACTAACATCCTTACGGACTACTGTCCGCTGCAAAGCTCCACCTCTAATCATACTCTCAGTGAGGGTGTAGGCGATCTCCACCGCGCTCCTCAAGATACCTGGACGGGTAGGAATGATATTGTCCCTCATAGACAGGGGCAATCCGTCCATGTACTTGGTAATCTTCTCCTGCTCCGTACGGACCAATCGTGGAGCGAGAACTATCAAGTCATAAAATCTGTCGGTGTAACCTCGGACATCGGAACCCTGCATCGTCAGGTTCCACAACTCCTGCTCAAGGCGCTGTAACTCACTAGCCGGTACAAATACCTCCCTCATCAACCTCTTAAGGTGCTCCCAAGTCATCACACTGGTCGTCACTCGACCCTGAATCTTCACCACCGAATTCCACCACGTAAGGGCCTTACCCTTAAACAGGTGGGTCGCGTATCTAACGCGATCCTCAAAAACACAACCCGACACATCCAGAATCGATTCCATCTGCTCCATCCACTGAAGCGTAGCTACTGAGTCCTCCGTACCATGGAACTCTGAGGGCTTACAAGCCAAAAACTGCTGAAAAGTACAACCTCGGGACGGATTCCCACTGCCAATCGGCTCTACCCTAGTAAGCACAATATCATCCATGTTGGAATTATCTCGGCCTGATGCCGTCAAACCTCGTAATGACCTCAGGGCCACCGGACTCAGGACCGGCACCCGATCCTCCCATAGGCTGTAATAGGGTCTCTTTCAGCTGTGCTACAATACCCGACAAAGAGGCTTCCATATGCTCAGCAAACATCTGACCAAAATCTGGAGTAGTCGAAGTAGTAGTAATAGTAGTGGTAGGTGGAGGGTTAGGTATAGGAGTAGGTGTAGGGGTAGCAATACGAGTAGTCGCCCGAGTAGGGGGAATGGTCGATCTCGGTGCTGTAGGACGGCCGCGACGTGCAGACCTCCTAGTAGTAGTAGACATCGTCTAAGAACGTAAGAACGGAAGAATTATAACAAAAAGTGCGACAAAAATATTAGGCCAACATAATAAACATAAAGCAAGCATGCAAAAGCAAAGCAAAACACATAAAGGCCCAAATAAGGAATTGCGCACATAAGTAAATCAGAGAATTCGTTTTAAACCTTAGGTTATAGTCTAAGTGATTCACGTATAAGCCACTTAGTTCGCTATAACCAGTGGCTCTGATACCAAATTCTGTAACACCCCGCTCAGGCGGAAGCCGGAGATGTACATTATCAGTATATTCATATTCAGAGTTATAAGGTTACAACAAATTAAATAACAAAAGGGTAACATCGAATTAAATATAAGTTATCGAGTTACAAATGTTACAAAGTACATAAGTTCGGGAAATAAAACAAATACATAATCGACATACGGATCCTAATAGAACTAATCATAGCAAAACAAATTCTCAAGCAAGATCCACGTAGTCATATAATAGTCATCAAGAAGTAACCTCAAATCCCTGAAATAGCATTAAAACGACGTCAACACAATGTTGGTGGGTTATTCGTAAAGTTAATAAAACATAAGTAATAAAGCTTTTGACCCAAAGTTTAGAAAGGTTTAGTAAAATCATTAGTAATAAACATATATCTTGATTTAAAATAGCAAATAGCAATATGAACATTCTTTAGTCTAGAATAATACACTTGAACCTAAACATACAAGGCAACAAGCCCCTTAGTGTGTTAAGCTAAGTTTAGTCAATGAAATAATACACGGTAATAACATCAGACCGCAAGGACCGCACACCGGCAAAATCCCAATACGTCGATGAGGGTTTGTTAAAACCCAAATAGATCTATATATATAAATATCCGTAGGCTCAATAAGAGTTGACAAGTGTGTAAACGGGGCCTTATACTACCACCAAGGCCATATAAGTAAGTAAGGTAACACGATAATACTAAGGCGTCATAATCTAATTTGCATAAACAAGATATATAAAATTTAGTTACGCTAATCATGCCCGAAGTAAAATTTATAAAGCGGTAAAAGGGCATCGAATAACTCACAGGCAGGGTAAAGCGTATAATAAAGCGTAAGAGTGTTGGAACTCAAAGATACGCGGTATCAGAACCACCGCCTAAGTGCCCTAGCATAAGACATAAAAGGTCTAAGTATCTCTAATGTAATAGGTTTAGAGATATCGATTATTTAAGTTTATAAGTACGATTAGATAGGAGTGATATTCCGAGTCGATAACGACTTCTAGAAATATCGATTATTTAAGTTTATAAGTACGATTAGATAGGAGTGATATTCCGAGCCCAAAGTGACTACTAGGAACATCGATTGAAAGGAGTATTAGATTTAGTCAAAGTCAACCGAAGTCAAAGTCAACTAATTGAAGTCAACTAAAGTCAAATTAACCAAAGTCAATATCAAAGATAGTTGACTTGGACAAAGTCCACTAAAGTTAACCGTTTGAAAGGATAGTCAAAGTCAACGAAAGTCAAAGTCAACAAAAGTCAACCTTTGACTCGTTTGAATATTTTTAAAGATAAATTTTGAATATTTGAACAAAATATGATTAGAAATCAGTTTCATATAGTTTGTTTAAGAGATTAGGTTTAAAATCAAAGATTCGGTCGTTTTTGGAGAAATAACCGATTTAACGACAGAAGGACGTTTTAAAGTATGTTTTAGTAAATAATATATTGTTTAAGATTACGATTACTAACAATAGATTTACGTATTCTTAAAATCGTCAAAATACGCAACAAAACGAAACGGTGCTGAACATAGCCAGTTGCGGCGCAACTAAGGCTTGTTGCGGCGCAACTGGGGCTCAGATTGTGAGTTTTTCAGTTTTTCTTAAAAATCGTTTAAGTCGTTTTAGTGCCGGTTAGTTAGTTCGAGTTTTAAGCGAATAGTTACAGATTGCTATTAAGAGTCATTTAGGCAAATAACTAATAAGTAGTTTATAACATATAGATTTTTATACATATATTTATTTTACACGATTTTACAAGATTTTAGTTATTTTTTGTTAAGTTCGTTTATAGTAATAACTAGATATAGATTACTTAGATCCTTACGAATCCACTAATATTCAAGAGAAGTGTTGGAACATATTCGATAAAGAATTTACTAATAAACTTATATGAAATTATCCGGTTTTATATATGTTAAATATATCATTTTCGGTTAAGTTTTCTAATAACCTATTAACATGACAAGTTATTAAGTTTTAAAGCCATTTTTAGATATTTAGTGTCATAAGACATTTTAACCATATTAACATGTTTTTAGGATAGTTTTTAAGGTGTCAAAAAAAGAAAATAAAGAAAAGAGCAAGGAAGGGTAGAAAGGTAATTTTTACCAAAAAGTCTTGAATGGATAGAAGGCTCAAGGACTTCGCCGGAAAAGACTTCCAAGTAAGAGTGGAGGATAAGAAACTCCGATAGGAAGAAAAGAAACGAAAACCGTTAGAATATGGTTTTATAAAGTGAAAATGAAAGAAAATCGTTAAGAAGGAATTTGCTTACCAAGTTTCGCCGGAATGAACTCTTGAACTCCAAGAAGAGCCGGAAGAGTTTTCCAAGCAAGGTATGGAGAAAAAAGACTCCAATTGAGCAAGAAATATGAAAAGTTAGTAATGGACTTTTAAGAAGAACGAAAAGAAAGGAAATAGTTTATGAAGACTTTACTTACCGAATTTCTTAAAGTGGAAGAATATCCTCCAACTCAAGAACAAGGTGAAAGTGAGCTTTGGTTGAGAAAAGCTCCTTGCAAGAACACAAGAGATGTTAGTATCCACTTTGTGTCAAATAAGAAGTTGAAATGAAAAGTCAAAGGAAGAGTTCTTGGTGAAAGTTACTTACCGGAATATGAGGGAACTCAAGGGAAGTCTTCTAATGGTCTTTCTCTTCTCAAATATCACTTTGGAATGTGATTTCTATCTCTCAAAGTTCCTGGAATTGAAAGGAATTAGAGAGAGTTTGAGTTCTAGAGAGAGACACAATATTGACCAAATGGGTTGAAATTGGTTTAAGGATCAAAATTGGGATGAGAGATGAGTTGAAATGGTCAAGGATCCATAATTTACCCATCCATACCAAATAGAGCAAGTTTTGGGCAGAATTCACATGGTTGCATGTGAGTTGGGGTTCCAATAAAGCAAAAACAACGATTTTTGTCTTGGTCTGCAGACCTCTAGTTGCGCCGCTAAGTACCCTAGTTGCGCCGCAACTAGGGTCCCAAACTGCCCAGTTATTTAGTCCGTTAAAAGGACTGAATTTGTAATATTTTTCGTCAGATTTCGTTAAAGGACTATCCTTGTAAAAGATTTTTAGTTTGAGGGTAGGTTTTGTAACTTTTTAAACTTTAATTTTCTCGAAAAGACAAAGGCTTTAAAATACCAATATTAACCTACGAGAATACTTAATATTGCTAGGCACTTAGTTAAATATACGTTTTAGTCACAAAGGACATAAAACAAAGGTTATTATACGCGATCCGACACAAACGCAAATGCAATAAATCGAAATATCGAAATAATAACTTGGGTCAAAATGAAATAACGATAGTTAAAGAAAGTTAAACTCGGAATTAGTACCTCGAAATTTGCGGTTGTCACAGTCTCCCCAAGTAAAAAGGATTTCGTCCCGAAATTATCACTGGGTACTGTCTCCCGGAAAGAGACGGAGATACTTCCTCTGCATCTCATCCGCACGCTCCCAAATAAACTCAGCTTCAAGTCTCGAATTCCTACGAACTTTAACGATTGGAATCTCTATAAGCAAATGGACTAGAGATACTCATGGCTAAAACTTTTGCAATAAGTACACAAATCACCTCAATTTGACGCCTAACAATGACATAACTAGTTGATATGAACCATATGTTTACACCCGTCAATATATGCACGTAACTAATACACACTTGTATAGGTATATAACTAATTATCTATAACAATAACATATATGTATACGAGGCTTTCTCATATCACTACTAGAAAACTGACAAATACCGACAGATTTTTCCGACAGAAATATTTTGTCGGAAATTTCCGACGGATTCCCAACGAAATTCCTACGGATTTTAGTTCTAAACCTTTCTAATAAATCTTTGACGGATTTTTAACAGATTTCCGACGGCTTTTTAATCCCTCACAAATCCGTCAGAATCCCGTCAGTATGTTCTGACAGATTCCGACAAATCTTCGACAGACCAATCAAGCCGTCGGAAATCCGTCGGTGTTTTTTATTTTTCATTTAATTTTTAGTGTTTAATCTACATCCGTCGGAAATCCGTCGGAGATTTAGTCATATTTGTAACGGATTTCCGACGGATATATTAATATTAGATCAAATAAGTTTAATATCTTTAATTTGAAAGTCGTTTAGAAATTTATTGTTACCTAAAGTTTAATCCACTAGAAAATTAGAAAACCGCAAGTTTTATTAGTGAACGAACATCGATACACTTGCATATGTACATATATATACATACACCTATATATTATAAATGGGCTTAGCTTGGCTACATTACCATATGACTACATTATTTCTATAGAAATTAATGGTTTTATTGGAAATAAAATGAAAGTATGAATTATTTAAATTTAAAAGCATTCAAGTTGGGGAGTTTTTATTCACGAAATGCAGGGGTTGGCTACATTGTAATGTAGCTAACATTTACCCATTATAAATATACATATATAAACAATTATTATACAAAGTATATAAATATATGCATTATAAAATTCTAAAACCGAAGATTGTTTTAGTGAAAAATTGACACACTCGTTAATGTACATGTCGAACACGGGGGAGTACACTTACCGAGCATGTGTCACATGACCGCTAGTCGGACAACGAACATGGGCAAAAGCAAAAAACAAACACCCCCGCTCAGATTAACAAAAGACCACGACGAGTCCCCTACTTGGTCAACTCCCTTACTCGATTAACTTCTCTACTTGATCACCAAATCCTAACTGCGCTTAGTCCAAAAACCTAGTCGCCACACTAAACCAACCGAATCCCCGCACTAATACCCACATGGTTGGTAACCAAGATCCCACACTAAAGTTACATATGGTTATAAACCCAAAATCAAAAAGAAAATGGAAAAAAAAACACACACAAAAACTACATATATACATATGGTTTCGGATATTGCATTGTGTTATGTTTGGTTAGTATATTTATTCTTTCGTTTTACCTAATTTGTTTGTTAGTTTGTTTGTTTTGTTTAAATTTTGATTAGTTTGTTCGTTTGATTACGATTTTGTCGAATGTTTACACATTTATTAGAAATCCAAAAAGAACGCAAATTAATACTTTTTAAATATCATATCCTAATTATATCAATAATAAGATAACCAATACAATTATTTTTAATAATTTATTTTATTTTATTTTTAAGTTTATCTTACATAATCTTTAAAAACTTTATAAACAAACACATATGTAACTTAATTTATCCTTTTTTATAAACCCTTTTATATACATCATGTTTTTAATATAATAAAGTATATATATACGTTAGACTATACATAACCATATTATTTAATAAATGTTTTCTTTGTTCCCCTAAAATTTCACACCCATTCCCGCCCCCCTTTTCCCCAATTTCGTTCCAATTTTCATTGCCTCCTATTTTCCCACCAATTTTTGACTTAATCGAGGTTTACACTTATCACTTGGACTAGATCCCCTTCCACCTCCATCTTTGCACCTCTCGTAGTCGCCCTCACAAGAATTTAAGTTTAATTTAGGGTTTGAGTTTGTTGCAAATTGGGTTCATTTTCTTTCAATTTCTTGTTTTTTCATCATCAATTGATTCAAGGTATGAGTTATACTCTTTTTATTTATTAATTACAAGTCTTGATTTATGAGTGTATATTAACACCCAAACTCGGTTACTAAAAACCAAGGCATAAGAAAACTGTGGTTACTAAAAAATAAATTGAATCTTGATCGTTTTTCTTACAATATTTTGTGTTCAGGACAAGTCAGTTCATCATAGGGTTAAACAAGTATATAGAAGCTGTAAACAACGCGTTTGCAGTTGGAATGAGATTTAAAATGGGTTATTTTTTATTAATATAATTTGCTATATTTGGGATGTTTTCAGTTGGAATCAACAAACCAGGAATTAAATGAAAGGATTCCTCTCTTCAATCTTAAATCAAAGATTCTTTGTCGTGTTGTTCATACTCAGCTTATGGTATGCTTATATGTTTTTTTTTGTGTTTTTATTATGTTTAATTTCTATTTTTTGAAAATTTATAAATTTTGTGGTTTTTGTAGGCTGAACTAGACAGCGATGAAGTTTACGCGCAAATCACACTACTTCGGGAGACAGACGTAAGAATTCGGTCATAATTTTTTCTTTAATTTGATGAAAATTATGTTGTTTTATTTACTTTTATGTATCGATATGCAGCAAAGTGATCCTACAAGTCCTGATGGATGTGTAGCTGAGCCGGTGAGGCCAACAGTTCACTCTTTTTGCTAAGTTTTGACGAATTCGGATACCAGTACTCATGGTGGCTTTTCGGTGCTTCGAAAGCACGCAAATGAGTGTCTACCCGCATTGGTAAAATCTGTTTTTTTATTTTTTTATTTACTGATTTTGAATTTTCAGGACATGACTCAAGCGATTCCTATTCAAGAGTTGGTAGCGTATGATCTCCATGGTACCGAGTGGAAGTCTTAGCATATATTCAGAGGTCAACCGCGTAGGCATCTTCTTACACCAGGATGGAGTACTTTCGTTACTAATAAGAGATTAGTGGCAGGAGATTGTCTGTGTTGAGGTTAAAGGAGTAAGGGTCCGTCTCCATTTTGAAGAAGGTTAACACGTTTTGAAGAAGACTAACAGATAACGACATTAGACTTTATTTGAACGTTATATGTTGATGATGATTTTATTCCAACTTGTTTAGAATTTTGATTTTGGTAAATAATTGAGTTTTGGATGTCTTTGTATGTTCCGTGAACATCCGCCTTTTTTTGTGTTTATGTTCATTTAATGAGTATTTGAATGTATGTTCACCCGAGAATCAAACTCGAATAGTAAGAATTATCTAGCCAGATAATTTATTTTTAATATTCTAATAAATCCGTCAGAAATTTGTCGGAATGGTTTGCATTTATCTGTGAGGAAAGCCGTCGGAAACCTGTCGGTACTCGTTATAGTTTCCGACAGATTCTTTGGACATTCTTAAATATCTGTTCCGATAGATTTCTAACAGAATTATCCGTCAGAAAGTTTCGCGCTGTCGTAAAATCCGTCGGAAAAGATATATTGTGACGCCCCTTTTTCCGACAGAACGTATCCGTCGGAAACCAGTCAGAAAAGGCCTTTCGCGACAGATTTCCGACGGATTTGGCCGTCGGTATTTGCCAGTTTTCTAGTAGTGTATTGAAGACTAACAGCTCCTCGTGGTGCCTAGGAAACATAGTTACAAAATGTGAAGGTGTCACTTCTGTCCCAGTTGACGTGGACTATTCTTTTTGCTTAGGTGGTTCTTTATGTACAACCACTTTTTTTTGGGATTGATACCATGAACATGTTCTTGTCTTCTGAATTTGTATTAAATTTATGTAAACGCAACCTCAATATTAAGAATAAGATCTTGATCTGTAAAAGAAGTTTAACAACGGAT
Organism: Senecio squalidus; assembly: GCA_910822075.1. Taxonomy (NCBI): domain Eukaryota; kingdom Viridiplantae; phylum Streptophyta; class Magnoliopsida; order Asterales; family Asteraceae; genus Senecio; species Senecio squalidus. The sequence goes on along the minus strand of CAJVGC010000591.1, from coordinate 34,352,584 downwards.
AAACACTTTGATATTACAAGTTAATGTGATCAAACGAATATAGCTTATGAATACTAATAAGGACAATAACGAATATCACAATAAGCCTCAATGTATTAATCATAAACGAATGACTAACACATGTGTTTTTCTTAATACAAGGATCTATGTATCCATAGACCATGTGGCTAATCCTAGCTATTCTAGGAAACAACTAATTGTAATTCAAATACAATTGTAAAAAGATAAATACAATCTATTCTAGAATTATCTTTTTTCTTAACAAACTCTTCATGCAATAGTAACTTTAGACGGGCAGTAGTAACCTTTGCTGCAATATTAACCAGTCCTCATGCAGTATTAACCAAGTAGTATTAACTTTGCAGTAATAACATACTTAGCTAATTATAATCATTTTATTCCCAACAATCTCCCCATAAACTTATACTTTTCATACAAAGTACTAAGTTTTTATAAAACAATTACAAGGGAGGATGATATCAAAAACATGATTTCTACTTGGTGTTCTTCTTTGCCGTTTCTTCCTTCAGTTTGAGATCTTCTTCTATTCTTTGAGCACCAATCTCCAAACTAATTCATGAGCCATCTGAGAATCTCATGGAGCAAACAATTTCAAGGTAATCATTTCATGCAATGTAGCAAAATCATGATCATACCTCTTTTCAACCAGATTAAACTTGATAACCACATGCTTTCTGTAAATTAAATATACTCCACTCCTTTCATATAAAATCCACTCAACAACCGGATCATAGCCACCTCTATTAAAGATGCTACTGAGCATAGGAATCTCAGGAGTAAACATTCCATTTAACCAATGTAACGACCTGGTTTTCAAAAATCACGTTTTTCAAAACCTTTTTATGTATTCAGAAGTAATCCAGCGGAAAACGTTACTAAACGTGATTAACGGTTCATAAAACTATTTCATTAATCAAACCAATCGTTACTAACTATACCTTGCTCTAAAAATCATTTAAGGAACATCTTGACTTTCCGCTCCAATATAAAGATAACTCAAACATAAATCAACCTTAGAGAAATAACTATTCCTCTATCACAAATCTTTCAATCATTTAACCTGGGTAAATGATATTTATACTTAACAATATCTTTAATCAATATATCTGAAAAATCTATATTCACTTTCAATATACCGTCCTTTGTTACACAAATAATTATAGTACTTATCAAAGTGATAAACTCAATCCAACAATTTAAGCAATTCCTAAAACTTCTTTATCAATTCTACCAATTCTACCAATCCCGTCAGAACTATATAATAAGATACCTTAGCAATAAATTTCAATTCCGAAAACATATAAATGTTTCCAACTTAGATCAACATCTTTCACCTTCAAAATTTTCCTCGTATCTTTCCATAGAATAAAACATTAATGATACACATTCATTCTAAACCCTCTTTTGCTTTCATTAGAGAAATCTTACTAAATTTTCAGTACTTAATTCTCTATGTGCTTTAACAAAATTTTCATCTTTCAAAGATATGCTCACCATCTTCTTTTGCACACAATAAACACGATCTCAAAATAATCAATTTATACTGATCATTAGATCAATTCCACCAGAGATAAAGATATAAAGAACATCATCCTTTCTATATCAACGGAACAAATAATAAACTTATCTCAATATAACGGATTTCCTCATCGCTAAACTTACCTCTAGAGCAGTTTGTATCTAACTACAAGGTACAACAAACTTGGCACAAAACTTTAAAGATACAAAATATCTAGTTGCGCTATAATAAACAAAACCTTAAGTTCATAATTCTTTCTTTTCAATTTCATTGTCTCCCATTTCCCCTTAGAACTCGACAATTTCTAGAGAGCTTTATGCATCACTTATGCATTACCATAAAATTGAGTACAACAAAAACACGAGTACTTTTTAATGAGCATTAACTTTATAAAACTCTTCTTCTTGATCAATACCAGAACAAAATAAATAACGAAAACAACCACTATTCTAGAAACGAATAGCATCAACATAAACTCTCATCACACACCCTTCCCAACTTAGGTCAAGGTTTTCCTTTTAAAAATTTTGAACCGCGTCTTTGTGCCATCGAACCACCTTCTTTAACCGGTACAATCGCTATTCTTTTCTTCGTTGTGACGGCCCCAACCTTTTCCGATCCAATCTGTTCCGAGAGTACTCCTCTTCCACCGGTCAAGAAAATCAAGCTACTGCTTCTTTCATGGCAATGAATGTAAGTGTGCTCTCTTCTTTTACCTGCGAGCAAGCCAAACCGAAAGGCCTACCTGCAATCATTTCTCCTGATTGTCTTTTCTGCTCCTGCTTAGGCTCTTTTCGACAAGAACATGCTGATAAGGAAGAAGACTGCCACTCGCTGACCGCTATCAAAAACGGACTTACACTCCCTTCAACCGAACCGCTCTAATACCTAGTGTTGGTAATCAAATAGCAAAATAGTTACGTTTTCATTGTTAACGACTACATTGTAAATAACGGAGATCATACCCCTTAAATAAAGCACTAAACATACATGACTCCGTGCAACCCAACTACCTGTATTGCTCCATGACTCATTATTCTCTCTCCTACTAACGTGGTTAAACATATGACTAAATATTATAAACAAATTCCACCGAACCGATGTGTGACCCATAAACAAAACCATGACCTCTGAACAATACCGATTAACCAAACAATTGTTATAGATTCAAGGTCATTTTGGACAGAATTATCGTTTAGTGTCTTTGACATGCTGTTATAGTTTTAGTGTTGTAGTAATTCTTCATAGCCTTATTACCTTTTCTTTTATAATATAGTTGTCTTTAAAAAAAATATTACTGATATCTTGTCCGGGGTTAATCATCGTCAGAACTAGTAATCTGTCGAGACTGCCTGGAGTATTTTAGACATGAATTATCTCCGATAGACAACACGAGCCACCGGATACATTTAAAATATCAGAAGAAAATAGGGTGTTTAAAATAAGGAAAGATGCAACTTCTGCTACTGCTTGTAGCTGACAAAAAAATCATGTAAAACAAAAACTCTGTAGAATTAAAAGAATGTGTGGGTGGACGATCATGGTATGTAGCAAACCTTATTCATTACACGTTGTTTCAGAAGAGTGTTGATTTTCTGCAAGTTTTAATTAACAGATTCTTATTTAGAGTTTTTTTACACTAAATAACTCAACGCATTCTTTGTTTTGTTTCATTTTAGTTATTTACTATGTCAAACAACTAGTTTATTTAAATTTAAACACAATCTTATATTGGCAACTCAAAAATATGAACCAAATGACTTTATGCTAAAGGTATATGAACGAACGTAATAAACTAATAATCATAAAGTTGAAGATTCGAATATTATGAACCAAAAATATGAATTATTGTGTAGTTTGTTATATATGTCTTTCTATAAAAATATGTAAATAAACTTGACAACTGATTATTAAAAATGTAATAGAAAAATAAATTTAATTTATTATAAAGTTTAAGAAATAATGAATAAATCTTTGTAATCCTAATAACCTTTAAATTGTAATAGGCACACAAATTCACGACATATACACGAGGCAGAGTAAATAACTATTTTCATTTCGGTTTTCTCGTAAAATATAAGCAATTATAGTTTTAGTACATATGAAGTTTTGTTGCTTACTAAAACAATTTATACACTTAGATAAATACCTATACTTTTTTTAACATATATGAATATCATGACAAACGCGTTTTTTGTGGTATCATTCGGTATTTCGTTTGTTGTTTGTTTATCGTTATTTATGTTTCGACCCAGCAGTTATTATTTGTGATTTGGACATATCATGCATTAATTACTTAGTCGGGTTTATATTATGGTTTTCGGCCCTCTGTGACGGAAACATTTAGTACCTAAGTGCCTAGTAGAAATAAGTATACTCATAATATAAGTTTGGGTGAATTATGCCTTTAATTATACGATTAATATTTACGCAAAAATATATTCCAAAGCTAGTCCTTTAACTGGATCTAACGTCAAATCTATTGCGAAATCAGTCCTTTAACATTGAGTTAACGAAAGTTAACTAGCTGATTTGATGAGGACTGCGTCGCAGCTCGTGCCTACTGCGGCGCAGTCACTCTGGAGACCTTTTTGGCTTTTTGTGAGCATTTTGTGGATCTATCATCTTCATTTCTAAAAAAACGTTTCTTTCTCTAAAAACACACACAAACTCTTCTTCTTCTCTCTACAAATTCCCGAAAATTCATCACATAAATCAACCACTCTATCTGGTTTTCGTCACCAAATCGAAGGGTTCATTTCATATTCTTCACCCATCTCGTTTTCCCTCATTTTGGGTAAGTTTCCTCTTCTTTTTATCTTTAAATCTCTTTTGTTTTCATAAACTTTCATTAATAATCGGTTAAAACTTATAAACACAAAAAAGATTAGAAGAATACATAATTTTTATAACCATTTTCACCCAAAAGATTCATACTTTTAACATCTAAACTTTTATTTGTATAGACAACAATTTTCTTATCTAAATAACAAAAATATATAAGTAATCGTATATTTAATGTATTCTGAAAATGAGGATGTAAAAGTTATTGAAACCGACACCTCAAACATGTTAAAAAGTAGCCAAATGGGTCGTTTCGTAGCCTGGTGCGCCGCAACACCCAACTGTTGCGCCGCAATAGAGTGACGAAACACCCAAATCTGAACAATTAGGGTTACGGTGCGCCGCAACAACCCCTTGGTGCGCCGCAGTACATTGTTTCGCTAACGTAACAACGTCGTTGCGCAACACCGTGCGTAACAATATCATGGCCGTAACAAACTAGTTGCGCAACACCATCTCTTGCGTAACACTATTCTTACCGTAACACCCTTCCGTAACACCCTTCCGTAACACCTTTACTGTAACAACATAGCGTAACAAGTCTGTAGCGTAACACTGACCACTGCGCCGCAGTCAGACAACATATCGTTTCTTTCTTGGTTTTTATTATCCCACTCCGTTACGCTTACTCAAACTTAAAGACCTTAATAAATACAATATGTGAAGTAACATATCCTATCAAATATACGTTATGAACTGAAAACGTAATAACAATATTTAAGATGATAATTATTAACACGGTTTTGTTAAAAACGTATAACTTTCGATAAAATACACTTTTCTCCAAATAGCGAGCATAATCATGAACTTATTATAATAAACGTATATTGTTGCCGTTTTACACTTTATAAAATAGTTTTTGACTTAAAATGCTTGGAAACGTCTTTATATGACTTATTCACATCAAATACTTCGAACGTTGACTTTTTGGTCAACATTGACTCGTTATCGTGTATAGTTGACTTTGACTAAAGTCAACCCTCGATAAACTTTATATAAATTCATTTTCAAAATATTTTTACTGAAAGATTATTCAAAACGTCGGGCGTTGACTTTTAGTTGACTTTGACTTCTCTCGAAATAGTTGACTTTGACCAAGTCAACTACCCTTGACGTTGACTTGAGTTGACTTCAACCAAGCCTCGGAAACCGTATCCTATTCGATCGATATTCCTGTTAGTCATTCCCGGCTCGGAATCTCATCCCTCTATAATCGTCATTATCGATATGAATGAACGATATCTTCCATTAGTCGTTATCGACTCGGAGTATCTTCATCTCTTATTGGTCAGTATTGCCACCACTTATTAATATCTCCTATTAGTCGTCCTCGACTCGGAAATATAGTTGACTTTAATTCGTCACGTTGAATCAAAATATTACTATCAGACATTCGTTATCTTTAACCCGAAACATATTAACCTTTCGAACACTTTATATAAATTATACAATATAACGCTATTCTATAATAGGGCAAAACCCTACTAGACTTATCGAGATACTTAGACTTATTTGATATCTTTATGCTAGGGAACTTAGGTTGCGGAGCGTATTCTCCATATTGTGTCTACCCGACATAGTATTTGCTGATATGTGAGTTATTTGTTGCCCTTTTACTATTTTTAAGCGTTATTTTAAAGTATGTATGTATATATATCTTGACTATGTTATGATATGGTACCTTTAGATAGGTATTGTCATGTGACTTATCCGGCCTTAGTGGTAGTATAAGGCCCTCACACCTGTTAACGTATTTAGCCGACGGTGCATATATATAGATCTATATGGGTTTTACAAACCCTCATCACTCACGTATGTGAGGGGATCTTATGACCGACCACATATTTGGTATTATTCTGTAGCTTGACATGCTACGTATTGAGGGTTGTATTTGGGTATTATTGTAAGGGTCAGGTGTTTTGGACTATCTAAAGCTAAGCACATATCGGACTATGGTTATGATTCAAGATATTATTTTATTGACATTACTTATATTGGTCTTATGTATTTCAACATGGTCAAAACTTATTCGACTATCGAGTATACTTATTGTTTTATAAAAATACGAATAATTCATCAACTTTATATTGACATCGTACTTTAATGCTTTTCAGGAGATTGAGATTTTACATCGATTATGGAGTACATTATTTGATATTGGATTTTGAGGATTTTCGAAGAGACTTGACTAGACGTAGTTCGGTTTCTTTACTATTTGTGTGGACTTCGAAAAGACTTAGCTATACGTAGTTTAGTTTCTATTTAAGCCAAAAATTTATATTTATATTGTATTTATTGTACTCCTAAACCTTATTTAATGTAAATTTAATGTTGTAGTTTTTATTCGATGTAATCTTTGTCTTCTAATACCTATATTATTGTACACCTCGTGTTTCCGCCTGAGCGGGGTGTGACATAAATTGGTATCAGAGCCAATGGTTATAGCGAACTATGTGGTTTACTATATGAATCACTTAAACTATGACTTTAGTCTTATATCGATTTACTCTGAAACTTTCTGTGTGCATTCTATTTTTGAGTTTTACATGTTTTTATCTTTACTCATTTTAACGTTGAGTTTGATCTCGAGTCATGCACACACTCATATTCCTTTTCTCTTTCCTTCTAGACGAAGCACCCCAAGGAACTCTCACGCGTAAGCAACCGACACCACATAATAGCGAGAGTAGCATGGTCGATCGATTTGAGGCGATACTTACGGAAAGATTTTGCTGCTATCATACCCGACCTCGTGGCGAAGGTCAGTGAGAGAGTCCTGCAGAGTATTTGAGACTCTACACCGGGTGGAGTGAGTTTTGGTACGGAACTTGTTAGTGCCGAGCACAGTGACATACCATGAGACGCTGAAGTTCAACAAAAGACTAATGGTAAACGAAAGCGGAAGTCCCATTGCAAAAAGAAAAAAAGGTCACAAGCGTAGCCGAGGACCACCAAAGACTAAGGATCACGTAGTTACACCTACAAAGGATTGGAGAGATTGCCCTAAGTATTTCGTATGTGGAGGCGCCTATGCTAGGATTGTCGCATGGTGGTTTTGCGAGAGATGCAAGAAGTTTGGACACACGGAGCGTTATTGTAAGATTGCTCCCGACTCGTGTTACGAGTGCGGTACTTTTGGACATTATCGTCACCGATGTCCTAAATGGAATTCCTCTCCTTTCATCCTTTCTCCTATTACCGACGCATCTGACAGCGGAATGTTAGGAACTCAAGATTTGAAGTTGTCGTAGTCTAATGCTCGTTTTCGTAACCATTTGGATCGCTTATGTGGAATTGTTTCGCTTCGAATAATTCCTTTAAAATCCATTTAATATTCTTGTACTTCATTCCTTTTGACGCTATTGTACTTCGCTTATTCGGATTATGTAAACGTTGAACTTCGGATATACTTATTTAATCTGATTATCCTTTCATTATATGAGTGTTGTACCCTTGATACCGATAGTATGGTACTATATTTATTCTAGCACGACCATCGTTATGCCTACTTTCTTCGACACTCATGTTACTATTTATGACTTTGAACCTTACTTTCCGTATGAGAATTATTGAGTCGTACAGTAACCTATGATTTGATTAATCCAAAACTGTTAATGACTCTCATTATCCTTTTGCTTAAACCGACTATCTTTATTCTTGTCCGCGTTTCTTTCCCCATCTATCGTGTCACGCCTTGTTGCAGTTGACTCTAGTTGAGATGAGAGTATTACGACTCATGACTTTCTTCGCCTTATTCCTTTTATGTCTTTAAGCCTTACCTACGAAGCAGTTCATTAGGAAGAGACATCTTCAGACTAGCCCAAACCTTGTTTTCAGCATCAAACACCTTTCCGAGTTCAGCTGACATAGTGTTGATCGGAGATTCTGGCGTTACACCATCTACAGTTATTGTTGGATGGATGTATTCTGTTTGAGTACATAGCCACATCTGAACAACATTGAATTTACAATAAGATTCAAATTTTTCAATACAATTATGATAGTGAGAAGCATTGGGAAGTTTAGGTGGACTGTTTGACTTTGAAGATTCCATCTCTTGAATTAATTTTACGAGATTAATTTTACGAACACTGTCTTGACGAACAAAAACTTAATCCACAAACACGGGTCAACGATCGAACAAGTAATCCATGAACTTAAGTAACAACGAACAAGTAGTCCACGAATACTATTTTTGACTAGTTTTGAATTCGAAAATAATTAAGTTCACAAACAAGTCTACCACGACCGAATTAATTTTACGAACATAACTTTACGAACATCTTATTAACTTTGAATATTAACTTTACCGCCCACTATTGAGAATCCCACGTGATCATGGAGGTCACTACAAACTTGTCTTTAATATTTAAACTTAAAAATTAAATGAATTGGCGAACATATCTTGGATTGGCGAACATAAAACTATACTGGATTTATTATTCAAACTTGTCCACTAACTTATCCCACAAATAATTAAACCACGCTGAACAAATTAATAAATCCCACTTGAATTGGCGAACATAAAATTTCACGAACAAGTTATCCTAATATCTTTTAGTTAACGAATGAAGATAATATTCATGAACTAAACCGCCACAAACCCTAAAACTAATAAACCCTAATTTTTGAAAGCTGCAACCAAAGCAAAATTCCAATTTCAATAACAAAATTTCTAAACAATCTTTATTGTGTAGATCTAATCCTGAACCATAAACAAGAGCAAACAATTGTTGTTCGCTCTGATACCAATAGTAGGTCCCAGGTATTGGATCAACACGATTAAACCTGTTGATTATGAGGCGGAATCTCAATAATCAACAGTCAATACACAATAAGAATTACTTAGAAATAAGAACAAATGATTAATAACAAACATGAATACTTGTATTAAGATGAATCACTCAAGCCTAATACAATCAATATTCTTCAGTATCGACTTCTCTGATCTCTACGTTTTCTCTGCCAAAGTGTTAACCCTAAACCTAAACTAGTTATACCTTAATATAGGTAAACATGTTCACTGGCTTTGGGCTACTAATGGGCTTATGAACAATGCAATATTCATTAACACCCAAAACATATTATTGAGCTCACAAACAATTCAATGTTCGTGGGACTTAACATACACGAACAATCATGTTCGTTGGACATGTTCGTTTACATACACGAACAACACCATAAATACAGACTTAAATAATCTAGGACAACTGTCACACATTTTGAACTAACAAATTGTTTCCTATCTAGGTTAGAAAGAGTGTAGGAACCATCTCCATGTGCTTCAAGGAGTTTATACTGGCCTTCCCATGTATGACCCAATTTTCCCAAGTTCTTTCCCATGCTAGCTTCATTCTTTCGCCATACAAGATCTCCCATCTTGTAAGAGGTGTGACGGACTTTTTGGTTATAACACTTACCCATCTTCATGTATCTTTCTGCTTTTCGGATGAGAGATATTTCTCTTCGCTCTTCGATAATGTTCAAGTTTTCTCTTAGGGCTTCCTCATTTAGCTCTGGATTAAGGTGAAGGATCCGATGGCTAGGGATTGTAAGTTCTGGTGGGATGACTGCCTCGGTGCCATAAATGAGACTGAAAGGTTTTTCAGATGTGGACCTGCCAGGTGACATTCTGTGTGCCCACAGGATGCCTGGTATTTTGTCTATCCATGCCTTTTCGTATTTTCCTAGTCTGGCTTTGATTCCCTTGACAGTTGCTTTGTTCATGACTTCCACTTGGCCATTAGCCTCCGGATGTACCACTGAGGTGAACCGCTGTTGGATGTCCTGTCCTGACACCAATTCTTAAATGGATCGTCGGGAAACTGTTTTCCATTATCACTGACCAGGATGTGTGGGACTCCAAATCGACATACTATATGTTCCCAAACAAAGTTTATCATTCGGGGACCAATTATAGTCGCCAGGGGTTTAGCTTCTATCTACTTGGTGAAATAATCCATAATCACTAAGAGGTAGCAGTGGTGACTGGAATGAGATCTTGCTTTTTCCTTTTTGAGACTAAAGCATGTCTTTGGCATGATTCACATTTTTCAATTTCCTATTTTGCATCTCTATGCATGGATGTCCAAACGTATCCAAGTCTCATAACCTTGGTGGTTACTAAGCGAGGGCCTGCATGAATGTCAGAACTCTAACCGTGTACATCCTTAATAAGCTCCTTTGCTTGTGTTGGGCAGACACATCTCAGATGTGGACCCAAAAATGACTTTCTAAACAGGTAATTGTCTATGAGGAGGTACATTGGTGCTTTCATTCTGACCTTCCTGGCTAACCGTTTATCTTCTGGGAGTTGACCATTTTGAAGAAAGTTATTATTTGAGTCATCCAACAATCTTCTTACGTTATGGTGACCCCTTCGTTTGCTGTAACTATAGATATCTCAGTTAGGACCTCTACCAATAACTCCTTCTTGAGGTGGGCAAAAGAAGATGCCTCGAGCTTGCTCAGTGCATCTGCTATTTTGTTACGATTTCGTGGTATTTATTCAATGGTAAATTTTAAGAATTATGTGTTGGGATAATTAATTATCCATATTGTGATTTGATGATACAAATATAAACTGATAACGGTGAAGAAATAGTAGTTTTGAAGTTGCCGATTTATGTTGAAAAAACGACTGAGTGATAGTTTCTACAGCTCATACAAGTTACTACTGCTCTGATGTACGAAATTGAGTATATTTTAAAAACAAGAAATACTTACGACTCGACCACACAATCTTAGGCAGTGGACCTAATCAAGTATAGTACAGTTTTAGGTAAATCAGGTTCGTTCGCAGGGACTGATGTTTGAAATATAATTAATAATTAATAAAACAAAAAGTGGGTTTTTGTGACCGAATTGTCATTGTGCTTAAACTACTTAAATTTAAGAAACTTGTTGATTCAGATGAATCGCTGAAAAGATTTTTGTTTGTAAACAATTGATGAAAAATACATTCACTTGGACATGATCACAATTACTACGGTTATCACTTAATTACTAACAATGTTGAACTACTTAAAAGGTATTTAACTTGAACTCTCGTTTCCCATTAAAACTTTAATCGTCTCATGTATAGTTACCACTCTCGTGTATAATTTCTACGTTTGACAACTAAGCAATAAGTACCTAAGCCGATTTTATGATTTAATCTTATAAAGATTCCTCTCGAATAGCTTCTTAATTAACTAAACCGATCTCTCTTAATCTAGTTAACTAACAACCACAATCACGTTTTTATTGTTTAAATCTTTAATACTAGTTCCTCTCGAATACTAATATCTTTAAACTAATTATTGACCGATTAGTTATTTCATAAACTATTTTGTAATGTCAAAAGTTCCTCTCGAATACCTATGATGAATTACTAACAGTTTATATAAAAGATTAAACAAGATTTAAAAACTGATTACAATTGGTTTTTCGATTAAACATAAAATCCAGTTCAACATATACGTAATTAAACAATAACCTACATAATTGATCACATCATCCAAGTGAACGTTAAGAAATTTAGCTACTCATAATCATGAAAACGCAACACAATAGAATTGAATGAAACATTTTTATAATAAACGAACTAACGAAAAATATTATAATACCAATGATCCGAATGCTTAAACAACGAAATTGCTGAGTCTAAAAACACCAAATAGCTCCAAAAATTCGTCGGTTCAAAACTAGGGTTTCAATACTCTCCAATATGTTCTATGATAATGATGATAATAATAAAAACCTAAAAAACTGCTTTATTAAACGTGACAAACAGCTGCAGCTCCAAAAGGCGTGTGACGGGAGTCCCATTTTGGGGACGGGCGTCCCAAGGCCCTTTTCAGTTTTCTTTGTTTGGCTGCTCGTTTTTGCCTCATCTTTCGTAACCAATTCATTCTAGTCTCCAAATATAACGGGAATACAACCTCGACCCGTTTTCTTCATTTTCAGCTCCAATTGTGTCACTTCCACTCCAGAACTCCGGCTAATACCTGTATAACATTTTAATACCAAGATTGCCCGAAATTCCCAAAATCCGTTATGAATTAAACTTTAAAAAGACAAATATCGCATATAATATATGACTAAAATATGCGATATCAAAACCCTCCATACTTAACCTTTTCTTGCCCTCAATCAAATCCAGTTCAATTCAATTTAATTACCAAACCATGATTTAAAAAGCATAACCAAACACCTCACGAATTTTTGGGAGTAATTCACACAAATCTCTCGAACTAGTCCAAAGGGTATGTAAAATATTCTGTAAATCCGCTTAATTGCTCAGTCATGGTGAGTTTTCTATCATAGGCTTGATAAAGTATCGTTTCTCTACCACTAGAGCCTAGGTACAACTAAACGGGGACTTTTATTCGGGTTGTAATGTACAAGTAAAGGCATGTGAATAAATATATAGAGGTTAAATGGGTAATTAAGTAAAAGTATACAAATAAACGTAGTATACATCTAAACTTAGAATGAATCTGAACTCCTAAACGTTAATGAACCAATTGCTCCAGATCACTTCAAATTCTTCCGAGTTACATAACTCATAATACAACTACTTCTACTTTATTTCTTCAAAGACTCAAAATACATAGAACTACATAACTTTACAACTCTTTTTTTTTTTTTTTTTTTTTTTTTTTTTTTTTTTAACAAATAAATATATGATACAAAGGCTAACGATATTTGATAATTTCAATGCCTTAACACTTCTAACTTCAATCTTCATGTATACAATCAATAGCAATCTCAAATCTATGTTCGGATTCATCTAAAAATGAAAACAAAAGGCTAATGTACAAAATATTTAAATGAAACGAATAAGTTAGGCGCAAAATGGTTAACTAGAGTATCTAACACTAAAAGCAAGTGTTACAAAAGGGTTAAACGGAAATTAGCTAACCAATGTGATTAAGCTATAATTATTTAACAAGAAACGAATAGGCTAAATCAAATGGTTTATTCCTAAATTGCCCCTAACGTTGTACCAACTTACACTAGGTTACCCTAATGCAATGCTCATCTATGGTCTCGAAACGTATGACTATGTCAAGTTCTAAAGTCATCAACCATCGGCACACTCATACAAAAGAAAAAGTAGCATTTAAAATGAATGCTTTCAAGGCTCAAAATCTCACTTTTCTTTGAGTAGGGTATAAAATGTGCTAGCTTATGCAACAGATTAACAATTTCTCAAGACATGTAATCATTTTTTTTTTGATTTTTTTTTATAAAAATACAATACACTGACCTAACTAAACATAACGAATGTTTTTCCTCAACCCCCCCATACTAGAGTTGGACAATGCCCTCACTGTACAAAACGATACAAAACAAAGGAAAAACAAGACAAACAAAAAAAATACAAGGTACGTTAACATTAGTTAGCACAAATAAATAAATAAAAACAAAAAAATAAAATAAATAAACTAAGAAATAAAAAGAAATAAGAAAAAAAGAAATGTATGACTTTGGCTCGGTTGTGAATAAGAAGAGAAAAGATGGGGGAATGATATTGTGCATCAAAGAACAAAAGAAAATATGTATCTGCCCAAGGCCCGTGTGACGGGAGTCACACTTCTGGGACGGGCGTCCCAAGGCTAGGAGTGACGGGAGTCCCATTTTGGGGACGGGGTTTCCAGTGGTTGTGTGATTTCGTGCAAATTTTAGTAACGGGCGTCCCCATTGTTGGGACGAGCGTCCCACATCTGACCAATTTCTTTCTTTTTTTTTTTTTTTTTTTTTTTTTTTTTTAAACAGTGAAAACAAATACTAAAACAAAGAAAAACGTAAAAATAAAAAACATAACGGAAGACGTACCATGATCGTGACACGTGTACTTCCAAAATAAAATATTTACATGTTACCTCGGGTTGCCTCCCGCAAGCGCTAAGTTTATCAGTCGAGTCCTTAGCTAGACTCGTGTTCCCTTTTCTTACTTGTCAATGGCATAAAAGCCATCCTCCGTTAACTCCACATTCTCCTCGTCTTCCTCATGATACAACTTCATCCTGAACCCGTTCACAATAAAAGTCTCACCATTCCCGCTCCACAACTCCACATACCCCGAAGCATAAACTTGCCTCACAACATACGGACCTTTCCATTTTGCCTTGAGCTTTGGTGGCTTAAACTTTTATTTCATCTCAAACATCAACACCTTGTCACCCGCTTTGAACTCTTTAGGTCTGATGTGTCTATCGTGCCAAGCTTTCGTCCTTTCTTTATAAAGTCTTGAATTATCGTAAGCTTGCAACCTCATCTCATCCAACTCATGCAACTGCAAAAATCTCTTTTCACCTGCTAAGATCAAATCCAAGTTGCAATTTTGCAAAGCCCAGTACGCTTTGTGTTCAATCTCTAAAGGTAAATGGCAAGTTTTTCCATAAAGTAACCGATATGGTGTAGTACCAATCGGTGTTTTATATGTAGTCCTGAATGCCCATAAAGCATCATCTAACTTTTTAGCCCAAACCTTAGGATTGTTATTAACCGTTTTCTCTAAAATTCTTTTTAAATCCCGGTTTGTGTTTTCCACTTGGCCACTTGTTTGCGGGTGATAAGAAGTAGAGAATCTATGAGTGACCCCATACTTCTTAAGCACCTTAGCAAGTTGGTGATTCGCGAAATGACTTCCACGATCACTGATTAAGGCCTTAGGAACACGAAACCTACTAAATAGTTTTTGAAGAAAATCAATTACCACATTAGCGTTATTCGTTGGTAAGGCCTTTGCTTCCGCCCATTTTGACACATAATCAACAGCAACCAAGATATATAGAAATTTATGCGAAGGAGGAAAAGGTCCCATAAAATCAATACCCCATATGTCAAATACCTCACATACCTGGATACCTTGTTGAGGCATTTCATCCCGTTTAGAGAGGTTACCTTGACGTTGACAAGCATCACAAGTTTGAACCAATGTTTGTGCTTCCTTGAATATTGTTGGCCAATAAAAACCTGCATCAAACACTTTTTCCCCGTAGTCGATGGTCCATAATGTCCACCAGTCGGTCCATGGTGACATTCATCCAAAATTCTCCGAGTTTCCTCTCCAGCTACACACCTTCGGATCATCCCATCTGCACACATTCTAAACAAATACGGTTTATCCCAAAAATAGTTCTTCACATCAGAAAAGAATTTCTTCCTTTGCTGATGTGTCAAACCTTTTCGCATAACACCTGCAACAATATAATTAGCTATGTCTGCATACCATGGATCATCAAGTACATCTGAATCATCATCTATCCTAATCAAATGCTCCTCGGGAAAAGTATCTCCTATATCAGTTTCCCTAAGTTCCTCAAGTTTCGGATTTTCTAATCGACTTAAATGGTCAGCAGCTAAGTTTTCAGCTCCCTTCTTATCCTTAATCTCTATGTCAAATTCTTGTAAAAGAAGAATCCAACGAATGAGTCTAGGCTTAGCATCTTGTTTAGAAAACAAATACCTAAGGGCCAAATGATCAGTAACCACTATAGTCTTGCTTAACACTAAATGAGGACGAAACTTATCAAAAGCAAAGACTACTGCTAACAACTCCTTCTATGTGGTGTTGTAATTTTGTTGGGCGCTATTGAGTGTTTTACTAGCAAAGTAAATGGGTTGAAAATGATTTCCTTCCCGTTGTCCTAACACAGCACCTAAAGCAAAATCACTAGCATCACACATTAGTTCAAAAGGTAGAGTCCAATTAGGTGAAACCATAATAGGTGAATGGGTAAGTCTATCCTTAAGAATATTAAAAGCATTTAAACAATCTTGATTAAATTCAAAAGGAACATCCTTCTCCAAAAGCCTAGTCATGGGACGAGTGATCTTAGAAAAATCCTTAATAAACCTACGGTAAAAGCCCGCATGTCCAAGGAAACTCCTAACAGATTTAACATTGGTCGGTGGAGGCAACTTAGCTATAACATCAATCTTAGCTTTGTCTACTTCCATACCTAAACTAGACACCTTATGGCCTAACACAATTCCTTCTTTAACCAAAAAATGACATTTTTCCCAGTTTAGCACAAGATGCGCCTCTTCGCACCTTTCCAACATTTTATCTAGGTTAATCAAACAGGATTCAAATGAATCCCCAAAAACAGAAAAATCATCCATGAAAACTTCCATGGAAGTTTCAATCATATCCTGAAAAATAGCCAACATACATCTTTGAAACGTAGCAGGAGCATTACATAAACCAAAAGGCATCCTACGATAGGCATAAGTACCAAATGGACATGTAAATGTGGTTTTTTCTTGGTCTTCAGGGTCAATGGGGATTTGGAAATAGCCGGAAAATCCATCTAAAAAGCAAAAGTATTTGTTTCCGGCCAATCTTTTAAGCATTTGGTCCATAAAGGGTAACGGGAAGTGGTCTTTACGTGTTGCATCATTCAATTTCCTATAATCTATGCACACACGCCATCCTGTCACTGTCCTAGTGGGAACTAACTCATTCTTTTCATTGGTCACCACAGTCATCCCCACTTTCTTCGGTACACAATGTACCGGACTCACCCAAGGACTGTCAGATATTGGGAAAATAATTCTCGCATCAAGGATTTTAACAATCGTCAGATATTGGGAAAATAATTCCCGCATCAAGGAGTTTAACAATCTCTTTCTTAACTACATCTTTCATATTAGGATTAAGCCTTCTCTGTCTTTGAACTACAGGTTTAATATCATCTAAGAAATTAATCTTATGTTTACAAAAATGAGGGCTTATCCCGGGTATGTCAGATGTTCTCCAAGCAAAAGCTTTCCTATGGGCTTTCAACACATTCATCACACGAGATTTCTCATCATCCGAAAGTGATGATGAGATAATAACAGGAAGTAAAGATGTACCTTCGAGAAAAGCATATTCCAAGTGCTCGGGAAATGGTTTAAGCTCCACATCCTTTGGAGGATTCTCGATAGAAGTCTTTATCTTCTCTTCATCATCCACTTTGATCTCCTCATAACTCTCCTCAACAGTTGCATCCTCTTCAGCATCCAAAGCTAACATCTCCTCTATTTCTACAATAGTGACATCTCCATAATCACTAATCTCCTTCAAAGCTTCTTCATCTTCTTCAAGCAATTCCTGTAACTCTAAGTCCAAAATGTCATCAATAACATCAATTCGAAAACATGTATCATCATAAGAATAAAAATGATTTAAAGATCGATCTACAGTAAAAACAATCCTTTCCTCCCCAACTCCCAAAGAAATTTTCCCGTCCTTAACACGAATGATAGCATCCGCGGTATGTAGAAATGGTCTACCTAAAATCAAAGGTACCTTGCTATCCTCCTCCATTTCTAATATGACAAAATCAACGGGAAACACAAATTTACCTACTTGCACTCGAATATTTTCGGCTATACCTAAAGGGTATTGGTATGAACGGTCGGCGAGTCTAATACTCATACGAGTAGGTTTTAATGCCCCTAAATCCAGTTTAACATACAATGAATAAGGCATAAGATTTATACTAGCTCCTAAATCAGCTAATGCCTCACAAGTTATTGTTTTACTCAAAGTACATGAAATTAGAAAACTCCCTGGGTCTCCTAACTTTGGTGGAAGCTGATTTTGAACAAGTGCTGAACACTCTGCATTTAAAAACGTGGCTTTAGCTTCCTCCAACTTCCCTTTTCCAGTTACAAGCTCCTTGATAAATTTGGCGTAATTTGGCATTCCTGAAATCAAGTCAACCAAAGGGACATTAATATGCACAGATTTAATCATATCAACAAATTTACCGTACTGTTCTTGCATCTTCTCCTTCCTCAAACGTTGAGGGAAGGGAACTTTCGGCTTATATGCCTTCACTTGAGGTGACACCGCCGGTTTTGATTGAACAGCCGGCGTAACTTCCGGTTCCTCTTCTTCCTCACTCTCCTCCATTTCAACATTAGATTCCTGCACAACTGGATTAGTAACACCTGCAGAATCATTAAAATTACCAGAAACTCTACCAGACCTTGTAGACACCGCATTCACATGCTCGTTTCGATTGTTAGGAGGTTGATATTTTTTCCCTGCAGTGCTAGGAAATGGTTGCCTTGGGTTCTGTTGTGTATTACTTGGCAACTGACCATTAGGCCTAGCAGCATGTTGATCACTTAGTCTCTCCATTCTCTTCTCCAAATCACTAAGTGGTGCTTGTTGATTCCTTTGTCCTTGCTCCAATTTCTCATTAAGGACCTTAAACTGGTTGTTTGTTGCTTCATTTTTCGCTGACTGAGTGTGAATGAAGCTTCTCATCATGTCCTTCAAACTGGGTTCCTCGTCTTCCTGTTTTTGACCAGACGATCCTGACTGCTGTTGATTTTGGTTACTGTTCTGATACTGATTCTGGTTATTCCTTGGGTACCTGTTTTGAGAATTTCCAGAATTGTTAGCATTAAAATTATTATAACCAGAATTATAATTACCCGAATTACGGTTATGAAAGCCGGTTCTCTGAAATGCTCCTTGGTACTGATTTTGCGCGTACTTCACATCTTCACTTTCTGCTTCTCTTCTAACATCACACTCTTCAGTGTAGTGCATTCCCCCACAGTAGTCACAATCATTTGCCATCACATGCATATCATTCCCAACTCTATTAAACTGATTATCTATCCTCGAAAAATTATTATAAAGCTTTGATCTCAGTCATCATCTCTGCATTCCCACTACTACTCTCATCACTAGCAACTATCTTTCTTCAACCTCTCTCTCTACCAAACTGATTCTGTTCTCTAGATAAATCCATTAACAACTGATCATCCAACATCTTGGTCGCATCGTTGATGGATTTGTACTGAAAACTTCCTCCCCCAGCTAGATTTAACTCCCCCTGTGACTGCTTGTCCAATCCAAAGAAGAAAATATCAATAATATGCCCTTTCTCTAATCCACGCCCATGACATCCCCTGAGCATATCCTTAAGTATACTCCAAGCTTCAACAATGGTTTCTCCGTCGCCTTGCCTAAACCCCCGTATATCATTCAATAAGCTTCTTGCCAAAGATGATGGAAAAAATCTGGAAACAAATTCTTCCCTCATTTTCGCCCACGTACCAATGGAGTTCTCCTCTAACGCTTCAAACCAAGTGAGTGCCTCTCCCGTGAGAGACGATGGAAAAAGGATTAACTTGACATTATCTTCAAGTCCTGCCCCGTATTTGAACATCTCGCACAATTTAACATATTTTGCCACATGCGCACGTGGATCTTTTCTCATCCTTCCGTCAAAATAATTATCCTGGATCATCTTTAGATGATGACCCTTTACTGAAAAATCATCTCCCATAGCTGGAGTCCAAATCGCCGAACCCGGTGTTGGCGGTACTACCCTAGCTCTCTGATGCATCGGTACATCATTTGGATCAGCCATATTACTATCTCTACTTCTGAATCTGAACTGATTGAATCCTCGAAATTTACTTCTAGATCCTCCGTTTCTAACTTAACTGGTGATGGTGGTATAGTATTTGGTTTCTTGTTGCGCCTTTTCTTTGAAACTCATGGATTTGACAGTGGACTTTTGAGCGGTAACCCAGCAGACCTTGTGTTCATCCACTATCTGTAATCTCTGAAAATCACAAATTAAAACCGTCAAAAGCACCTGATAAACAATTAAAGTAACTTTCAAGTAATTAATACCTAAAAGGATCGAATCAAAAATTATTAAGTAAAATCAAAAACTACAGTCCCCGGCAGCGGCGCCAAAAACTTGATGTACGAAATCCAGTATATTTTAAAAACAAGAAATACTTACGACTCGACCACACAATCTTAGGCAGTGGACCTAATCAAGTATAGTACAGTTTTAGGTAAATCAGGTTCGTTCGCAGGGACTGATGTTTGAAATATAATTAATAATTAATAAAACAAAAAGTGGGTTTTTGTGACCGAATTGTCACTGTGCTTAAACTACTTAATTTTAAGAAACTTGTTGATTCAGATGAATCGCTGAAAAGATTTTTGTTTGTAAACAATTGATGAAAAATACATTCACTTGGACTTGATCACAATTACTACGGTTATCACTTAATTACTAACAATGTTGAACTACTTAAAAGGTATTTAACTTGAACTCTCGTTTCCCATTAAAACTTTAATCGTCTCATGTATAGTTACCACTCTCGTGTATAATTTCTACGTTTGACAACTAAGCAATAAGTACCTAAGCCGATTTTATGATTTAATCTTATAAAGCTTCCTCTCGAATAGCTTCTTAATTAACTAAACCGGTCTCTCTTAATCTAGTTAACTAACAACCACAATCACGTTTTTATTGTTTAAATCTTTAATACTAGTTCCTCTCGAATACTAATATCTTTAAACTAATTATTGACCGATTAG
Source organism: Senecio squalidus (assembly GCA_910822075.1). Lineage (NCBI taxonomy): Eukaryota > Viridiplantae > Streptophyta > Magnoliopsida > Asterales > Asteraceae > Senecio > Senecio squalidus. Next base: position 34,331,855 of record CAJVGC010000591.1, on the reverse strand, counting down.
TTATTTCATAAACTATTTTGTAATGTCAAAAGTTCCTCTCGAATACCTATGATGAATTACTAACAGTTTATATAAAAGATTAAACAAGATTCAAAAACTGATTACAATTGGTTTTTCGATTAAACATAAAATCCAGTTCAACATATACGTAATTAAACAATAACCTACATAACTGATCACATCATCCAAGTGAACGTTAAGAAATTTAGCTACTCATAATCATGAAAACGCAACACAATAGAATTGAATGAAACATTTTTATAATAAACGAACTAACGAAAAATATTATAATACCAATGATCCGAATGCTTAAACAACGAAATTGCTGAGTCTAAAAACACCAAATAGCTCCAAAAATTTGTCGGTTCAAAACAAGGGTTTCAATACTCTCCAATATGTTCTATGATAATGATGATGATAATAAAAACCTAAAAAACTACTTTATTAAACGTGACAAACAGCTGCAGCTCCAAAAGGCGTGTGACGGGAGTCCCATTTTTGGGACGGGCGTCCCAAGGCCTTTTTCAGTTTTCTTTGTTTGGCTGCTCGTTTTTGCCTCATCTTTCGTAACCAATTCATTCTAGTCTCCAAATATAATGGGAATACAACATCGACCCGTTTTCTTCATTTTCAGCTCCAATTGTGTCACTTCCACTCCAGAACTCCGGCTAATACCTGTATAACATTTTAATACCAAGATTGCCAGAAATTCCCAAAATCCGTTATGAATTAAACTTTAAAAAAACAAATATCGCATATAATATATGACTAAAATATGCGATATCATGCTCATAGAAGTTTCTACTGCTCATACAAGTTACTACTGCTCATACAAGTTTCTACTGGTGACAGTTAATACTGGTAGAATTATTACTGGGGAAGAAATTTCTACTGGTGACCGTTACTACTACTCAGTTATTACTGCAACTCAGTTAGCACTGCCCTATCAAGAGTTAATACTGCTGAGAATATAAAGATTAATTTAGGATAAGATATGATTAGATTTGATTCTTATTTGTAATTATCTTTATCATTATTGTAGGGATTTTTTACTTTAAAATAGGGAAAATTCTAAGAAGGTTACAAAGATATCAATCTTTGTAATTATAATTCCAACGAATTCGAAGGAGTTTGTTAGAATCAAGGTTATAAAACCTTGATGAATTCATAGAAAAAGATAGACGCGTGAATGCATAAAAAAATGCATGGTGATGTAAACCTAGAAAAACTAGGTTAAGCCCCAAGATCAAGGTGTCCTTGATCCTAATATCGTTGTAAATATTCGTTATATTTCTGATCAAAATATAATTGGGGAGTTGGTGGAAAACTGTTTGTGTTCTTGATTATTTATTCTTATTCATATTCATATACATAAACTGTTATTCACAAAACCTTGTAAATATCAAAGGGTTGATCCGCTGCAACTTCTTTGATAGATCTAGATCTACACATTTGTATATTCAAACCTAGTTCGACAGATCCTAACATTATGAAATGACGTTTCTGGTCTCTTCCGAGTATTGTTGCATGGAACTTTGGTTTGCTTCGAAGCTACTATTGATATGGTTGGCCACTAACTAGGAATCCACAAAAACATCTATACTTTGGACTCCCATCTTCCTGGCTATTCTTAGCCCAGATAAGAGGGCCTCATATTCTGCTTCATTGTTGGTTGTCAAGAAGTCAAACTTAAGTGCGTATGTATACTCATTCTTACATGGATCTATGAGTATCAGGCCGGCTCCTGATCCTTCTACACTGGAGGCGCCATCTGTGAAGAGGGTCCAAGGAGTACCGTCTGTTAGCGATGGCTCTTTTGTGTCTTCCATTCCTTGAATTTCAGCCAAGAAGTGTGCCAAGATCTGTCGTTTTGTCGAGTTTCAAGGTTGGAAAGAAGTTTCATTTTCTCCAAGTTCGATTTCCCATTTTGCTAATCGTTTGGATACTTTCGGTTTTCCCAATACTTGTTTGATTGGTTTATCTGTTAGCACTTGGATTGGATGTCCTTGGAAATACCTTCTTAAGCATCTAGATGCATGAACCAAAGAGAGTGCTAGCTTTTCTAAACATGGGTAATTGACCTCCGGGCCCTTCAATGCCTGACTGATGAAATAGATCGGCATTTGTGAAGTTCCCCTTTGGGCCACTAGAACTGCACTAACCCATTATGTGGAAGCAGTAGGGTATACAGTTAGTGTCTCCCCGGCTATGGATCCGTGGGTGTTGGGATATTGGCCATGAATTTCTTCATTTCCTGAAATTCCATTTCTGCTTCTTCAGACCATGAGAAGTCCTTTTTCTTGATGCATCCCTTCAGGGTGTTGAAAAAAGGAAGGGATCTATCTGCAGCCTTGGACATGAAACGGCTAAGTGCTGCCAATTTACCATTTAGGCTCTGGACTTGCTTTTTAGTGGTGGGAGATGGCATTTCAATGACTGCATGTACCTTTTTTGGATTGGCTTTGATTCCTCTAGGTGTGACAACATGTCCCAAGAATTTTCCTTCTTCCATCCCAAAGCTGCATTTGGATGGATTAAGTTTCATGTTGATGCTACGTAGTGTTTGGAATGTTTCCATTATGTCAGCCAACATGAATCTTCTGAGTTACTTTTTATGACTTTGTCATCCACATAGGCTTCTACGTTCCTTCCCACTTGGCCTTTGAAAGCTTTATCTATCAAATGCTGATAGGTTGCCCCAACATTTTTCAGTCCAAATGGTATTTTTTGAAAACAAAATATACCTTGGTGTGTATGAAAAGCTGTTTTATCTTCATCATTTTTTTCGTAGAAAATTGGTGATAACCTTTGTATGCGTCTAGAAAGCATTTCAGTCTAAAGCCATCTAATGGTTCCACTTTCCAATCAATTTATGGTAAAGGGTAATTATCCTTTGGACAAGCTTTGTTGATGTCTTTGAAATCAAAGCACAATCTCCAGGATCTATCTCCTTTCTTTACCATGACTGGATTAGCGATCCAAGTATGGTATTTTACCTCTCTGAAAATACTTGTTTCGACCATTTTGTTTACTTGGTCGCATGCAGATTTGCTTCTATCCGGGGCCATTCCCCGTTTTTTCTGTAGGATCGGTATAATATTAAGATTCGCTTTTAGGGCGTGTTCAGCTAGATCTCTTGGGACACCAGTTATATCTGATGTCTGACATGCAAAGACATCTAGGTTTGATTCTAGCAAAGTAATAAGTTTAATTTTTGTCTGTGATGGGAGTTGTGAGCCAATGATCACTGGTTGTTCTGGGAAGTTTTTGTTAACAATGACTTTTTGTTCTGGGCCATAACTTAATTCCATTGTTGGATCGCCTTTGGGAACTTCCACCAGTTTCGGTTTTTCCACCTGTTTGCATTCTTTAGGCCATGATGCTCTAGCCTGACTGAGGCTATTCCAGTTGGGGTAGGGAACTTTATCATGCCATGAATGGTTGATGGAATTGCTCCAAACTTTTGTAATGCAGGCTTGCCCAGTAGGAAATTGTAGGCCGATGGTGCATTAATTATTGCAAAATTATCATTTATAACATGTAGTGTGGATATTCTCCTAACATCATGTGCATGGCTATCTCTCCGACTGGCCAATGCATCTCGCCTGAAAATCCCACCAAGGGGAATTGTGTTGGCTTCCTGTATCAGCATATGCCTTGTTGACCTCATAGTTGGCCAATCGGATATGTATTACTACAGGATTGATAGAAAGGGGTCTCAATTGGTGGGAAGAAAATTGGTTCCATCGCCTAGATTGTAGGACTGATGCTTTCCTTTTACGAGATGTGGCTTCCTCATTCACCATGTATATGCAATTAGCTGGGGTGGTGGTGGTTTTTGATTTACCTGAACTTATTTGCGATGGATGAGTGCCTTCTATGGAGAAGACAAACTGGTAGTGAAATTAAGAAATGAAATGAAAAGATAAAAATGAAATGAGAAGCCGTTATCTAAAACTGACCCACGGATGGCGCCAATGTTTGATTAGAAGATCGTCAAACACGGAAATGGGATGTTTGGGTGGATTCAACCTTGGATCTCCTATCGAAACAGTGCAAACCTACTAAGTTCTTCGCGAACCTAAGGTGATCAAGGTTGAAGGTGAAGTAATGTGACGTTCTTGCTATGAGTTGTATGAACGAGATGAAAGAGTATGTGTATGTGTTACTGTGTGTAAGTATTGTGTATGAAGATGATAATGATAACAATGTGTGTGAGATGTTGATGGAGATGAGGGAAGAAAGGAATACATGTGTTGGTATTGATATCCAACGTCATTCATGAGCCTTAACGTCTGGTTATTAATGATCATTATGTCATAATTAATGACGGACATAATGATCCAACGTTCACCTCTTATTTATACCAGGCATAACGTTTTAATGTCTTAATTGAATACATTCATTAGGCATTAAGATGACTGCTATGTTGGAAAGGTTGTGTCTGGCTATCTCCATGTATGGAAATTAACCAGCCAGGCTGACTTCTGTCGACATGTCCGGAAGGCTATACGCTATCATGTCCTGCAAATATCAATACAGATTTTCGCTTTGTGTGTTGTCATGCAAATATCCATACAGACTGCCGCTTCGTGTCTAGACATCTACACTCAGCCAGATGGGACACATAATGCCAGTCGGGCCATATTTTCCAGTTGGGATACATAATGCCAGTCGGGCCCTATTTTCCAGACGAGACGCATAATACCGTCTGGATCATGTTTGCCAAACGGTGTGCCATATTTTCCATATGGGACATATAATGTCGTCCGGACCATATTTGTCAGACGGGACACATAGTGCCCTCCGGGCCATATTTGCCAAACGAGAGGGGACCCATAGTGCCGTCTGGGTCATATTTGTCAGACGGGACGCATAATACCGTTCGGGCAATGTTTGTCAGACGGGCTCCAGCCGGCGGTTGGATTTTGGCAGTCGGATCAGATTTTGCCAGTCGGGCCATAGTTACCAGCTTGGTCATATCCAACAGCCGACGGTTAGGCCTTTTACCAGTCGGGCATGTTTAGGACGACACGTAACCTTGTGATGTCACCGAGTATGTTAGTCGGTTATAAGTCATCAAGTACGTATCCGGACCATACCTTGTGATGTTTGTGTGAGGATATTTGGAGTTTACTAAGCCAATTCCCTACTTAACACTATCAAAATAAACTTTTATATGTTTTAATTTTTTATTATTGTGTATAGTTTGTTCATATATTAACTATAACTTTTTCATATATCACTTTCAATGAGATCCGATCACTCTTTCTTTTGTTTCATTTTAGTTATCTACGGTGTCCAACAATTGGTTGATAAAAAGTTTAAGCAGAATTTTATATTGCCAACTCAAATATATGAATCAAATGGCTTTATTCTAGTGATATATGAATGAAATTATTAATCAAAATATTGGTTCATGTATTGTAAAATAACAAAAAAGGATGTGAATTATTTGTGGATTTTTTTATGTCTTCTTATAAAAATGAATAAAAGGTAAATAAATAAAACTTCAAAATATGAATTTCATTAGTGAAATGTGCTAGAAAGGTCAAATTAATTTATTAAAAAAATAAAAGCAATGCATAAATCTTTTAACCCAAATACATATACTTGACGAGGCAGTAGGCAACTACTCACATTTTAATTTTGTCGTAACATGTAAAATAATTATAATTATATTTATATATTATTTTATAAAAGAAAAAATCTCTACTACAATCAATTTATACATTTATTAGATACATTCAATAATTCACGTGTCCAAATAGCAAGAGTCCCCACAAGTTTGTCATAAATCAAATTGCTTTATCATTTTGTTTTTTAGCATGTGGTTCTTGTTCAATAATTCACGTGAAAAGTGATAGTATATAAATATAATATTTATATAATAATTTAGAATGAATTTTTTGGATAATACGATTCTATGGATATTATTTGTAGTAAAAAGATGTATGGTAAAATTTATCAAGTACCATATATATTTGTTAAATTCGTTTATTTCCCTCTTTCCTTCTCATCTACCTTTCCATGGAAGATTCATCCATAAGGCCGAAATCACTCTCCTTACCTTGGTACCCACGGATTTTTCTTTGGGCATTCACCAAACTAATCGACTTAGTTCTCCGAAAAGACGGCACTGTCAACCGTCGTCTACTCAATCTAGTAGACTCCCGCGTTCCAGCTTCACCGAAACCAATCGATGGTGTGAAGACACATGATGTGGTTGTGGATCCAACTCGCAAGCTATGGTTCCGAGTATATGTCCCCGTACAAGACGAAAGAGAAGATCTTCCAGTAATTGTGTTCTTTCACGGAGGTGGATACGTGTTATTTGCCGCCGATTCAAAGATCTATGACGATGTTTGTCGTTGGTCTGCAAAAGAACTGTCTGCAATAGTTATATCTGTTGACTACCGTATTGCACCCGAGCACAAGCACCCTGCGCAACTTAATGATGGGATGGATGTGTTGAAATTTCTAGACAATCAAGAGAATACGTCAAATTGGTTACCGAAGAATGCGAATATGTCACGATGCTTTATTGCTGGAGATAGTGCTGGAGGAAACTTAGCTCATCATGTTGCTCAAACAGCCTGTGAATTCAACTTCCAACAACTCAAGGTGATCCTTTTTCTAACATATTCATACTCACTTGCTATATAGCTTTAAATGTCTAAAAATCAATAATTTCTTTGTTTCATTTAGTGTGTCTATGACTCAATAATTACCGCGGATCCAAGACCAAAGTTGAAGATATCCGAAATAAATAATTTTATAAATCCTATTAAATTAAAATATAAAGGTAACTTGTCACACCCTGTCTGCGGCGAAAACGCATTGTATGGCCGATTGACAATCATCACAACACAGTATAACAATAGAGAAATACTAAATGCAATAATATAAGAAAAATGTTTTGACATTGTCATTCAACAAGAAAGTTATCATTGTCTCATGTACACGTCATACATTACAGATTAAATATTCAACAAAAAATGGTAACGAAGTATTTCAAATGGAAGAACATAGGAATGCAAGCTCAAAATAATCCAAAGTGTCAAGATAAAATAAAGTCGAAGGCTAATGCAATGCACTCTAGAAGTCTTCTAAGGCTCGTACTCAGTATCGTCCTATGCCTGCTCAGTACCTGAAAATAAAGCTCTAAAAGTCAACATAAAGTTAAGCGAGTTCATTGAGTATTTAAGTGCAAACAATTTAAGTAATTTCCGAAAATAGTAAGTTTCTATAATTAGAAGTTTCTAATTATAGTAAGTTCCCAATTAAAGAAAGATTCCAAATATAGAAGGTTTAAGAAAGTAGAAAGTTTCTAAAAATAAGTTCTATTTTTAGTAAGTTTTCTCCAAAACAATAAGTATGTAAGTAAACATTCATATCTTATTTCAACACTAGTGTAATAAAATGTGTGTAACTAATAAATGTAAATAGTAAGAAACAATCATTCACAAGTATCCGTAATCATTCGCAGTAGCCATGCTACTGTAAGTAGACTCCATTAGTACTAATAAGCACGATCACAAGACTCCGTTACTAGATCATCTCTATTAACGAGCACGTTTAGAAGACTCTATTAGTAGAACCAATCTACTAATGAGCACGTTTAGAAGATTCCATTTGTAGAACTACTCTACTAATGAGCATGTTTAGAAGTAATCACCACAAACAATATTTCATAATTGTTTGAAAAGATGCATTAGGTTTTGTTACACGTTTTATGAAATCCAAAAGTAGTAAGTTCCAAATATAGTAAGTTTTCAAAAGTAGAAGGTTTCCGTGAATAGAAATATCCATTTATGGTAAGTTCCAAAAGTAGAAAGTTTACATTCTTAGAAAGTATAACAAAATGAATCCGATTTGAAAATAGTATACGTTTTCTCAAATAAGTAATTGGTTGAGCTTTACTTTCACCCGATTTGTTTGAAACATGTAAAACAGTAAAAAGTGGGGCAATGAACTCACCTCGAATTGGAATAAAATGACACTACTCAAGTAGTGTAAGTGTGTGTCTAGTAAGGTAGGTCACAAGCAAGTCCCGACTATACGATGAGCTTCCCTAATAAGTGTAAGTAAATACTTGTAAGTATATTTCATTTTAAAAGATTTAATTTCGTTTAATGTACGTTTAGATATGTCCAATTACCCATTACGGTTTTCTTGCAAACGTGAGATTAACCAATAGTTTTAGGTACGAAGGTTGAAAACTCAGCAAGTACATATGTTTATCAAAACTGTCGTAACTCGAGTTGTAAGAGGAGTTAGATGACGGATCTTACATGGACGGAAAGAGAACTTAGAGGGATACTACTTTGGTTTATATGTCTAATAACAATACAGACATGAGAGAAACTTATGACCTTACAAACACTAAACAATGAATCTGATTACGAACAACAACCTTTACAACATGACTCGTATAATTGTTTTTAAATATCAAACGTTCGCTTAAAATTACCAACACCTCCAGATCATGAATTTGACATATAAAAACGGATTCCATGTTTTAAAATCTCTACTTTTACACTTTTAAGTTACACAACAAGTGAACACAAATTCTGATATAAAAACAAAAACCAAAACGCAGTTTAGACCCCCGCTCACTAAAAGTCAGTTTCAGGAAGTTTGACAATGAACTAGACAACGGGACTTACATTATAGAAACTAGACTCTAAGGGCTACAACTTTTCTTTAGATATCATTTAAAATACGAAGTTTTGAGGAATTTAATAATCGTGCAAAACATTCCAATTTTCAGATCAGCAAGTAAAACCGGCAATCAACAATATTAGGGTTATAAATGGAAAAACTCTTACCAAACGATTAACCTTGATGAATTAGATGATGCTTGGATGATGGATGATGTGACGGCCGAATTTCGGAGCTCTAGAAACGAAATAGAGGGTCTGAAATGGTGAAGATGGGTGGCGGCTCATCAAATTGGAAGATTAAGGTTTCAAAAATATAGTCTGATGTAAGTTAGGGCTAAAAAAAAACCATATCACTTAGGGTGATTGTGTAGGAATTCGACCAAGGCGGCCCAAAACAATGCCTTAGAGCCAAAAATAAATGGGCTAAACACACACACCCATGTGTGGCTTTCGTATACTAGTAGGGAACGGTTCCCAAAAACGAAAATCGTAAGCTAGACGTAACTCGGAGTAACTAGTTAAGTATATAGTTAGCTTAATCTCACAAAAGGGAGTTCTCATATGTTTATAAAAGCTCACATAGTTCAAATATGATTAGGACATTAAATACTGGATTAATTCGTTAAATCGTTTAGGAGCTCATATAGCGTGATCTACTTACTTGTGCACCTAGATTACTATTACATATCCAATAATGTGTAAAATGAATCACACACTAAATAACCACAATCATACACAACACAGAGTAAAAACAACTTTTATAAAAGTTTAAATAAAAATCATTAATGAGCTACGAGCACACTAGACTAACTTGAGATAGAAAAAAAAAAAACTGGTGTCACATAACTCTTCAAATTTTTTTAACTATAAAATTGTATCATTTGACAAGTTAAAGGGTGTTTTGTGGCTACCCAACCTTCACCTATTGACCGACTACGTCTATTGGTTTTCAGTTAATGGTGTATATTTTATAAAACTATATTCTAAAATAATGTTATACTGATGTTTATAGTTATAATAACATACACACTTCATGTTTTGATGTTTTGTATTAGGAGATTTTAGAATAATAATAACGTAAATTAAAGTCCAAATTGAACGATTCTATAAGTATATTAGAATTATGTTTTTTATTTTAGTGGAAATGGAATGAAAAGAGAGAATGTAATTATGTATTGTAAGAGGGTGTAAAATGAAAATAATATTTGATGACATCATCAATCTGATCTAACGGTTGACATCAAAAAAAGTGAACCTATCTAATGTACCTTCCTTCACCATGTGACATTTAAGGCTCCTCTTTTATTATATATATATATATATATATATATATATATATATATATATATATATATATATATATATGTAAGAATCTTCAATTATAGTGGTGATTATCGAACAAGAAAGAAGAAAAAAAACCGAGAGTATGAGAATATTAGACGACTCTTATTAAAGAAAATGAAATTAGGTACAAGGTTTAAACCTCACCCCCTCACCCCCTCACCTTTATTTATAGGTGAGGGGTGAGTCCTAGTTAAAATTATATTAGGAAACAACCTCATAATATCTATCTAATCTAGTCTTGCCTTGCAAGGCAAACAACCTTATTTGAATAAAACTACAATTAAAAAAACATAAACCTAACTTAATTCAAATACCTAACACTTCTAGAATATAAATATGAACTACGGTTGTAGCCCATATGATGCGGTCAGCGCAAGTAGTACGATCCCCGGTGATCCCAGCGACCGACTGAATATTGCGGTTTAGCTTGGTTTGAGGAAAGTTGATCCCTGGAGCCTTATATCGAAAGTCTCTCTGATGGCCACAATCAGGTGAGCGTGTCTCGAGGGTATATCGGCGGTATGAAAAAGGTTGGATCGGGTGAACTGTCGTTGGAGGGAGACCCAAGAAGCGGAACTTGGGTTTGAGGAGAGGATTGTTGGGTGCAAACTTATGTCCCACATAGATACAAAGATAAACTAAATGCAAACATATAAGACAATGGGGTCTTACTCTATTGCCAATTGGTTTTAGAAAAAAAATCTCATTGTCTTATATGTTGAGCATGTTATTAGGCGAAAGAGAATATATATATATATATATATATATATATATATATATATATATATATATATATGGAGAGATTCTTATAAACCAAAACTTAAAGTAAAATAAGTGAAAAAATATGAGAAAATAATATATTACTCCGTATATGTGTAATTTTGTATTATGTTTATTTATTCAATTATAACAAACTTTAAAAAAAGCAAGTTTTGATATACATCAAAATATATGTTGTTTAGGGACTGTGCATCAAATTCTTTGTTTTTGTGCAGTAAATATTCAAATTTGATGCACAACGGTAAAACTACCCATTTTATGATGTACAACAAAACTTTATTTTTTATAGTTTGAGATATGGTTAAAATGAACGATAATCCAAAATATCTAACGTTATAAATTATTTTTTAATTTTTTTTTACTTATTTTACCTTAATATTTGTTTTACAAAAACCAACCTATATATATATATATATATATATATATATATATATATATATATATATATATATATATATATATATATATATATATATATATATGTGAGTGTGTGTGTATGTGTGTGTGAATATATGGTTGAGCTTTCTCAAAGAAGAATATTCAGTTTATTTTGATAGGGTTTAACTAAATGACTAAATATAAAAAAAAAAAGTTTAAATAATAAATAAAAAAACAGGTTGTCAAAAAGTGATAGTGACGCAACACTTTTCAACCATTGGTATTTGATCTAACAAACCATAATCAAGTTTAGTAGAATTATTAGATCTCGCATAAATGATTTAGAATATAGAAAGGAAAAAGAAAAAGAAGTTGAATAAAAAACCAGGATGTCCAAAAAGTGTATATGGAACCGACTTATAAATACTCTATCAATGCACCTGAAAATACAATGTCACAAATGGAACAATGAAAATGTGAATTGAAAATTTAGGTAATTAACTCTTAATCAAGAAAATGATTCATACACTATTTTAAGATTTTATTGAACCATATTACCAATCTCACATCCTATTTTCTAACACTCTATAGTCTATATACACTTGAATAGGTGCTAATAGTGAGATTATAGTTATATGGGTATTTTTGTTTGCTTATGTAATGTTGAACCAAATATATATTGTAATGACATACATATTGGTTGCCTATTTAAGGTTGGACCGAAAATTATACGTTATGAAACGACATGGAAATTTAACATGAACGAGATTTATAGATAAGTTGCAACTTCTACTCCTTGCGGGTTTAAAATCCAATCTTTCCAATAATACCCCACTTTTCTACTACCACTTGACAACCACAATAAAGAGAATGGTTGAATTATGAGGATATGTCGTTGTACAAAGCTCTATCATCATAGTCGGATTCAAATATCACTTTGTTCCTCCATCTCCTAATACATAGTCTAAAATTAGAGGATGAAGGATCGTTGATTTAACCGAGTAGATAAACATCTGCTAATACATAGACAAAAATTAGAAAATGAAGGAGCGTTTATTTAACCGAGAAGATGAACATCTCCAAATACCTAGTCTAACATTATTCTTTAGAACGTCCATATTCAAAAAAGAATATATCTTCGATCATATACTCCATAAGGATGAACAAATACAAACATCCGAAACTATTTAAACTGATTAGACAATATGGAAATAAATGTGGTAATCAGAGATGGTATAAGCCAAAAGCTTTACTTGATTAATAAAAGGAATATCAAATACAATACTTGTTGAAAGGATGAAAAATAAAGCTACTGCTAGTACATCTATTTAAAGCAATAAAACAAAACAGAACTAAACGTTGGAGAGGGAAAAGCTCCTTTTTTTCAGCATCATAATGACCACTCCTTTTCTTCCATATTACTCGGTCAATTCTTCAATACCAAGTCCTCATTAACCAACATTATCCCCCTTAATGATGACCTGGTTCTTCAATCCTTTGATTCCAATCAAACCTCTCATTTCTTCAAACTTGACTCGTGGTAACGCCTTAGTCAGAATATCAGCCCTTTGCATTCCTCCACTTACGTGTTCCACACTGATCTGTTTCCGCTCAACACATTCTCGAATAAAATGGTACTTTGTAGCTATATGTTTGCTACGACCATGAAATACAGGATTCTTCATGAGTTCAATTGCAGAAATGTTGTCAACATAAAGCTTTACTTGTTGTACTTCAGCACCAGTTAAATTGTTAATAAAATTCCTCAACCACAGAGCTTCACACGTCGCTGCGGTTGCTGCCATGAACTCGGCTTCGCATGAACTTAACGCCTCAGTTTTCTGTTTTTGTGAGGACCAAGTAATCAGGTTGTTTGAGAAGTAGAAAGCAATACCTGTGGTGCTTCTACCGTCATTAATATCCGTTCCATGGCTGCTATCGCTATACCCCGTAATGAGCTCGTTTCCTCCCCGCTCATATCTCAGCCCATAGTCCATTGTTCCTTTGACATATCTCAGAATCTGCTTTACCGCAAGAAAGTGACTCTCCTTTGGTGCTTCCATAAACCTACTAACTACTCCAACCGAGTAGCTCAAGTCCGGGCGAGTATGTGTTAAGTACCTGAGACTCCCAATAATTCTTTGGTATTCGGTGGGATCAATAGGCTTGCCTTGCTCATCTTTAGTTAACTGTAACTTTGGATCCATTGGCCACTTTGAAGCATTACATTCCAATAATCCAACAGACTTTAATATTTTCTTTGCATACCCATTCTGTGCCACGCTAATTCCACCACTTTCTTGAGACACCTCAATACCCAAATAGTATTTCAAATACCCGAGATCACTCATCTCGAATATTGCCATCATCTTTTCCTTGAATTCTCCAATTAATTGCTCATCCGAACCTGTGACTATGAGGTCGTCTACATATACACCAACAATTAAAAAAGATGTTGTAGTTTGTACCTTATAGACAGCATGTTCTTGGGCGCATTTCTCAAACCCGAGCTCGTTAAGTGCTTGATCCAACCGTGTGTTCCAGGCCCTCGGTGCCTGTCTTAGTTCATAAAGCGCCTTATTAAGTTTCAAAACCATGTCTTCCTTTCCTTCAGTTACAAATCCGTCCGGTTGTGAAACCTAAACCTCTTCTTCGATTTCCCCATTCAGAAAGGCGGTCTTTACATCTAGATGATGCAAGGTCCAACCTCTAATTGCTACTAACGCCACGATCAGTCGAACTGTCTCCATCCGAGCAACGGGAGCAAACACCTCTTCGAAGTCTACCCCTTTCCTTTGTACATATCCTTTAGCAACCACCCGTGCCTTGTACCTTGTGACTTCTCCCTTCGCATCCCTTTTCAGTTTGAAAAGCCATTTCAAACCAATTATTTTTTTTCCAACAGGGCGCTTTACCCTTTTCCATGTATTGTTCTTTTCGATCGATCTTATTTCCGACTTCATAGCATTTACCCATTCAATATAATTCTTTGCTTTAGCGTATGTTAATGGTTCATCATCAGCTAACATCAGTTCGCGTTCTTCTATTGGCTCTGTTCGATCATATATTTCCTTTAACGAATGAAATTTTCGAACCGGTGTGTCATCATAAGCATCGCGGTCGATCGGTGTTCCCCTGTCCGTCGAATCCATTAATGGCAGCGGTGAATTATAAGAGTCAAAATTTTGATAAAGATTACCTGAATTTGGGGTGGTTGACTTTGCTTCATCGTGTCCTACATCCCCCGAAATTGTGTCGACAGCTTGCAAAGGAAACCAATTAGGTTGTAAGTCAGGTTTACTACTTTGGGCTTCTTCCCATGCCCAATGTTTTGTTTCATCAAAGTGGACATCTCGGCCCACCACAATCTTATTCACCCTAGGATCAATCATTCGATACGCTTTGCTGCCTGGTTCGACTCCTAAGTACACCATCACTTTGCTTCGGTCATCAAGCTTTGTAACATTCGTTTTCAACTGTTTCACATACGCTAGACATCCAAATACTTTTAAATGGCTCACATTTGGTTTGGCTCCCTTCCATCCTTCATAAGGAGTCATACCTTTAACTGATTTTGTGAGCGTTCGGTTAAGGATATAAATGGTATGACGAACAGCCTCCCCCCATAACGTCTCGGGTAGGCACATCGATTTGAGTAACGATCTTGTCATCTCCATCACTGTTCTATTTCTTCGCTCTACTACACCATTTTGTTGAGGCGAATATGGTGCCGTAGTTTGTCTACGTATTCCTTCCTTTTGGCAGAATTCTGTGAAAGCATGCGAATTAAACTCGCCACCCCGGTCTGTTCTTAAAATTTTCACTTTGTATTTACTTTCTTGTTCAACCTGCATCTTAAAAGTCTTGAATTTCGACAAAGCTTCATCTTTTGTTTCGAGTAAGTACACCCACATATATCGACAATAATCATCAACTATTAGAAGAAAATAACGATTACCTCCTAACGTTTTGGGTGTGATTGGACCGCATAAATCTGCATGCAATAGTTCGAGGGGTCTGGAGGCTCTCCATTGCGATTCTTGGGGAAAAGGTTGCCGTGTTTGTTTCGATACAAGGCATCCTTCACAAATTTGAGCCTTATGTTTTAAGCATGGTAACCCATTTACATAGCCTTCCTTCGCCATTTTTTCCAATGATTGGAAATTTGTATGTCCCATCCTTGCATGCCATATCCATGCATTCTCATCTAATTTGGCCAATAAGCAAATTGGTTTTGCAACTTGCAGAGTGTGTTTATACAACCTGTTTGAAGATCTCTTTATCTTCATAACCAATCTTCCTTGTTCATCATACATTCTTAAGAATTCATTCTTCATACGAATGTCATATCCCTCTTCTGTTAATTGGCCAAGACTCAAGATATTGCTTTTTTAAAGCAGGAATAAAATAGACCCCCACAATCATCAACTGTTCACCGGTTTTACACTCGAACAAAAGCGTTCCTTTTCCACATATATCGACTTTCGAACCGTCACCAAACCGAACTCGACCGGTTATACTTTCGTCTAGCTCAACAAATGCCTCCTTCATTCCCGTCATGTGGTTACTTGCACCATTATCCATATACCACATGTTTCGATTATCCGTCTTTCCTTCATGCTCACATGGAAAAACCTTGTCTTCATTCAACAACACCATATGCTTTTCTTCTTCACAGCCTGCACTTAGAAGTAATGACACTTCTTCTTCATCTTGCTTCTGTACAAGATTTGCTTCTTCATTATTATACTTCTTTCCTTCACATTCTGAGGCATAGTGTCCAAATTGCTCACAATTAAAACACTTAATACTCCTTTTATCTCGTGGATATTTATATTGGCCACCCCGACCTCCGGTGTCTTGAGGCGATTTGTTAGACCAATGACCGCCTCTTCCTCGACCCGTTCCACGTCCCCTTGTATTATTTCTACCACCTCTGTCTCCATTCCAACCACGCCCTCGACCTCCGGTTTTTCCCGATCCCCTTTGGTTTGAAGTGCCTTCAGTCTTGGAGAATAACAGCGTGTTATCCCTTGATTGATTCCCCATTCGCTGCCTCAGTCTATCTTCGTAAGCCTTTAGCCTACCTATTGCTTCATCAAAAGGCATACCATCGATATCGGAATATTGTTCGATGGATGCTACCAAAGGCAAGAATCTGTCCGGAATTGCATTAAACAATTTTCGTACCAACGTACTATCTTCCAGTACTTCTCCCAAACTGCTGTACTTCGCCTTCAAGCCCGACAACTTTCCCGTAAACTCGTCAATGGACTCTCCATCCTTCATTCGTAATGACTCAAATTCACTTTTGAGTGTATGTATCCGCGCTTTCTGCACTCTATCAGCTCCTAGATAGCGTGTTTTCAACGAATCCCAAACCTCCTTTCCCGTCTTCTTCTCCGATACTTGTAGAAGAACATCTTCGGGTATGGCCTGAAATATAAAAGCCCGAGCCATCTTACTTTTTCTCTCGTCTACAACCACACCGGTTGTTGGCTCGATTGAATCCCATAAGCCTTGGGCATCCATAATGGCTTCCATTCTTATGGCCCATGTGTTGTAGTTTGTGGGTGTAAGCGTGGGACATTGGTAAGCGAAGGTGGGATTTTCTTTTTGTGGGTTACTGGAAGTGGCTAGCGACATTTCTTGGGATCGAATTATCTTGGGCATGTATTTCGAGCACTCAAGCTCTGATACCAATTGTGGTAATCATAGATGGTATAAGCCAAAAGCTTTACTTGATTAATAAAAGGAATATCAAATACAATACTTGTTGAAAGGATGAAAAATAAAGCTACTGCTAGTACATCTATTTAAAGCAATAAAACAAAACAGAACTAAACGTTGGAAAGGGAAAAGCTCCTTTATTTCAGCATCATAATGACCACTCCTTTTCTTCCATATTACTCGGTCAATTCTTCAATACCAAGTCCTCATTAACCAACAATAAAACCCTTATTTTCCAAATTTGATTCGTAGAAATCCTCTTTATATAACTCAAAGATCTTTTTTATGAATTAAAAAATAATTGTTTTTTCTAAATAAAAAGATTCCAGAAAGAAAAATATGTATCCTATTTTTGTAAAAGAAATCACTTGATTTTCTTTTAAATTAAAACCTGAATCCTTTTATAAAAATTAAAAAAAAAAAGTTTGAGAAAAAATGCATATTCTTTTTGATAATAAATGACTATTTTGAAATATGTATCTACATAAGAGTAAGAATTACATCTAAATGTTATTTATTTATAAACAAACTTTAAAGGTTATTTTTAGATTATTCTCCGGAAAAGAAAAAGATTGAAAGAGCATCTTTGTATTATTTTGTAATCGACTTTAAAGTATTTATACCATTTGTATAATTGCTAGTGTTTGTATCCTTAACCCTACGTGATGCTTACTATATCTAATTATCTTTATATTATTGTGAGAAATTGTGTATTGTTCATAATGATTTGCGTTCTAAAACATGGCATATATACAATATAAAGTCTAACTAATATAATGTGTGAAGGTAATTGGCCTGGTGGCAATTCAACCATTCTTTGGTGGACAAGAGCGAACAAATTCTGAAATAGAACTTGAAGGAGTCCCTGTTCTGTCCACAAAACGGACAGATTGGTTTTGGAACGCGTTCATGTCGCTAGATGAAGGCCACAACCGTGATCACCCAATCATCAACATTAGTGGCCCTAATGCGGTGGACATATCAAAAATAGATTTACCGGAAACTATATTGGTGGCGGCGGGATTTGATATTTTACATGACTGGCAGATAAGGTACTACGACTGGTTGAAGAAGTCTGGAAAAGAAGCATACTTGGTGCAATATCCAAACATGTGCCACGGTTTTTATATGTTCCCTCAGTTGCCTGAATCTAAGCAACTTATTTCGGAACTCAAGGAATTCGTTCACAAGGTCTTACACAAGGTATGTTCTAATGCATTTCAAAATAAAATAAAAACGCAAACACATCCATATGCATCTTTGAATGTTTAGAATTTATAATTATGTCGAGAGTTATATACTTGTATACACTCATATATATACTAAACTAAAACGGAAAAACTTCGCAATTTCGAGTTATATGCACGATTAGAAAAAAGATATCAATTACACGTAAACGTTTCTACACGTCTTTAAAAATACGTATATTATCTATTATATCAATTAGTAGAGTGATTTTTTGAAATGAATAATGTCATAGGGGTAATGTAGTCTTTTCTATAAGAAAACAAAAGTCTTTTTTATTCTTTAAAGAAAACAAATGGTGTTTAAAAATATGAGTATTAATATATAAAGTATTTGCTTATTTGCATATTCTTTGAAGTTTTTTATGAGTAAAATGGTAATTGTATGATGATAGTTTGATTACATCTCGGCGTAACGTGCTCGCAATTAACACCTCGCATTTTTCAATTTATTCATATTTATATAAGTGTACAGGTTATTTGCATTAAAAAAAATATTAAGAATTGGAATAAGAATAATTAAAATTTCTAAATTATAAGTGTCCACACCTTTAAGTGCTTAGAGTTACAAAAATGTCCACACCGACAATATCCTAATTTTACACACGTTACAAATTTATGCGTAAAAGTTGTAAGTTTGTACTTGTTTAAAAGTTTGTATATTTTTTAATAAAATAAAAAAAGCTATGAATTATTCAGGTTTATAAAAACATTGGAGATAAAAAAAATTGAATAAATCAACAAAAATTTTCTATACTTTTTAACAGGTCAAGAAAAATTGTAAATTGTTGTGAAATAATAAAGAAGACAAGAATAATAGAGAAAACGGAATGAAGAATTGTATCTTATTCATGTCATATAAACGTATATTTATAGTTACAATATGAAGCATCATCCAAGAAACAAATTTTTCTAATATTATACAAATATATTCTAAAGATATGGACATCCACACTATAATTATTCATAACACTCCTCCTTAGATGTCCTTTAAAAGATTATGCCTCGTTAAAACCTTACTAGATAAAACCCAGTGGGACAAAAATCTAGTGAGGAAAAAGAGTACATAACTGTTGAATACGCTTGAGGATGTTGCCTCATTAAAAACCTTGTCAGGAAAACTCAATGGGACAAAACCACAGTCAAGGGAAAAAGAGTGCAACACGTATTTCTCCCATGATGATCATATCAATTAAGTTCCTTGAATTAACACAATCAAATGTCATCTCTTCACAATACATATATGGTTTGTGAGCGACTAATATGATGATCAACTAAATTTCCCCATAATGATGAGATATCAACCATATCTCGGAAATAACATCTCGGAAGTAATAGCATCTCATATAAACAACTCAATGCTTCAATATCAATCAAATATGGTATTTCAGGACCACTAATATCATAATCATTTTTGGTTGTCAAAAGAGGTCATATCAATATAAATTTACCTCTTAACCATTTAAGTGTTCAATGCATAATTGTTGTTAGTGTGCAAGGATTCCATCCTTCACATGGTAAATATATAAATCAAGATAAAACTTATGTTTTTTAAAGGTATTTCCTTTCACATTACTTATATTACTATTCAATCGCCTTTAGAATCTCATCAAGAATTCCAGATGTAGTCATACATCATAATTATAACATATATAGATCCGGATCTCTTTGTAAATTGTGTGCACAAACATAATTATTCATAACTATATCAATATAAATTATCTTGGCGACTGTATCACATATATCATCATTACTTCAGTCGATATAAGGACCTTTTCATTTAATCAAATAGTGTTCTCGAGAACTTTTCTTATATGCTTCATGCCTTTATATCGTCAGACATACTTCACGCATTTTATATCCTTCAGGAAATCTCAATACCAAATGAGCTCTTACAATATTAATTATACGCGAATCAAGTATCTTTTATATTGTTAGACTTATCAATACAAATAGTTGCATCCACCACTTGATAATAATCAAAGGCGAGTCGTTGCAAATAATCATTATATATACATCTTGCCTTATATCAAATAATTTAAGTTCAACCAAAGACTGCTTTACAATACACCTTCATCTGTATGGACTCTAAGTACAATATATCTCTTACTCCGAGAGACTTCATTTTCATTTAATACTTGCGTCTTTTCCATATTGGTCAATCAATTCTATCTCTGCACATCTAGGCATGTATGCTTTCACGCTCCTCTTTAATATTCAAAATATCTAGCGTTATAATATATAAAAATTATTCACGACGTCGATTTCATTTTTTTTTTTTTGATTCCATATTTTCTAGACATGATATAACATAATGAGATTTCTTTATAGAATAGGTACCTTAGGTTCTTCTGAAACCATCATGTCTATACACTTCAAGAGTATATTTGGGGTCTTTATTACCTCGATTTAAACATCTTAAGTCCTTGTTCCTTTCTTTGTTTCGAGGATTTTATTTGGAATCGATTATTCTACCACACTTCAGGTGTCCCGTCGACTTATTACTAATATCATGTTGTCTTTCTAGGACACATTTTAATCGGAGCATTAACAGCTAATATACATGACATGGTCACTCGCTTTGGTCAGTAAATCTATCTGGCGATTACTAAATATGACAAATAAATTATCCCATGAACTTCTGGTTCATATTGTTTTGGTGTGAGGATCGATAATTCATTTCAATCTTTCTCAGTTTTAGCTGCACATTCTCTCCCCCTAATGTTGGGATAACTAATTCATTACAATCATTAAATCATGCCATAAACCAATCTCCCCTTGATGGCATATTAGATTGTAATTATATGTGGATTTATACCAAACATATATTCCCAACATTTTTTACGTCCCATATTTATGCGTTGTAGTGGAGCAACTTAAACATATAAGCCTAATCAAAGTATATTATGGGAATTACATCTGACAAAAAAATAATCATAATGGGGGGTAATCATCACAAATATTGGCTTGATGCGAATTAGTGATCTTTAATGTAAATATATGGCCCCAAACAAATTCCATGTGTTTTACTCTCATGATAGTTGGCTTTGCAATCAACTGAAGAAGCTTGATAAGCGTTTCAACAAAAGCAATTTGTGAAAGACATACAAGTGTCAACACTTATTCCAATAATCATTTATAAAAGCTTGTGAAGTATATTCACCACTATTGCCAAACAGAATATGATAATCGAGAATAACGTGCTCGCTATTTCATTAGTCGAGTCACTAATCATGCAAACTTCAGGTTGCAAATTGATGAACATTTACGATGCATCGATTTTAAAACTCTAAATGTTCCATGATATGGGTGATCGATTTTAGTTGGCAATTAGTTGACTTCTTTAGAGAGCAAATACAATCATGAAAAATTTTCTAGTTCTTATATATATTTCGAATTATTGACCGGGGATGGTGATCGATCAAACCAATCAATTAAATAATAAAGGTCTATAAAATTCTAGTTTATGACTAAATAACCATGGTCCATAAACTTCAGGTTTATGACCAAATAATCACAGTCCATAACTTCAAGTTTATGACCAAAATATCACGGTTCATAAACTTCTGGTTTATAACCACATGTGTCCAATCTCAGTTGTGAAAGTCGATACCCACAACGTTCACATTGATCATTTACCAATATATGTTCTCACATTCACTTTAGAAAATGGAGCAAAGACAATTGGACGTGTTCATAGTTTTCTATTACAAACTCGGTATTATAGACATAAGCAAATATCATTACAAAATTTTGCTTAATAACATTTTATTAATATTGCTACATAAGATGCATAACTCAATATTTCTACATAATGAGCATATATCATATTCCTCAAAGATAATAGTATTCTCTTATCATAATATCAATATATAAATGACTACATCGTCTATTTATAATCATTTAGCAATTTAAAACCTTACAAACAAATAAATTTATGTATGACAAGCTTTAACGAGTAGTACAATTCGTGGTGTCATATATTTGGTAAAAAAAACTCATTTTTCACGTACTCTTTTCACTACCTTTTATATGTGAATCATGTCGTAAAAGAAACAATTTTAAGAATTTAGAAATTAAGTAGCCTCCAAATCGACATCAAATGGTCCATAGCCTCTTTTCTTTCCAAATGCATGCATGGTATTAAGTCGTATATAAAACATGTTATTTCTTTAGTTACTACCTCACAACAAATCTATTTATTTTCTTTAATTTAAGTTCCCAATCTATTCTTCCCACTCTCGACGCTGATTCTTTTGTTTCTTGTATTTGTGCAGGCTAACTAGTAGGTGATGATATAGACTTGATGAGTCGAAAATTACCTTATATCACATACATATTTATAATTTTATTTTTGAGAGGATTCGAATTCACGACCCTTAGGTCAATGGGCGATACAAACCCTTTGTATTTAACTTTGTTTTATATGAATGTTCTGGACTTTTATTTACTAATATGATATTTGATTATTATGTCGGTTAGTTAGAAAAAAAGTTTTGAAAAATAGTTTCTTAAACCACGGTATTAAACCATCTTTTATAAATTTCCAAGATACTTTATCATTGTTTATCCTCATCATACATTTTCGCTTTGCTCAACATTTCCTTAGATCGGGAAATTCAAATCGAGCATATTCTTTGACAAACAACAAAACTAAACACTTATATATCAATATTTTTTCCATCTTAAAAATTTCAAGATTATATCTTATTGAAAATATAAGTCAGCATGCTATAACCATCTGGACAAGCCCTAGTGATTGATATATATATATATATATATATATATATATATATATATATATATATATATATATATATATATATATATATATATATATATATATATATAGGGGAGGGTTCAATAGAGATCCTCTTTTTGCTAGAGATCCAGAGATCACCCTCCCAGCCACACAATTTCATTAACCCATCAAACACACGGAGGGGTAATATGGTCTTTTTACCTTTTATTTTTTTTTTAACTCATTCATAGCCACGCGCTTAAAGAACAAAGAAACAAAAAGTATACCTCATTGAATCTCGATCAATTTTTCAAACAGAATTTTAACAATCAATTGTAATCCGAATTTTAACAATCAATTGAAGGTTTGACAATCGATTCTTAGATCCGATTTTTTTTTAACAATCGATTGAAGGATATTTTAACAATCGATTCTTAGATCTGATTTTTTTTTTTTAATTGCAGATAATGACGCTAATTTCAGAAGAAACTATTGAAGAAAGAGGGGATTCAACAACCAACAATAATTTGGAAAATAATGACAACGAAAACAACATCAATAACCAGATACTGGAAAGTAAGTAATCACATGTGATTTTATTAGTTTAATGCCTTAGTATGTGATTACTAAATATGTATTAATTTAGTTTAGTATGTTTAAAAATATATGTTTAGTAATCACCGGTGATTACATATAATTTTGTTTAGTTTGTGTATGTAAATTTAGTTTAGAATGTTTAAACATATATGTTTAGTAATCACCGGTGATTACATATAATTTTGTTTAATAAAGTGACTGTAGTTGTACTTCTTTGAACAAAAAAACATTTGATGGGTGTTTTGAGCAATATTTAAATCCGTTGTAGCAACTACACATGGTTTATAAAAAGGTTTAACGTTGTTGTTAACAATTGAACCAACTAAAAGTTGTTTAGGTTCTTCAGTGACTTGGGTACAAGTAGAAATCACCGGTGATTTTGTAAATAATGTGCCTTAGATTGTTCATGTAAAATGCCACCAAATGGTTAATAATCACCGGTGATTTTGTTATTAATATGGATTAGTATGTTGATGTAAATTACCTTTGACTTTACAGGTTCACACTACAGCACTCCAACAGCATCTTCAAATGATAACAACAACATAGAGACTCCTGGTGGTTCTCGATATTGGTTACCTTATGTTAAAGATTCATAATATATGCCTATATAAAGGATGCATATGGAAGAGAAAGGAGTACACTAAACAAAAAACTAAAAAGAATGCCAAATGATAGCTTTGCCATTAAACTTGATCGCAAAAAAGTCACAAAGGGAAGAGTGGTAAGTTTTTATAGTAATCACCTGTGATTCTATAGTTTTTATATATTCATAATATCATGGTTTACCTTTAATATATATTGTGTAAATAAAAAACAATAACTATGTCATTTTTTGCAGACAATACCAGCATACTTTGTAAGGGAACATAACCTTACTGAATATGAATATTGTGAAATTGTTTTCAACAATGATCCCATTAAGATATTCGGAATTCAAACATACCCCGACCCACGAAGGAATGTTCCAACTAGCCATGTAACAATCAATGGTTATTGGAACAGTTGGAGAAAAAGACATGGGTTGCAATATGGGACTACGTTCCTCTTCACAAAAACCTTGCGACAAACAAACTCTGGTTTTATATTGGTGTTCAATGTGGAAAAATGCGACGTCTAACATGAAAAGATTGTCTCTTATGAAGCCAATATGTTTGTTTGTTTGTCTTATGTTTGTTTGTGTTGAATTTGAATGTGTTTGTTGGTATGTAAACCTCTTATCTCAGACAGATAAAGAGGAAATGTGATTTCTGTTTGTTTGTGTTTGTTGAATTTTAATATATGTTTGTTTGTGTTTCAATTTTAATGTGTTTGAAGATTTATGTTGTTTTTATAGTAATCACCTGTGATTACTATTAGTTTAATGCCTTAGTATGTGATTACCAAACATGTTTAAACATACACAAAAAAAAGAGTTAATCTACATAAAAAAGCACATACATATAATATATTGAAAGATTGGTCATAACTTGTCCAAAAATTCTAAAAAGTTTCCAAATAACATAAAACAGCTACATAAAAAAACTACTTAAAAACAAACAAACTACTTAAAAAAGAACAACTAATGTTTAAAGACCTCCTTGAACTGCATCTTCAAAATCATCATCATCACAAACAAAAACATACTTAAACAACTCTTTAAAATCCAATATTTTTGGATGAAGAGGAAATTTGTGGACAGCTTCTTGTAGATATGACATTATATCATCTTTATCATCCACCAAAACGGAAAATTTCGACTGCAGTTTACGCACCATATCCTAAAAAACAAAAAAAATCAAAATAACAAAAAACACAGAAAAAGAATAAATATTAAAAACAAATAGTTAAAAGAAAACTCAATAAGTTAATAAGCCCTTATATTTTATCTTATAAACAAAACACCAGTTTAATCATTTTAGTGACTTAATTTTAATAAAATCATCGGTGATTACTATATAATAAACAGGTGATTAACTATAGAATGTTACTATATAATAAAATCACCGGTGATTAGTATATAATAAACACCAGTTTAATCATTTTAGTGACTTAATTTTAATAAAATCACCGGTGATTAATCATTTCAGGGAATGTTTATAAAAAGAAGTAAAAAAACTAACATCAACAGCAAAATCTTCGTTCATGATCAACTGATTATAATCAGGTTGCAAATCCCAAATACCAAAACCTCCTTCTTTCATTTCAAGATCTTCCCTAGCCTTCATTTTATCCATACTCCAGCCTTGAATTGCAGGTCTCCCACGAGGTGTGTCATCCAAGTGGAATTTCACATAATCAAAATACAAAAGCTATATATAAAAACCAAAAAATTATTAAGTAACATAAACAATAAAACAATAGATAATAAAAGAATGATAAAGAAAAGAAAATAACTTACAACAAGAAAAGTAAGTGGACCACCATATAAACGACTGTCATATTTCTTCCATCCACTTTTACTTTGAGCCAAAGAATCTAAAATATATCGACACCAATTCAAAGAAGAAAT
Source organism: Senecio squalidus (assembly GCA_910822075.1). Taxonomy (NCBI): domain Eukaryota; kingdom Viridiplantae; phylum Streptophyta; class Magnoliopsida; order Asterales; family Asteraceae; genus Senecio; species Senecio squalidus. The sequence continues at coordinate 34,305,884 of CAJVGC010000591.1, read as the reverse complement.
ATCAACCGATTCGTCAAAAAACTTCAAAAGTTTAACGTCACAGAAACCCGAACTAGGGCATCCAACCATTGTATTACAAAACAAGACCAGAAAATTAATTTTAAACAGAATTCCCGCTTCAGACGAATTGACAATAGCTTTGCATATATCAGTTGCACGAACTTTATTGCCAGATAGAAACTGAGAATACCACTGATTAATTAAAGGTCGATCCTCCATAGGAAGTTCATTTAAATCGCAAATGTTCAACCCACCACAAGGAATACCAAGAATTTCATGAACAGCTCCCTCAGTTATATTAATTACGCCATTCTTCATCTTCAAAGTCATACTACCCTGCGTTGTCTTATCTTTCTCACTTTCAGTAATAGTAGTGTCATAAACATAAGATGGACCTTCAAACATATGTGGTTGTTCTTCAGCTGCAAAATAAAAACATAGCACAAAAACATGTAACTACATATACAGATTGTTGAAAAAATAAAACAAAAACATCATATAAAAAAAAATACACAAAAACTGGATAAATTACCATTAACAACATCTTGAGTAACAACAGGAATAGTTGATTGTTCTTCAAAAACATCTGTTTGTGCACCAATCACAGGTGATTCTTCTTCAAAAACATCTTCTTGTGCCCCAATCACAGGTGTTTGTTCTTCAAAAACAGTTAATTCATGAAATAAAAACATGTAACTAAGTATACAGATTCATGAAAAAATATAACAAAAACATCATATAAAAAAAAAATACACAAAAACTGGATAAATTACCATTAACAACATCTTGAGTAAAAACAGGAATAGTTGATTCTTCTTCAAAAACATCTGTTTGTGCACCAATCACAGGTGATTCTTCTTCAAAAACATCTTCTTGTGCCCCAATCACAGGTGTTTGTTCTTCAAAAACAGTTGATTCATGAAATAAAAACATGTAACTAAGTATACAGATTCATGAAAAAATATAACAAAAACATCATATTAAAAATAAAATACACAAAAACTGGATAAATTACCATTAACAACATCTTGAGTAACAACAGGAATAGTTGATTGTTCTTCAAAAACATCTGCTTGTCCCCCAATCACAGGTGATTGTGCACCAGTCACAAAAACATAGAACAAACAAATGTAAATACGTATACAGATTCATGAAAAAATATAATAAAAACATCATATAAAAAAATATATACACAACATTACCATCAACAACATCTTCAATAACAACAGGAGTAGTGGATGTGTTTTTAAATTTACTCAAACCAGTTCTTTTGAGTATCCGTTCACTTCTACGAGTCCGACCTACAAGAGAACAACACAAAAATATAAAAAACAAACAAAAATCACATGTGACTGAATAAACCACAAAAAAAAAAAAAAAAAAAAAAAAAAAAAATGTATAAAAGAAATCAAAAAATTACCTGTGGATGACATGTTTAATCGGAAGATAAGAAGAAATTTATCTCTTTTTCAATTGACGAATTAGAGTTCAATTCGATTCTCAATCGAAAAAATTAGGTTAAAAACTGAATCGGTGAAGTTATGTTTCAAAATCAGGAACACGTTAAGTTAAGATTGGAAGCGCGTGGACCTAAAAAAGAGAAAAAGGTAAAAAGACCATTATGCCCCTCCGTGTGTTTTTAAAGGATTTTCACTTAACTCTACTTTTAATCTCAGCCACGAATTTTAGTTGATCTTGTGGCTGGGAGGGTGATCCCTGGATCTCTAGCAAAAAGAGGATCTCTATTGAACCCCAATCTATATATATATATATATATATATATATATATATATATATATATATATATATATATATATATATATATATATATGGATTAGTTCATACGAGAACTCAGATTTTTGCGAGGACTACGAAAACTCATTCTCAGTCACGCATTTATTTTTGAATATTAAACCTTTTTCTGAAATAAAAATGATAAAATAGTAAATTTCTTATTTGTAATTTAGATTTTTTTTTTCTTTTCTCTCTCATCTTAATTTATTCTTTTTTTTCACTATATATCTTTTTAAAGTAATTATCATTTTCTAGTAAAACTTTTGTGTGGCCTGGGAAAAAAAATAATTCGTCGATTGGCTTAATATTTTAAATCTTGTGCAGTTATGAACAAAGGTTTTTTTTTATTAAAAACTTTTAGCCAATGATTATTTCGCATGGTTACCAATATCGTTCTTTACATAGCAACTCGGAAAAGATAAATATACAAATATATTAATTTCACTTTAATGTATATGATGCTTCAGTAAAAAAAATTTATTTAGAGAACCCTAACTTTTCAATACTAAACTCACTTGTATGTATGTTCATATGATCGCACCTTAATATTTACAAATGAACAACTGTAATAATATATGAACACGTGACGATATTTAGATGTGATGGAGAAAAAATCCATGAACTAAGTATGTTCAAATATGAACAACTCATAGTAAACGTAAAAAGTTAAAATAAAAAATCCTAAAACTAGGTATAAATCAAAGAAAGAAAAGGAGTAAACGAAGGTTTTTCTTCATCATCCTTTATGTTCTTGATTGTAATCTTTGTTTTGCTTATCATCTGCATATTGGGAAATCATTTTAGTAATAAATTATTACCATTGAACAATCAAATGGAAATTCACAAACGTTTGGTCAAACAAAAATTAAAAAAAGACCTACACAATAATTAAATTATACAAACCCAAACACACACCCACGATTACCAAGTCCGGGAATACCCTTTTCAATTCCGTTACACAAACCGTCGCACACTTAGACGACAACCATTATCATCAGTTAAATTTCCAAATAATTATCAGATCAAGCAATTCAGAAACCAAAAAACAAAACAATCCCGATTCAAATTAATCTCAAATAAAACACATTATACGCGAATCAGCAATATAGCCTAGGAAAATACAAAATAACTTTGAAACATCTTCAGACCGTGACGTCACCATCCACCGCCGGAGCTACCAACACAGCCGAGATCCGCCCCTGGCTCACCGACTTCCTCACCTCCTTCACTCTCCCTCTCTCCATCTCTGACCTCTCTCTCTGTTTCAACAAAAACATATGCACGTTCCGTGTAAACTACGCGATAATCTTACTCCTCATCTTCATCGGAACGCTAATTTTCCGTCCGATTACCGCGGTCGTGTGTTTCTGATCATCATAATCGGTTGGATCTACCTTTTGATTGCGCGTGATGAGCCGCTGATGGTTTTTGATTTCAAAATTGACAATCGTGTGGTTTTAATTGTGTTGAGTTTGGTTACGATTGTTGCGGTTGTTGTTGCGAATGTGTGGTGGAAGATTTTTGTTTCAGTTTTGGTTTCGGTGGAAGATTTTTGTTTCAGTTTTGGTTACGATTGTTGTAGTTTATGTTTCTGAAGGAGAGAGAAGACTTTTATTAGGTTAAGTAATATAAAACTAATATTGTCTAATAGTAATTTCAGAAAATACCTCTAAAGCCTTTTATCAATTAGCATCAATTTTAAATGTATTTACGAAACTGCAATATATATTAAATAACCATGGATCAATAAATCAAAGGTTTAGATTTCGTTCTCGCAAAAATCTGAGTTTTCGCATGAACCATTTACTATATATATATATATATATATATATATATATATATATATATATATATATATATATATATATATATATATATATATATATATATATATATATATATATATATATATATATATATATATATATATAGTTGCTTTCAAATGAGAACCATACAAATAATTAGGAACCATTAGGAACCACATATACACTAGTGAATATAGACATATATTCACTAATGTATATATATTCACTAATGTATACAACCTTTTATTTGATCCTACTATACATTAGTGAATATATATACATTAGTGAATATGTGTCTATATTCACTAGTGTATATGTGGTTCATAATGGTTCTCAAATATTTAGTGTTTCCTATTTGAACCCACTAATATATATATATATATTTAGGTTAAAATAAGAACTATAAATGTTTTAAAAACGTTCTCACGACAATAAAATCAATTTTTTAAGAATCAAAGCATTTTTTATATGTTTTTGAGAGAATCTTATTTAAATAACTTTTTTAACCTTTTTAATTTTTATATATTTTTAAAAAATTTTGAATTATTTTTGTTTACAGTGGGAAAGATAATCAAAAAATTTAAATCGATAATCACGTGAAAATTTTTGTGATTATTAAGTTAAAATTTGTGATTATGAAAAAAAAAACACAATTTTTTTTTTCTTTTTTGACAAAAATATTTTTTTTTTATAATCACAAAATATAGTGTCGTAATCACAAAAAAGAAAAATGTGATTATGTACTTAAAAAAATGTGATTATCTTCACCACTATAATTTGTTTTTTTTTTTTTTTTTTCTAATAAAAATGTTCGAAAAGTTATTTAAACGAGAAATTCCGAAAAAACATTTTTAAAAATACATGTTTTGAATACTCAAAAGTTGATTTTAGATGTGTTGTCATGTTCATTATGAAGAAAAGAAAAGAACTCTTCTTTCTTTTATCCTTTCAATATATATATATATATATATATATATATATATATATATATATATATATATATATATATATATATATATATATATATGTAGGGGTTGGTTCTTGTAAAACAAACCTTAAGGTAAAATAAGTAAAAGAAAATTTAAAAATTATTTATAACGTTAGATATTTTGGATCATCGTTCATTTTAACCATATCTCAAACTATAAAAAACGAAGTTTTGTTATACATCATAAAATGGGTAGTTTTACCGTTGTGAATCAAATTTGAATATTTACTGCACAAAAACAATGAATTTGATACACAGTCCCTAAACGACATATATTTTGATGCATATCAAAACTTGATTTTTTAAAGTTTGTTATAATTGAATAAATAAACATAATACAAAATCACACATATAATAAATTATTTTTTCATATTGTTTTACTTATTTTACTTTAAGTTTTGGTTTATAAGAACCTCTCCCTATATATATATATATATATATATATATATATATATATATATATATATATATATATATATATATATATATATATATATAAAAGTTGGTTCTTGTAAAACAAATGTTAAGGTAAAATAAGTAAAAACAAAATAAAAAATAATATATAACGTTAGAATTTTTGGATTATCGTTCATTTTAACCATTTCTCAAACTTTAAAAAACGAAGTTTTGTTATACATAAAAAAATTGGTAGTTTTATGTTTGTGCATCAAATTTGAATATTTAGTGCACAAAAACAATTAATTTGATACAGAACTCCTAAATAACATATATTTTGATACATATCAAAACTTGTTTTTTTTAAGTTTGTTATAATTTAATAAAAAAAATTATAATACAAAATTACAGATATTATAAATTATTTTTTTTACTTATTTTACTTTTAAATATTGTTTTATAAGAAACTCCTCCCATATATATATATATATATATATATATATATATATATATATATATATATATATATATATATATATATATATATATATATATATATATAGGGGAGGGTTCTTGTGAAAAATCTTAAAATTGTAAATAGTTGATGAAGCATTGTGGGAGGGAAATGTGGCAACTTTAAAAAAAAAAAAAAAAAAATTTACTAAAAAAATAATATTTTTAGTAAAAAATTATTTAAAAAAAAAAAAAATATTCGAGAAAATTTTTTTTTTTTTTGTTCGAAAAAAGTTATGTACGAAAAAAAATGATGCACATTTATTATGTGCACCTATAATGAACATTTATGTGTGAATAATAGTTGAATATTATCGTTTTTTTGTGTGTATTATTAATGTGAATCATATTTTTTGTGGATTATTAATGTGAATCATATTTTTTTGTGCATCATATGACGTGGTAAATGACGTTATCAAAAAAATTTAAAATTTTTTTTTTTTCCAAAAAATATTTTTTTTTTTAATAAAAAAATATTACATTTTTTTTAATTGTCACCTAAACATCCATATATCATTCCCACATCGCTTCCTCAACTTCTTATAATTTTGAAACTTTTTATTTGATCCTACACGTATATATATACTTTGTTAATCTCCAAATCTTTAAGCAAACTCAATATGTATAACTAACACAATTCACAATCATATGGTTTTTTCACCAACCTACTATTTCAACAACCCTATGCAAAATGTCTACCTTTTACTTGGATCGACTCATCGTTATCATGTAAGCTCATTTTCTCTCAAAATAAAACTTATGATGGAGGTATATTTTGTATAGTATAGGTTCTTTGGTTAAAAATGTTAATTGCATTTATATATATGTTAAGGATTATGAAATAGTTGTTGTCCATTCTCTTAGAAGAAATTATTTGAAATAATAATCTATTATTTGAGGTTTCTATAATTCACATTCAATAATAAATAAATAAATAATAAATTGCATTTTTTTTTTTATCTCTCGTGACTTTCTAATTCGTCGATTCATCCTCGAACTTTCTTTTTGCAATTTTTGTCTTTCACCTATACCATTTATTTTTTCCCAAAATTTCATTCTTCAAAATTAAACCTAACCTAAACCCATATTGTCTATCTCAAGTTTTCATTCTTCAAAAGACAATCAAAGATATCAAATCAAATCTAAATCTAAACATCATCACACCAATGGCTAAACCAAAAACTTCATTTTCTTTTTATTTACCAATATTTTTCTCCCCCATCACCACCTTCAAAACCCTCTAACCACCATGAAAACCACAACAACATTCTCTTTCCTTTTATTAGTTCTTTTATTTGACAATTTTAGATCTACTTTTACTATAGATCTATAAAAAATATTATACGATTCTTAAGTTTTTATTATAAACTCGCGACCCATCAACCGTTACACCACCACCACTGTACACCATCGACGTCGCTGCACCACCAACTGTTGGAGCTCTAATTGGTGTGATGGATGAAGCTTCAAATCTACATCAGAGTTATAGTTTTGTCTAAGTGTTTAAGTCGGATGAACAAAGTTCATCCTCCAACTTAAACCTTCGAAAGTCAACATGAAGACCTTTAACTCGGAAGAACAAGTTTCAACATCAGAGTTAAATGAAGTTCATCCGAGCTAAAGTTAAATGAAGACTTAAGTTAAGTTGTTCGTCCGAAGTATTCTTTAATGAATATAAGGATGTGTAATGTAATTGATCATTATCTAGATTCAGTGCCTATAAATAGCGAGATAGTGTGTCATGTAATGTGTATTTGAATGTATGAACTTTCATGTAACTAACTTTCCCGCCATACTAGACATTTGAATGAAAACCTTCCTTTAGCTTTTTCATGTTTGATTCATCGTTTCATTTCTCAATTCAATTACTAATTCGTGATTCCGCCACATTTTAGTAATTCTAGTCACCTAGATATTAAGTTTAGATAATTCAAGACCTATCACCACCTTTGCACCATTAATGCCGCTGAACCACTTCCGTCGATGCACTATCACCGTAAAGGCACGCCGCTGCACCACCATCCAACGTCTCTCTAATATAAATCTCTAAAACAAGGTTCCACCAAAATCCTTTATCTCTACCTCTCGAATCTCTCTCCTTTAAAGACACTCGTGCCATTGGCTTTTTTTGTAAGATTCATGGAGATGTTTTGTTTGCTTTTGTTTATTTTCTTTTGGATCTTGTTGATTTAGTTATTTTTTTTGGAAGGTTAGGACCAAGATCTTTTAGATCCAATTTGGATCTTGGTTTTTAGTTAATATGTTTAATTTTTGTTCTTAAGATTAGGTTTAATTTGGATTTGATATTATTTATTTTGGGTTTGATTTGGGGAAGAAGGTGGAAGGTAGGATGAAATGATGTAACTGAAAATAAATATTAAAGAATAAATTACCCTCACAGGTTTGGCATATTAGGGTATTAAACGGAAAAAATAACAGAAGTTAGACGGAGGGCCAAAAGAAAAACGAAAAATAACATCTTGGGGACAAAGCTTGCGAAAAAAAACGTTCGAGGACGAAATCGGAGAATTGAAAATGTAGCGACGTGGTTTTCAAAAATCACGTTTAACAAAAAAAATTAATATTATCAGAGTATTCAAAGCGGAAAACGTGTAGTTAAACGAGATTAGCGGTCTATAAAACTATTTCAATAATTAAACCATTCGTTACGTAAAAACTTATATCGTATAATTATGAATATGAAACAAGTTGGCAACCTTAAGTAAAGATGGGGACATCAAGCTACCCCAAAGTAATCTCGCCTCACCAAGCACGTCTAGAGCGACCTATGAGCAAAAGACACATTTTGGGAAAAGAGTATCAAGCTGGTGAGACAATAATTTATTAGTAAAGACTATGAAAATGTCTCATATAAATAATTTGTCTATACTAACCAAACCATACCTGCAACCTCGTAAGCATATATTATTAACAATAATCAACGTCACAATATAAATGTATATGAAATTAATTCTCGTATCATAATCAATTTCGCATCAATGCATATATCTTTACATTTTACTAGGGTCCATCTTGCCCTTATTATTCACCTTATCTAGTCCATTGACATCATAAGTATACAACTTATATGGTCCATCGATGTCCTACGGGTTCCACTTATCTGGTCCATCATGTCCTGAGTATACCACTTATCTGGTCCATCAACGTCCTAAGTGTACCATTTATCTGGTCCATCGATGTCCTAAGTACACAACTTATTTGGTCCATGGACGTCATAACTGTATCACTTATCTGGTCCATTGACGTCCTAAGTGTATCACTCAATCTAGTCCATCAATGTCCTAAGTGTATCACTCGTCTTTTGGCTAGCACTTTTCACCTAGTTGGTCACAGTACATTTCACTGTTAATCAACGAGTAGCTACAACTACCCGTAATCAAGGTCTCTTATGCAAAACTAATGTATACTCCATATAATGCATAATTAACAACAACAACAATTATATAGTCATATATAATTAAAATAAATCACATTTACAATGAGGATACATGTTGCTTACTACCATTTGTCATCCAAATATACGGGTAGCTACAACCACCCGTAATCATCATGTATGGGCAAACGCGTGTTACCCATACCACACAATTCCGTTATTTTGTTATGGTTCATCTTTTCTTGATCAAAACATCTTTATACATAAACGTCGTTTATCAACAACGCTACTTTTAAACATCTTTTCCCATTTCAAACATCTTTTAAAACGTGTATACATCTTTTAAAATGTTATTTTGTCTAAATGCTCGGTTTTACAAAACCACATTGTACTCACCTCTAAGTCTTTAGCAATATATATATATATATATATATATATATATATATATATATATATATATATATATATATATATATATATATATATATATATATATATATATATATATATATATATATATATATATATATATATATATATATATATATGTATATATCTTTTTTTTTTTTTTTTGAAAAGGCAACTTATATTAGAAACAGTGCAACCCCAACAAGGAGCTGAGGGCACAAAACAAAACTGATTACATCGAGCTTAGGGCGGATCTAGGGAAAAAAACCCATGCATTCCTATCAATACAAATTTTACTCGCCCTACTATCTATCCAAAGAAAAGACTCCTTTTGTATATGACGGAAAACATCGACTGCGTTTCTCCTATGATTTAAGAAGATAAATTCGTTTCTATGTTGCCATAATGCGACCAAAGTGGCAGCTCCAATCACAAATAACGCCTTCTTCTCCATCTTGTTATGAGCTTGATTTTCTAACCACATAAACAAATCAGCCACTGAATTTACGGATCTGTTATTAAGGCTCCACCAAACATCGATATAAGACCAAACCTCCTGAGCAAAAGAGCAATAAAGAAAAACATGAATTGGGGATTCAGCAGCTGTTTTACAAATATCACAATTAATCGCATTAGTATGGATGCCCATTTGATTTAGAACTTCTTTGACAGCCACACGGTTTAAGCTAGCTTTCCAAACGAATACATTGCATCTTTTTGGAACCCATTTACTCCAAAAATTCTTCCCGATCGTTCCCTGTTTCTTTTTAGCAATCTGATTTCTCAGCCAAGAAACCGAAAACACTCCGTTATGCCCATCTGGGCATCTCCATTTATTAACTTTACCATCCATACAAGTCGTATTTGAAATCAAAATCTTCAAACTATCCAGCTCGGACTTAGTTCTTCCTTCTCTAAGCTCTGTCCTCCCGTTCCATTCGTTTATAATTAATTTCAGCTTTTGATTAACTGATATACCTTTATCACTTTCGAGATTATACAGCCTCGGGTAAAGAAGTTTTAAAGACTTTTCGCCAATCCACCATTCTTCCCAGAATGAAGTATTTAACCCATCGCCCAACTCTTTTTTACACAAGTTACGGGGATCAAGATCAAGTATTCTTAATTCATTCCATCCTTGAATTATCCGTCTCCAATTATGCCCTGTTTTCACCTTATAATCCTCACCATCGCCTATTTTACCATGAATACTGTCAATTATTTGGACCCATAATGCGTCTGATTCACACCTGTATCGCCAATACCATTTAGCAAGGAGTGCAAGATTCAAGTCCTTCAAAGATATAATCCCCAAACCTCCATTTTCCTTATTCGTTAAGACCTTCTCCTATTGGACCCAAGGAATGCGTTTTTTACCGTCACTACAACCCAAAAAAAAGCCTTTTCGAATTCTCTCCAACTCCCGCAAGACACCAGCACGGGCTTTAAAAAGGGAAAATAGGAAGGTTCCCAAACTCCCTAAGACGTTGCTCACCAATGTATGTCGACCACCGATAGAAAGAGTCTTTGCTTTCCAGTTGCTTAGTTTTTTTTTTGAATTTAGTAATTAGAGACTCCCATGGTCTTTTCAAACCCATATTTATACCAATCGTCATGCCAAGGAACGTGGAGGGAAATTTAGCAGCTTTACACCCTATCACCAATGCCAAAGTTTCCACCATGTTTTTCTCCTTGCCAATACCATAGAGCGAGCTCTTATCCAAATTTACACTGAGGCCAGCCGATCTTTGGAAGCAATATAAAATTCTGACCAGGTTCAAAGCATTATCGATCGACCACTCTCCAAAATAAACTGCGTCATCTGCAAAAAACAAGTGTGTTAATGGGGTTTTATTAACACCAATCTCCATACCTTTATATCCCCCGTTATCAACAGCTTTATCAATAGCTGTGTGCAAGCCTTCCATAATCAGAGTGAACAGAAAAGGGGCTATGGGGTCGCCTTGTCTGAGACCGCGTTGTAAAGGGAATTCTTCAGATGGGCTTCCGTTGACTAGAATCGAAGAATAACCAGAAGACAAGCAAGCTTTTATCCATGATCGCCATTTATAACCAAACCCCTTTTGTGATAACATCGAATCCAAGTAACTCCACGAAACAGTGTCATATGCTTTAGCAATATCAGATTTGAATATGAACAAGGATTTCTTTTTTTTCTTTGCCCACTCGATAACTTCATTCACAATTAGAGGACCATCGAGAATTTGGCGATCTTTTATAAATGCAGATTGAGACTTACTGATTATTCTGGGTAGGACTTTTTTCAATCGATTAGCAAGCATTTTGGAGAGGATTTTATAAATACTAGAGATCAAACTGATAGGCCTAAAATCTTTTACTTTGATAGGATTTGGGGTTTTTGGAATGAGAGTAATAAAGGCTGAGTTAACACCTTTTGAAATTATAGGATTCCTAGCGAATATATATATATATATATATATATATATATATATATATATATATATATATATATATATAGACCACTAGGGCTTGCCCAAGTGGTTATCACCTGTCACCTTTGTGTGGGAGGTCACGAGTTCGAAACTTAGTATTGGGGTGGGTGACCTCCCAAGAAGATTTTCTACCAATGCTTGTGGCTCTTTCAGCAGGGGTGTTTTAACGGGACCAAGACTTTGTGCAGGCTGGGTCGGTCGGTCACAAAAGTGACACGGGCTTGAGAGGGTCCGCCAATAAACCTCTATATACATACATACCGAGCCGCCTCTCTTCGCCATTTGATGCCTCTGCCTTCCCTGTCTATAACATAGCCAAGCAACCTAATCATACAATGCCCGTTAATAATGTCATATCAACTTTAGACGCTTAAAACATACTAACTGAACAGAATATAATGTTGCAACAGGACATTCAACCGCCGACTGAGCATTACCGGTCGCCGAATGGAAACCACTTCCAACCGCCGGTTGGAATTATCCAGTCGCCGGTTGGCACCTTCCAACCGTCGGTTGGCTTATTTCAACCGCCGGTTGGACCACCTGAACCATCTTAGTCACTATTTTGTAGACTCCATATGTAGAAGTAAATAGTAAGGTATACCTCAAAGATTTGTTTCGGGTTTCGATTCGTCCCGAAATGAACCACAACAAAACTAACTTCCGCTTATATCAAAGTGTGCCTCACAAATCCAGGGGAGTTGTGGTATATTTAGTTTGTTTATCCAACGAAATAAGGCCTCTGAATCGGCCATTTTCACTTCGACCGACTTATTCGATTTCTTTCCTCTCTTTCGCATGAAGAAACTCACACACACACAAATTTGTTTTATGCTTTCTTTCTTATCCATCAAAATATATAACTTGATTTGATTTATATTTTACAAATATAACCTCATTCGTTACCAGAATGACAATTTAAGTCCTTATTACCAAAATCTTAACAAAATGGTCATTTTCTCAAATTTCATAACAAATCAAGTCCTTTTACGATTTTCTTGTCGTTATAGAAAAGTCATGAGAGACACAAAATGCATGACTCATAAATAAATGTTAACTTATTAGATAAATAAAGATTGAAGTACGATAAATATTAGGATTGATATAAGTATGGTTAGTTAAAAGCTAATAAGGTTTAATTAATTAGTCAAAAAGGAGCTACAAGCTAAGGTGATGTTAAGTTGTCTTTAAAGCTTTATACCAAAAAGAGTCAACAAAAATTTGATAATTACTATAATAATTCATATAGAACTTGTAGTTTAACTAAAGGACTAGAACACTTGTTGAACGTTTTTGATCATTTTCCATACTTTCCTTGTTTTTGAGGAGATGAAATGGGATCAAGCGATGACCAACTTTCTAATTTAATAACTATCGCTCGAGGTAAATGATTAGTATTTATAAATAATGTTCCAAGTATGTTGTGAAACTTTGTAGTTTTGCTTTGTAATAAACTAGGATGTAAATTATAAGTATCTAATAAGAAGGATATCATGGATGTACAGTTAGGGGTGTTCAAATAATCCGAAAATCCGAAAAATCGATCCGCCGTTCGATCTAAACCCGAAAAACCCAATAACCGAAAACATCGATACCCGAAAAACCCGCTTTATGGAGGGGTGGTTACGGTTTTTGTTTTTAGGTATCCGCGGTTACCCGAACCGACTCGCGCATGTATGTTTATATATAAAAATATGTTTTTTCAATATTAATAAACATATATTAAAGTATTATTTTTCACGCATTCCGTTACGTTTATAAAACTTATGTTATTGACTTGAAATAAACTTTCACTGACCGATATATGTATATATCATCTCGTGATAGTGATTATTAACCATAAACACATCATAAATTTCCTATATAAGTGTTTGTGTCAATATATTTGATGTAATAGTTATAATAGATAATTTTATTATTTTAGTATATATATATATATATATATATATATATATATATATATATATATATATATATATATATATATATATATATATATATTATGATGTTATACGGATGAAATTATCAGCTCTTAAATCGAACGAATCCACTTAACCAATAATTTAGGGTACCCGCGACCCGAACTGCGGGTAACCGCTTTGCTGAGGGTATATGTGGTCCAGGTCCCCACCTTTTACGAGGCGAGTTAGAGTAGTGAAAATAAAATACCCACAAAGCAATAACGAAAAAAAGTTTCTTACTACCCGCCCCGTGAACACCCTTAGTACTTCTAGTGATCTTGGAGGAATAGTCGGTCGACGTTTCCCAAAATGGATCGATCGATAATTCATAAAAACGGTGTATGTTAACGGTGGAACCATAACCGAAGAATACTACAAACTAGTTTATGTAAAATGTAATAAAGATCAACTCACTAGCAAATGGGATAAACTTCTAAAAGACGTTAAGCTTTTCAAAAGCATCCACAAAAAACTTTTCCAACAAACTGGTGTTGACGACGGGTGAGATCTTTTGGTGGCAAGTGTACGAAGAGACATTTCGCATACAAGTCTCATGGCCAGTTGAAAGAGAATTGTTATAGACAAAAACAACAAACGGTCGATAAATGAAAACGAAGTCGAATACAAAGAATACAACCCGATCAATCTAGAAAACGATGAACCACACCCAAACTCGAGCCCCAACCCAAGCCTTCTCGTTAACCCGAACCTTTATTTGAAGACGACACTATACGTCGTCCACCCGATCGGGGTCTTAGCTTCAAAAGCCAAAGGAGTTTCAGATCATCGGATGCTACTTCATCACGTTGTTCGGACAATGAGGTCCGACAACATATCCTTTTAACCGCACAAATGCAACAACAGACGATGGAAATAATCAAGGACGCGATTAAAAAGAAATTAATGTCCAAGGCGATCAGGGTTCTCAACAACCCGGGCAATTAAAGCTTCCCACCCAAGGAACATGTGTTTTTTTAATAACATTCAAGACAAAGTAAAACGCGACTATCTTGCATGTACGAAGGCACGAGCTAGGATTAAGTCTACTAGTTTAATTTTACTATTATTAGTACTAATAATGTAACGTCTTTAATTTTAACCTCTTTATTTTTATTTTAATACAATATATTTTTAATTAAAAAATAAAAGTGTTGTAAATAAAATTGTGCTTTAAGACTATGCGGTATGGTAAGTGATTTGGAGTGATGATGTGGAGTGATAGAGGTGATTTGTAGGAAAGAGAGTGTGATTTGTAGGAAAGAGAGTGTGATGATGTGGAGTGATAAAAATGGGTGGAGTGATAAAAATGGGTGGAGTGGTTATGTGTAAGTGGTGATGATGTGGAGTGATAGAGTTTATTTTGTATTTTTATTATATAATTTTATTTAAAAAGTTGTATTTTTATTAAAAATAAAAAAAACACACTACAATTTATTTAAAAAATAACATACTACAATTTATTAAAAAAAACATACTACAATAAAAAAAATACTACGTATATTGAGGAAAAAATTTATCGATAAGCCTTTTCTTTTCTTCTTCCGCTATTGTTTTGTAAGGCTCCCTGAGATGACTGATGTCCTGCATGATCGTCTTTAACGCTTTTGCTCGCATTTTTCTTGAGCAGTTTCAGTAAATTCCCCGAACTTTTTCCCAATATACTGGAGTGATTCTTCGGCCCCCGAAGAAGAAGCAGCGG
Source organism: Senecio squalidus (assembly GCA_910822075.1). Classification (NCBI taxonomy): domain Eukaryota; kingdom Viridiplantae; phylum Streptophyta; class Magnoliopsida; order Asterales; family Asteraceae; genus Senecio; species Senecio squalidus. The sequence goes on along the minus strand of CAJVGC010000591.1, from coordinate 34,290,452 downwards.
CTTTGCCCTTTCCTTTGCGCGCTTTTGTCTTTGCTTGATCTCTACCAATCGGTCTTGGAAGCTCTTCCTCCAAGTGAAGATCATCATCATCATCGTTGAGATCGATTCCAGCAAAAGGCGATACCGGAGTGGCGGGAGTGGAGGGGTTACTAGACTCCGATGTTTTGCGCGCTTTTGAGGACCCTCCAGATGTTGGTACATGTTGACAAACCGGGCTTCTTCTCAATATTTCCCAAGACGCGTAATGTTGGAAACGCGCTTGCATTTTGGAGCGGTATATCTCCATAGCATGTTGGACCACTTGTTGATCACTTTGACCGCTTGGTCTAGTTTGTTGGGCTTGTCGCATTATCCCGTTGAATTTTTTGACCTTTCTTCGTAAGTCGATCCACTTGCTCGAAATCATGTCGTTGGTACGATTGTAAGAGGGATCATCTTTAAGCATCTTGGCGAAGAATTTTTCACGAACACTTTCCCAGTAAAGTGGTGAATGTTGATCATTTCCCAAAATGGGGTCCTCGGATGTCGACGACCATGCTGAAGCAAGTGCGACCTCCTCCCGTTCGGTCCACCTCTTCTTTTCGGTTTTGCCTCTTTGGGATTCGGTTTCTTTCTTCTTATGTTTCCTCTTCCCACGGACCGGCATACTTTCCGGTTGAGTTTCCGGAACAACGTCATCGTCTTCAGAATCGACCAATCCGCGGTTGCGGTCAACGTCAAATGGAGGCACTTGTGGAAAATCGCTGAGGTTAAGCAATTGTTGGAACGACCCTCCTTGGTATAGCGAGTCTTGGGATGGTCGTTGTGGTGGTGGAGTTTGTTGGTAAAATTGGGGAAATTGGTTAGGGTTTGGAAGTTGGGTAAAGTTTTGAAATTGGTTTGGGTGTTGATATTGGTTGGGGTTTTGAAATTGTGGATATTGGTTTGGGTTTTGATATTGGTTGAGGTTAGGGTTGAACCATTGGTTCCATTGGTTTGGGTTGTTTTGATTGTTGTTGTTGTTGTTGGGATCCATTTGAGAGAATTGAGAGAATGTATAAAAATGGAGAGAATGTTATAAAAATTGATAGAGAAAGAGAGATTGTTTGTGGCTATTTTTATAAAAATGAGTTGGTTTTTATAGAGGATTGTTTTGGTTTTGGTTTAAATGAATCCGTTGCTTCCTACCGTTGCTTTTTTTTCGACCGTTGTTGCCTTTTTCTCCCCCCATCACGGCGTGTTTCTGCTCACGCCGTGACCTGAAATTCACCGATAACGCCCCCGACGGTGTGGTAAAGGGGCGTTATGGGGCGTTATTTGGTGACATGGCGGCGTTATTCGTTGTTTTCACGTCTCACACCGCATAGTCTAAAAATATAAAAAAATGTATTTTTTGAGTTCCCAATGATTATGAGTTATTTATTTTTAAAGAGATGCGTTTTTTAAAATGAACGTGGTAATAGCGTGATTGGTGTGTATTGTGATCTGTATTTGTATTTATTGGATAGATTTTGTCTAGAGAGTATTGATTTTTCCCACCTATCTTTCCATTTTCAAATGACAGGTCTCTCATTGCCTCTGAAAACACGAATTACACTTTCAATACTCTCCACAGTAACCGACTTCGTTAGACGAACAGACGGCACCGTAAACCGCAGTCTCTTCAATCTCATAGACTTCCGGATCCCACCATCATCCAAACCAATCAAGGATGTCAAGTCACACGACGTAGTCGTAGACCCAAACCGCAAGCTATGGTTCCGTGTATTTGTCCCCACACAACACGCCGAACAAAATCTCCCCGTGATCGTCTTCTTTCACGGTGGTGGCTTCGTTTTTCTTGCACCTAATGTCAAAATCTACGACTTGGTGTGTCGTCGGTTTGCTAGAAAACTGAATGCTATTGTTGTATCTGTTGATTATCGTCTTGCACCTGAACACCGGTATCCTGCACAACATGATGATTGTTTTGATGTGCTGAAATTTCTTGATGATGATGAGAATAGGTTGAAATGGTTACCCGCGAATGCGGATATTTCGCGATGTTTTTTAGCTGGAGATAGTGCAGGTGGAAATCTAGCTCATCATGTTACTCATAGAGCAACTGAATTCAACTTCAAACAACTAAAGGTATTTTGTTTTAAATTTAATCTACTAATATTCATAGTAAAAAAAATTTAAAGTAAAAGGGTTAAAATGAAATTATTATATGATGAAATAATCAAATTGATCTAATAGCCTAAATGAAAGTTTAAAACAAATCTAACGGTTCAAAATTTGACATGTTTTATTTTAGACCTCTTTTTTATTATATATTAAGATATAAATATGTAATAAGAATAATGAATCCGAAAATTATATTGGGTTGGATAAGATGGTAGATAGTAGCTAGTACTTTATGAATAGACTTCAATGTGGTAGTTGTGTTGCTAACCTAAATTGTTGCCCATCAAGATAAGGCAAGAACGTTGTCGACACTGAAACCTCTAAAAATATGATATTAGAATAATCATATCTATATTATAATTATATATATTTATTGTTTTACATGAGTAGGAGAGAGAAATATATATTTGTTTGTAATAATTAGATTATAAAATTAATCAATCACAACCTGTAAAAATATGTCTTTTTACATGTATTAAATTTGTTCTAAAAGTTGACTTTTTATTATATATTATAAACACATGGTAAATGCATTCAATTTGTATTTCATAAAAATTAAAAAAAAAGCACATGAAATTTAAGAAAATATGTTGAATGGTGAAATGATATAAGTTCAAAAGGAATAATTAGTTTTTATATAAATAAAACAAAACTCTTAGACATTATCATACATAAATCACTATATAGATACTTAAAAATGTTTATGAATTGGTTTTAATAAATTATTGATCCAAATAAAAAGAAACTCTTGAAATTTTCATACATAAATCAGTATTTCAAGTATTATTTGAAAAAGGTTATTATTGTTTATAGTTTGTTTAGGTTATGTGTTGGATGACTGTCTCTTTTTATTGCTTATAGAAAGTTGTATGCCTTTGTTTGTGTTTACTGTATGGCAAAATTTGGTATAAAAAGTCCGTTTTTCTAGAAAAAATTGAAAGAGGTTATATTCTATACGTTTTGATTTATATGATTTTACTAGAGTAAATTCTCTATAAAGCATATTCGGATATAAAATTATCGAACAAACAAATAAAGAAAATACCACATAAATAAAAACCTATACAAGAGAACTTTGTTTGAATAACTAACTAGTTTAGACCCCGTGTATTACACGGGGTTGTATAAAAATCTTTTGATAAAAAAGTATATTATTAACAGCGTAGTGTTTTATATTTTTATTTCAAAATCTTTTAACTTAAATTGATTAATCTTGTTTTAAATTAATAAAGAATTAGCCTTGACAAAGCCCAATTGGTTTATTAGGATAAGTAATTATTTAAAATTTATTTAAAATAAAGCTTATGACATCATCAAAGTTAAATACAATCTTATGTGAACAATCTTAGAACCACCACATCAACTGTATGACATCACTCATAACCCCCTTTTAGTAGATAAAAAAGATTTTTTTTATGTATCGATTCAAACATTAGGCAATATACATGATTACATGAGTAATAACATTAGACAATATACATGACTAAGCTATTTAACCAATAAAAAGGTTTTTATTATTGGATTTATATAGTAGATGTTTAAACAAAATTTAATAAATATTCATCTTATTTAACTCGGGCAACGCATGAGTATAATACTAGTTCTTTTGGAAAGCAATGATAAATATATATTTATAGAATATTGTTAAGTTCAAACAAAAACTCACATAATGGCACAAGCATGATTACCTCTGCGGTCGGAGTGAGAAATTTTGTAACATTGAGGCAAAATTCGAGTAGAGATCAATACGAGGGGGCAAAAAAAATCGGATCGACTTTAAAAGGCAAAATATAAAAATTTACATAAATTGAAGTATTTTTCCAATATAACAAAATTACAATGGAGCAACTACTTACTCTATGTCTTTATGCTCACTTCATCCATAATTACATGGAAACTAACATACCAATAACTTAAACCAAAACTTAAAAACTTTGAACCCACCCAATTATACATAGACACTTTGATCCATACGTTTTACCTAAACATTAAATATTAGGGACCAAGGGACCAAGGGACCAAGGGACCACTCTTAACCTTTGTATGGGTTTGAAATCTACAATGTAAATGAACCATTGAATTTTTTATCACGATTTTGATCCAACATAACGTTTGAACTTGGACTTTGACAAAAAGGTCAATTTAACTTGTCTTTTTCCCTTATAAATGATTTGGTGCCGTATACACCAAACTGAAAACATAGTCACCAATACAACAACGTAATTAGGTTTTCTAAATGGATTTTCGTTAAAATTACCACTTAAATCATTGTTAACTAATTTTATATATATCCCTAAAATAAATGGATAGGATGTCTAATATAATTTAGAAACGAAAAACATAATAGGTTTTCTAAATGAATAAATAGTATAATCTTTTAAACTTATGGATGTAATTCGGAATTTAAGGTGTTGCAATTTACTAAAACAAAATAAACTTAAATAATGTATAAAAATGAATTAATTAGGAAATTTATAACATGATCCCTATTGATTCCGTTTAAAATATTATGACGTAATTTTATTTAATTGTACATAAATAAATAACAACTCCCACATTTTGAGGATCATCTTTACATTCTTGGAATTCAAACTTTTTATATGTCTTTAGGTTTTGATCACAATCCCAATGACTCCTTTAAAAAAGTGAAAAGTCACTAATATTTTGAATTTTGTTGAAATATTGATCCGCAAGGTATATTACTCGGTTTCATGTGTTGATGAGACGTGTGAGTTATACCGAATAACTTAAGTGGTGTCGCAATTGTGTAAAGTCGAGGACATGTTGTCTCAGTAGTCTATTTTACACAATTGATGTACACATTGTCGATTTCATAAAACATATTTTTTTTTTTGAACGACAAAAATTTTCTATGATTGGTTTTGTTTATCATACAACATATTGAATGTCAACTTGTTAAATATAGACACAAAAACTCTACAAACTTGAACAAAAAATTGAACCTAGAGTGATTAAACTCCAAAAGTTTCTTTGACTGGTTTTGTTTATCTATTTTGTATGATGTTTTATAGGTAATTGGCGTGATGGCGATTCAACCATTCTTTGGTGGAGAGGAGCGAACAAATTCAGAGAAGGAACTCGTAGGAACGCCTATAGTGTCGTTGGATCGAACAGACTGGTCCTGGAAGGCATTCATGCCTCCAGGTGAAGGCTACAACCGCAACCATCCAATCATCAACGTTAGTGGCCCAAATGCAGTAGACATATCAAATATTGATTTTCCGCCAACCATAGTGGTGGTAGCCGGGTTTGATTGTCTACGGGACTGGCAGATAAGGTACTACGAGTGGCTCAAAAAGTCCGGGAAAGAAGCCTACTTGGTGGACTATCCAAACATGTTCCATGCTTTCTACATCTTCCCGGATCTTCCTGAATCTGAGCAACTTATATCAGAACTGAAGGAATTCATTCACAAGGTTTTAAATAAGGTATGCTAATGGAATAATTACTGTTAATTACTGAAACTAGAACATATAAAAAATATAATATAAATGTATATATAATGCTGATCAGTAATAAAAACATATTTATCATTCCAATAAGGCCCTGTTTATATTCATTGCTTGTCACATTTTTATGTTTATATCAAATGTCAAAATAAAAAAACCTAAACCTTACGCGCGTAATGGTAGTATGTATATAAAATTTGCTGAATGTCCTCGAAGGATGAAGTATTCGGATGTGGTTAGGCTGGCCTTTCATTCTTTTTGTGTAGTGCATGAAGTTTATAGACTTTTGGCTCGGAATGGCATCTATGCCGCAATGAGCTTGATTAGAGCAAGGAATATGACACCATTGCACCTTTTATATTGCTCGTCTCCAAGGCCGACTATGCTATGCTCGTGGAGCACGTGTGTGTGATAGAAGACCCAACTACGTGACATATTTTGTCCAAAACTACAGATCTTTCTACATTTCCTTTTTTTCTCAAAGTGGAACACTATAAAGTTTTAGTCTCTTATAGTAATTTATATGTGTCTTGTAGGGAAAATACGAAGCCGATAAAAATAAGAGGGCTAATCTATAATGAATAGAAAAGTATGAAAGTTACTGACTGGATCATTGAAGAATTAGAAGGTTGAAACAGCTTCAAGAAGACAGTCGAAAACAAACCACAAGATGCAGTACACACGTTGAACATCCTCATTCACCTTATCATTGGTTTATATTCGTTAGGCATTGCCTTCTTAGTCTACATTATTTTATCAAAGTTTATCTTGTTCTTCCAATACTAGCATATATATGTTACAAAACTGTATTAAAGCGATAAGGTTTTCATCAATTTTCTACTATCTGAGTCCCATTGTCGTTCTCGAATCATATTAAGTCCAAACAAGTTTAGGCCTGATCTAGTTGTTCTTTATTCCTTGTATCCAATCTGCAGGTTGTTCTTGAAACCAAGTAACCAATCAAGTTTTTTTAAGAAATTCAAAAGTAGGACTTCGTTCAAACGATATCCTACTTGCACTTGCTAATACTATCTCTGTTGTGACATTGTTTGTAAGAAGGAGATCGTGATCCTATCTATCGTATGGTTTGACTAGAAAAAACCAATTACATTACTCCATAAGAAAAATACAAATTAAGAATAGGATTTGACCGGTTATCATAAAGTTACAAGTCATTTTAGTTCCTGTTTCAAAACACAGTTTTAGCATAGTGACTAACTACCGGTCCAACTTGCCGTAAACGAAAGAAAGAAAAAAAGATACTTCAACTATACAACAACCTTAATTGAAAGGAAAATAAAAGTAAAACAGATGATAAATTACAGCAGGGGAAAACATTTTGTGGTGAATACTAGTTCTCTTTCCCTCTAATCTTCCCATGGATGCTGCATGTAATACTCCGAAATCGCCCTCTTTGCCCTGGAAAACCCGAATTTACCTTCACTTTCTCTCTGCGCTAACGGAAGCAGTTAGCCGAACAGATGGCAAAGTTAACCGCTTTATTCTCAAACTCTTCGCCACAAATACCGCACCTACTTCTAAACCGATCAACGGTCTCCACACATATGACGTTGTCATGGATCCAACTCGTGAACTTTGGTTCCGTGTATTTGTGCCCACACACTACAATCACGATCTCCCGGTTATTGTGTTTTTTCATGGTGGTGGATTCGTGTTCCTTGCCCCCAACTCAGAGGTTTATGACACTCTGTGCCGTAGATTTGCTAGGAAAGTGCCTGCAATCACTGTTTCGTTATACTATCGTGTGGCACCAGAGTACCGGTACCCTGCCCAACATGATGATTGTTTTGACCTGCTGAAATTTCTGGATGATGATGAGAATAGGTCGAAATCGTTACCAGAGAATGCGGATATTTCACGGTGCTTTCTGGCTGGAGATAGCGCAGGTGGAAACCTAGCTCATCATGTTACTCAAAGAGCCTGTGAATCAAACTTCAAACAACTCAAGGTACATTATGCATTCCTTTTTTCGATATATAGAGAGGAAGAAAGAGTTTTTCTAATATGTGTCCTTCCGCACTTTGTTTTAATGTACTACGTATTTATTAATCTTAAACTTTTCATATAAAACGAATAAATGAATTTAATAACCGTATAATATATTTTGTATTATATGTTTGAAGGTAATCGGTGTGATTGCTATTCAACCATTTTTCGGAGGAGAAGAGCGAACGGATTCTGAAAAAGAACACCAAGGAACGCCTCTAGTATCGTTGAGGCAATGTGACTGGTATTGGGACATGTTCATGCCCCAAGGGGAACGTTACACCCGTGATCATCCTATTATTAATGTGAGCGGCCCGAATGCTGTGGACATATCAAAACTGAAGTTTCCGCCAACTTTGGTGGCTGTGGCTGGGTTTGATACTTTACGAGACTGGCAGAAAAGGTATTACGAGTGGCTCAAAAAGTCCGGGAAAGAAGCATATTTGGTGGACTACCCAAACATGTGTCATGGTTTCTACGTTTTCCCAGAGTTGCCTGAATCTGAGCACCTTGTAACGGAAGTGAAGGATTTCATTCACAAAGTATGTACTAAATTTTAAAGAATTGGGAAGAGATAAGAAACGTAATTGTTAAACGATCACAAAATACTTCATTTTTACATTCTTATTATGAATAGGATTTTGCTAGGATATGTTTAAAGTTTCATACTTACATAATATTGTTGTACGTAAAAATGTAAAAGTGGTTTATCAAATGGAATTTGGGTTTTTAGATTGAATGATAGGTTATTTTTTTGGGAAATTACATTTTGGGGAGTATTTTATGAAATGTTAATTTTTTCAAAAGTATCTTTAATCTTTAATATATAATAAAATATGGCCTTAAATGTCATATGGCGAAGTAAGATCCGTTGGATAGATTAACTGATGATGTCATCAATGATTATTTTCATTTTATACCCTCTTACAATACATAATTACATTATCTCTTTTATTCAATTTCTACTCAAATAAAAAACATAATTATAATTTATTTATAAAATCATTTAATTTGGACAATAATTTACCTTATTATTATTCTAAAATTTTCTAACACAAAATATCAAACCATGTGTATAAAAATAAAGGTGTATATGTTATTATAACTATAAACAACATGTGTATAAACGTAAAAGTATATTTATGTATTCTACGTACAACACTATTTTCTCATAATAAATTTAAATCTACATAAAAGTAAAATTCATGATTCAATTTTTATTTTTTTCCGCGCTGTCGCGGGACAATAATCTAGTTTTATAAAATATCACATAGTTAGCATAATAACCCCAATTATGCTAGTTATGTGAACCCAAATTTTTTTTTTTTTTCTTTGAACATTTATGCAAGTTATATATTTATATAAGAGAAATAGAATGTATGAAAAGTAATGAAATGTAAACATATCTTGTCCTCATTATTTTGAAGATGTATGTGTTTGTATTTTGTCCAACATTGGAGGTGGAGTAAAATGAAATGTGTTTTATAAGGGTTAATTGAATATACTCAAAAATGTTTGAAATCTTTGAAAAAAAAACATACGAGTTAATCTTTTGTTTAAATTTTTTTGATATATTTGATATTTAATACAAGTACTATAGCATTTTCATTTCCAAAATAATACATTATTAAAAAATTAAATCAAATGTAATAAACTCATAAATTCATTGTGTGTTTGTCAAAAAAAAAATTTAAAAAATTCAAAAATTCAAAAATATGCTAACCGTGACGTCATTATGCGAACAGTGACGTCATTTATGCGAACAATGATATCAATGTATGAGAACAGTGACGTCATTTATACGAACAATGATATCAATGTACGCGAACAATGACGTCATTTATGCGAACAGTGACGCCATTTATGCGAACAGTGATGTTATAGTTCGCATATGATGACGTTAGTTCGCATATGATGAGGTCGGTCGCACAAGTTTAAATATATTTTTTTTTCTGCGAACTCCATGACATTTTGTAAATTTTTTGCGGGTTTTGATATTTTGGAAAATATCCCCTCCCCTTTTGCTAGTTTGGTAATTTTCCCTAATTTTAATGTATATTTAAAGGTATTGGAATATATTAACATTGTCTTAGAACATTATGTTTAGCAAAATCCTTATTTATAAGATCAAATCTGATGTTATCGAGAAGATATTGAACCATTCGATTCGTGTACCTAGAAAATCACTCAAAAAATATCAAATTTCTGAAAATGAGCAAAACAAAATCCCGACACTTTTCTTGTAAAATAAAAGCTTAACTAAGATTTAAAATCTATCAACAAACTTTGTCATGTAGAACATGTGAAAAAACAATTCATCTCATACTTGTGTGAAACGGTACTACTTGAGGAAGAGATTTTTCTAGAAGTGAGCATAAAAATTGAAAAACCAAATTGAAACCGAAAAAATCGAAATAACCAAACTGAAAAGATCGAACTAAAAAACTAATGGTTCAGTTTTCGATTTATAAAAAACCGAATTCGGTTAGGTTTTGGTTTTACTACAAAATCGAACAGAAAAAACCAAACTGAAAGAGTTATAATATACCATTAAAATATAAACTTTTTATAAGCTATTTCTATGATTTTACTTACTTTTTAAGCCAAAAATCATTTCAGGTAGTAGAATAAAAAAAAATTTAGCTTAATGATTACATATTATTAAGTGAAAATTATACTCCATTGTAAAAGAGAAACAAATAAGATGTTGCTTATTAAGTCGAAATAGACAAAGTCTAAAAAGTAGATTAAAAACCGAATCGAACCGAGCTTGACTACAAAAACTGAAAAACCGAACCGATGTAAAACCAAGTTGAACGGTTTCTAACCATTTGAAAACCAAAATTTTCGTTCGGTTTCGGTTTTATACAAAAACAGAGCGAACCATGCTCACTCTAGTTTTTTTCAAAAAAAACAATATTTCAAAAATTCTTTAAAAGCAAAAAATATTATAAATTTTTTTAAAAGGTATAATTGCATTAACTTATAGGGTTAACATCAAATGTATATAACAAAATTTCATTTTGTAGCAATATAACCGATAGACTTCTTTCAATACTGTTATAAACAACATATTTTCATTTTACCTATTAAAATAGGAAAACCGTAACCTGCTGCCTATTAGTCGTCTTTTCCGACCACCATTTTCTCGGGCACACCAACTTTATTTTTTTATTTTTTACATTTTGACACGTTGCATCGAGATCATATTTGAAACAACTATGGGTTCCGAGCAACTTGTGGTTTCGGTTTGTCGTTGTTTTGAATGACAGGTAGTGGTTCCAAGCCAAAGTTTAATTAAAAAGAAAAAAGAAAAAAAATGACTTGTATAGCGGATTACAAGTCATTTTTTTGAATTTGTTTTTTTATTATTATAAAACAAGAAAACGAAGTTCATACATATGTATGGACAAGGATTTACATAACCGAGATGTGCATCATAAACTTCGTAGTGCTCTTATTCAACACGTTTTGCGACTTCCGCCCAATTTTAGTCATCGTTAATCATTTTAATAACTGTTACGTTTATTAAAATGATATTTTCTTTTCATTTTAAATATTATATAGGATTCCATAAAAATAGAGTGACATATCATTTTCTTAAAAAATTTTTGCCTGTTTTTATTGTGTATGTTTATGTAAAGCTAAATTCACAAAAACTTTTCAAGACCTTTGGGAGTCGTCTTTGGGGTGTTTATTTTGGTTTATATACAGAGACTTAGGAGCTTATTTTTTAAGATTTATGAGCTTATGACTTATTTAAAATAATCTAAACTTGATAAATTTATAAGCGAGAAAAATAGGGGTGACAATTTCAGACACAACCCACAACATGACATTAACACGACACATATATAAGCGGGTTTGGGTCATAAATTGGTCGACACGCCTAAAACATTTAATAAATGAGTTGGATTTGGGTTTACCTTCCAAAACCATTTACAGTTCGTCAAAATTTGTCTTTTCTTTTTCTTTCTAAATTTAGGTAGTTTATACATTTTTTAGTAATTCTCTTATTTAAAATTTTACGTATTTATGTAAATATCACATGTGATTTTATCGTTACAATTTTAATATCCAAAAAGAAGAAGAAAAAATAGAGTCTTCGAAAGTATATAACACCACTGCTCTCATTAAAGATAAAAACGAGAGGATCGTAACGGTATATTTTGTTTCGTCTAACGATTAACGATTTATGAGATAATTTAAGTTTAAAAAATTAAATAAAAATGAATTTTTGTTTGAATTTTAGCCATTAGATTAAAATTAAATGTATAACGAAGATGGTGTCTTTTCTTGATTGATCATTTATGTGTATTAATATATATTTAGGGGGTGTTTGTTTGGGCTTATATAAGAAACTTATGGCTTATTGACATTTCGGCTTATGTAACCGTTTATGAGCTTATTACTGTTTAATATGACGTAATAAACAGTAATAACTCATAATTAGTTATATAAGTCGGAAAATTTAGGCTTATGAAACCTAAGTTAAAATAACAATAAGTAATAAGCCACTAATATAACCACAAACAAACACCTAACTATAATGGCTTAGCAATAAACACAACACAATTATCACCCCTATGAAAAATAGGGGTGAGCAAAAACCGAACCGAAAACCCAAAACCCGAAAAAACCGAAAAAAACCGAACCATAAAACCGGACCGAATACAAAAACCGATGTTTTGGGTTTCGATTTTTGAGAAACCGAAAAAAACGGTTCGATTTGGGTCGGAGAGTAAAACCGAACCGAACCATTATATGTATATCAATTTTAATATGTTCACTTTTAATAGATATTTTAAGTTTTATTTTTTTTATTTTTTTCCTTTGTCTAAAATTTTAAATCATCATAATTAATTACTATCTAAACACACAAACTTTCGATGCTAATAGTGAAGATATATAGGTTTATTTCTTCAATTATGATTTTTTTTTTTTTTTTTGCCATGTAGGCTATAGTTTACTAAGCCACATATAGCATTTTTTTTTTCTTCTTAATTTTGTGTTTAAGTTTTCCAGTTCATATCATTATGTTTTAGTAATATGCACAACTTCATGTTATAAGTTGTGAACTGCTCCGCCAATTATTGCGTAACATAGGCTTCCATTTGAGATTTATTTCACAAGTTTTCCTTGACAGATCTATGAATTTGCCCATGTCCAAAAACCGAAACCGAGTGGAACCGAACCGAAAAAAACCGAAACCGAGTGGAACCGAACCAAACGGTTTGAAACTTTCAGGAACCGAAATTTTGGTTTGGGTTCGGGTTGAGGTCGGAACCTACCCAAACCGACTCGCCCCTAATAAAAAAGAAAAAAAGAAAAAAAAAAAGTTTAGATTTATGGCTTATGAGCCTTTTCAAAAATTTTATTTGGAAAAATAGATTGTCTTCCCCAATTAAAAACCAGATTTGGGATCGCTAAAAATAAAAACTTTTACAAACCCAGTTTCAAAATCAGGGCCCAAGCTTAATATTTGGTTGTGGTGCTCACCAAATCACTCTTCCCCAAAAGCTATAAAAATCCCATCCCAGAATTGAATTGAGTACGTATTAGGGAGATCCAATCCGATGGGTAACACTTCATCAATGCTGACTCAATACGACATCGAAGAAGTCCAGGAACATTGTAACAACACATGTAAGTCATCTTGAAAAAACATATCTGCTTATTGGGATTTAATTAATTGAATTGAATTGAATTGAATGTAGTTTCCCAACAAGAGATTGTTTCCTTGTACCAAAGATTTTGTCAATTGGATCGAAACAGTGGCGGATTCATCTCTGCTGATGAATTCCTTTCCGTCCCTGAATTCGCAGTCAACCCCCTCTCTCAGAGACTATTTAGAATGATTGATGGCTTGAATTTTAAGGAGTTTGTTGCCTTTTTGTCTGCCTTTAGTTCTCGTGCTACCTTACAACATAAACTCGAATGTAATCACTTGTTTTATTCTATCATGAAATTAATTTATTCTTGCTTGTTCATTATTTTGTTTGATTGCAGTTATTTTTAAGGTTTATGATTCTGATGGCAATGGGAAAGTTGCATTCTCTGATTTGTTAGATGTTTTACGCGACTTGACTGGCCAATTCATTTCCGAACAACAAAGGGAGGTCAGTTTATAACCCTGCCATAAACTTATCTTAAAGGCATCGAGTTACGTTCTATGCTTTAACTTTTCCAAACTACTTCTCAAGTTTGAGATTGATTTGATTCTATCTATAAGACTTGTTAAAAACATCGTTAAACAACAAATCAAGGGAATAATGGTCGGTTATTTGGAACATGAATATTGCCTGCTTACTCCTTAAATAAGATTTATGCAAGGACTGCCTATCATACTTTTTCAAGTTACAAATGCTAGATATAGAAACGCACCTGTGATAAATTAACAACAAGATGCATATCGAGCTTTTATTTGGACATAGCTTGGCTTGAAAAGTAAAAACTACTTGCCCCTCTTTTTGATAAAGGAATGTTTACGTTGTCAAAAATACATTGTTGTAATAAAAAAAGGGTAGCTTTTTCTTTGGTTCAAGTGTAATTATCTCTTTCATTCGGTTACTATTATTGTGAAAATTGTGTATAGTTTGAGATTGAAGTCCTCCTAATATAATCATGTGAAATGCAACAAGTCGAAACAAAATGTTACATACTGCAAGTTTAGCATGAAAGGAAATTGTAGTGAAAGAAAGGGGGGATGGTGAATACTGTGTTGTGTTTACATGTTAGTGAGGGACGTGTATCTCGTTTCGTTTTAAGTCCTTTATAAGTCAAAAATACCATTCCCGTTTTACCACTTTGGGACTTAGAGATTTGCAATATGTATAATGAGGTGATGATGGACTTGAGACGTTTTTGTAATAACGTATTTATGGAAAACTCTTTTGAATACAAATTAAGATCCGAATCAGAACGTATGTAAAGAAGGCACGCACAAAAAAAAAGAATAATGAAAAGAGCACAATCATGATAATTGATAAGAATGGATATGAAACTGATTTATGTTGTTTCTCTTCGTTCAATCTTATACACATTTACAATCCCATTTACAAACGAAAGGAACCCTAAATAGTCAGATGAACATCCTTGCCAAGTCAAAACAAAATGTTTTTCAAAATATAGTTGAAATTAATTAAAGTAAATGAACACTGTGTGAAGAGAGATCTTGAGACAGAGGGACTTAGTTGGGAAAACATAAACTTTGTTTTATTCTCACTATATAATAATTTCAGTTTTTGTTATAGTACTTCCATAAGTTTAAGTTTTATAGAAACTTTGAAAACTTTCATCTATCACATTTTATCTTCTTTTTTATCCCGTAAGGCCTTCTTAAATCTACATTATGACCCAATCAATGACTGAAACGGGATTATAGCTAGATGTAGAGACAAACTCTGAAGTCAGAAAATATTACTCTATATTGAAAAACGTCACATTATATCTCCGTGTGACATTTCTTTAAAGTTTAAATTTGATAAATAAAAGTCAGTGTTGTGAGAACTATCTTGAGATAAATGTGAGTATGATCTTTCTGGTGAAGTTATTGTCCTTTTAGCTTGTTTACGTTATTAAATGATTTTTTGAATTTTGATATTTATGTATATGTATATGTGGATATTATAGATATATTTTGTTGTCTTGAACTAAAAGCGATGTTTATGTCATTTATGTTTCTACAGCTTGTCCTGACACAAGTTCTGGAGGAAGCCGGTTACAAGAAAGATTCTTTATTAGTTCAATCCGACTTCATGAAGGTGATGTTCATTTCTATTTTTTCTAACTAAATGCAGATAACAACGTTTAACTCCCTTTGTTCTGCAACTATTGTTAACCTCATCACTGTTTGGTTTTTTCCTGTGAAAACCATCTTAGTGTAGAATGAAATTGCATACCGATATATTTTTGTAAAATTGCATTTTACATTAATCTTGAAAAAGAAAAAAGGTAACGTAGTTGTGAAACATTTATCTTTATATTAGTTCTATCCACTATAGGCATTTAGGTCATCTACTGTGATGTAATGCATCCACCCCAACATACTCGCCGCAATTTCTGTTTTGGGATGTTCTTTTTAAATTAAAAGTTCCTTTTGTTGACATGTTTTCATACCAAAGTTACTTACAATCCCAAAGTAATGATTATTAAATATCAATAGTTTTGGGTTGGTTCACGAGATTACCGTTTATCACATTGTTCAAGAACATTTTAGAAGTTTGATGTGTAGGCAAATACTTCAAAAGAAATTTAATGAAAACTTACCAATCATTTATTCTTCCCAAGCATTTAGAAGATACATTTTTGGTAGTCCTTTTTATTATAAATTAGTACTGACATCCTAATAGCGGCCAAACTTGGTGCGCCATAATTTCTTACTTTTATTGCATTTTGCAAGGGGGTTATTTCCAGGGCTTGTATTGTTAATAAGTTTTGGTTTTGAAAGATGAATTGTTTGTTTGGTAATGCATAATAAAACATTCATAGTTTTAATTACAGATCCTTGGCAACACCGACTTAAAGATGGAAGTTGAGGTTCCTGTGGACTAATAGTTGGAGATGGAGAAAGTAGCGCGAGAATGTCATAGTCGCTCGCTCTCTTTCATAAATAGGGTTTTTAGCTACTTGTGTTATGTAGTAGTGTAAACGACCAATGTATTTTAATTTAAAAAATTGAATCTCATTTCGTTCATCCAGGATTAATATTAGCATTTTCATTGTGACATTCCTGTTAAATGTGTTTGAGCTAACTTGGTGGTTATATATATTTTATAAAACCCATAAAAGACATAAACATTAGATTATTTGTCATTGTTAAATCCGTTCATACTTATATTTTAGAAAGTTTAATGTACGAAATCAATGTAGTGTTTGATAAGAAAAGAGCGAAACTCTCAAACCTTAATAGACTTATTCTCGTGCTTAGGATCTTCTAAATGTCTAATCAAACTTTAGATTCAATACCTCTTGTCAGATTGATATCTATAGATGCATCACTTAATTTGTTTTGTACTATCATGAAATGGCTGTGATCACTTTGCTAGGATTACGCCTATAATTATGGTATTTACATATGTGAGATGAACATCTCGTGGTGACACAAACCAAACCGTGACAGATACTATGAAAATTCAACATCGAACAAGAGCCTTACAAAAGTTATGAACCCCAAAACCCAAACTACTTGTACTACAACAAATGTATCATTTGCGGAATTTCTCATATTTTCTTTTACACTTTTTTTAGGAAACACAAAATATTTTATTTTTTTCAATTTTTTCACATTTATCAAAAAAAAAAAGCCACATTACATAATGTAGCAAAGAAAAATAAGATTTCATAACATTTTTTTAGCACATCTCGTCTTACTTGGCAAATTTGGTGTAACAAATTGCTTTCTATATATACTTTTAAGTGAGTAAAACTTCTTTGTTTGGCTTGTGTAAGAGGGTAAGGTGTTGTTCTTTTGAACCAAAGGTTTTTTCTCTGAATCTGAATACCAGCTCTGAATAATCAGATGTGGTCAAAAGCTCTGAATCTGAATCAATATCCAAAACTCTGAATCTGAATAATCCCCGTGAAAATCTTGGGCGTCCGAGAAGATTTGATCTCCGGTGGATGCCACCAAAATGGCGAGAAAAAGAGAGAGAACACGGAAGGGATGTTAGGGTTGAATTTTTTGAGTGGGTGGCTGAAAAAAAAAAAAAAAAAAAAAAACCTAACCAGAGATGAAAAAAAGATATTTTATGTAGGGTTGTATCAGAGGCAAAAAGAGGTTTTTGTCTATGGTTGAAAAAAAAAAGAACAACAAAATATTTAAAACCTCTTACCGGGTCAGAGTTCAGAGACTATTAAGACTTTTTTTTCAAAAAAAATCAGCACCAAGAGTGAGCACTTTTTCCACATCTGGCTCATAATAATTTTGTACATGTTTACCCTTCTCAACAACTTGACAATGTATTTCCTCTTTTCTAGATAACAATGCATATAAGATGGGTGAATAAAACACGTATTTGTTATATGAAGCAAGGTTGTTAAAATTGGGAACTTATAAATTGTTTTTGTCTCAGCAAGATCGGGATCGAATCAAGATCGTGATATCCCAACGCTAAGTTTTAATCACGCTCATATAATAAATATAATCGATATCAAATACTAATAATATGTCATAATTGTAAATATATAAATTGATTAAATGAGTTTAATAAAATTCATAGAGATTTAGATTACTTAATTGATTTTATATTAATTTTGTTACATATATTCGTTGATTAAAATAAATTATCTATGATTTTATCTTAGCTGTTAGACGAGTTGTTTTCTAGGTTGTTTGAACACGGTTAGTTAATTTATATATTTTGTTTGTTCTACAATTAAAGCAAAGTAATACCGAATCAGATTGAGATCGTGCGATCTTTTGATCAAGATTGAGATCCTACTAAAATTTTATGATTTCAAAGATCCTACAAAGAAGCAGATCATTTTCAGTAAATAAGATCATAAAATCGTAAAATTATAATAGATTAGGATCTTAACAACCTTGATATTATATATTGTTATGATAGCGGTCATTAAATAGCGAAAACACAATGTCAAATATCATTAGTCAAACCTCAAAAGCTAAAAGTACTCAACACGTAGTGAATGGTGATTATGGTCTAAACCACAAACAAACAAATTTGCAACAACTAAGTCAAAAAAACAATCCTCCTAGGATATGTTTGAACATATTTATATAAAGAAAAAGTTTTGAACCAAACCTTTTATTATGAGGATGATCACCATTGTCCAAAAGTTGGCTAACTATATACTTACTAATTGGAAGGGAATATGTCAATACACAAAATAATAAAAGGGTTTTGATAACGTATTGTAAGCTATTTATAACAAGTAAAAGATATACATAATTTGGTTATATATTCGTATTTAATTTGAGAGTTCTAAAATGCTTGAGATGCTGTTTTTTTTTGTGTACAAGTAAACAAAGTATCTAGTAGTCCGTTAAAAACAATATATATCTTCTAGATTTATCACATTTTTTTCACCTTTCTTAGAAGAATTCGATCCCATTCCTGTTTCCGAAGTCCTTTTCCATCTTCACTTTCTTTAAACGCCTGCTATTATCAAAATCTAATAATAAAGTTGATAGCAAAGATTTCAAATATCACCTTAACTGAGATTAAAATAAAACATTGACTGTTCAAAACATATAATGATGTCTAAGATCGTAAATTCATATTAAATAGTTGCATATAAAAAAAACTCTTAAGATATAGTTTGAGATATTTTGAGAAATATGTTTTTAATACAAAAACAATGAGTACTTATTTTAAACACCTAACACACTTTTTAATAAAAGGATTAAAATTGGAAACGAACTAGAAAATTTCTCATGCTTTGCACGAGTTCGAATTGTTTTTATATAAAATATGCATCTGCAGTGTTTTTTGTTATAAGGGAACTAACAGTTTTGGTGTTATACGGTGCTACATTTCCTAGGATTTGGAGTATATCTATTCAAAAATATATTGTATTATTAATTTTGGTCTAAAAGATTGTTTGCATTTCTTTATAATATCTAATATTAACCCCTATTTAATGATTCAAAAGTATATTGTATTATTAATTTTGGTCTAAAAGATTGTTTGCATTTCTTTATAAAATCTTAAATAATTAATTGTTTTAATTACGAAAATCTAAAATGGTAAACATCAAAAATTAAAAGTAATTAAACTTCAAACCAACCACAGGCCCAAGCCCAAGCTCAAGCCCAACACTGCAGTACAAAAAGAAAATAGGTCTCCCAGCAAGGGAGGCGGCGCGCTTACCACTCCGTCAACCAAATCTTTTTGTAAATAAAACGATTACAATTGTATTTAAAGACAAACTTTTCTGAATAAAATAATACTAAAATGCACGATTCGCAAGACGAAGATGAAAATTAAATAGAAGAATAATATATATAATTAAATTATATAGTAATTTTATATTAAAATATAAAATTATTACATTATCCCCCTATTTAAATTACAAAAACTCTTATGGAAGTGTGCCATTAAACTATTTTTTAATGTTTTGGTATTTTTAAATTTAGTCCCTCGACTTTAAGACTTTAGCGGTTTCAACCCCTCAACTTTAAAAACTTTAACGTTTCCCCCCCCCCTCAACTATAAAAACTTTAACGCTTTTTCACCCTCAACTTTAAAAAATTTAACGTTTTTTCACCATAAACTTTAAACAACTTTTAGCTTTTCCTGTCTGCACTTTATATTCTTTTGCGTTTTCCCCCCCTCAGCTTTAAATAATACTTTTACGCTTTCTACCCCTAAGAATATTTTTTTGATTCAACTAATACGAACATCTACTCAGATTAATAATAAATAACGGCATCGTTTTAGCAAATAGCTACATTTATATTTCGATAAAAAAGTAAAAAACAAAAAGTCGAGTCGTTTTATCCGGAGTAGGATAAACGACATCCTCTCCTCTTCTCCGATCAATGAGTTGATCCGGGAGCTGATGGGATAGAAGGTCGTAAAAGTATTACTTAAAGTAAAAAAAAAAGTTACGAGAAGCAAGAAATAAAAAAGACGTCGAAGCCCAACAATAATAAGCCCAAACGAAGCCCAAAAAAACCCAAAAAAACACCCTCAGCGCATACTCGGGCACGAACCATGGCTTCATCTTGCATGCGATGGAGGTTATGGGAAACACGTTAATGAAATGACTTTTTTGTTTATATGAACTGTAATCGAACTCGTGCGAAGCACGGGAGATCCTCTAGTTTGTTTTAAAAAGAAACTTTTGCATAAAGAATGATTTGGTTTGAGGTGTGAATTTTAAAAAGCATGATCATCATTTAAGCGGGATGGCCGGGAAATGTGGGATCCAACAACTTTTTAAATCATTTTTTATATATATATTTTATTTTGCAACCGACCTTTTCATATTATGGCCCCATCTACAATATTGACCTTATTATTGAAAAAATATAATTGTATTTTAACGTTTAAACTTTAAACGGTACTTTGGGACATTCATAAGTAGATAAACTTGTTTAAAGTAATTATTAAATATCTATAATCTTGCCAATCAGGTGTTGCCTGGTTGGTAAGGAGTTTTTCCAGTGAAGGAGAGGTCTCGGGTTCAAGTCTCTCTAAAGGGTTTCTCCTTTGGAGTTGGAGTTGGTTCCTCGAAAAAGCACGGATCCACCTTTGCGTGGGGTGTTGTACTAGAGACGGTAAACCTCTATACCGTTGAACCAAAAGCCTTTTAAAAATAAATATCTATAATCTTACTTAACCTAAGTTGTAAAAAAAAAAATATCTATAATCTTACTTAACCTAAGTTGTAAAAAAATTTTGGGTAACAGTGACCGTAACAAGGTTCAATTTTCTAAGTTGTAAACACAAAAGCCAATCTTATATTCATTGATATAACTACATTGAATGTTGAACGGAGAATGGAGAAGTTTCAACTAAATTCGTAAAAGGAAAAAGTTTCAATTATTATAATATATTTTTCGTATAACTTTAGCGTTATTTGATATTTAATATTATTTGATATATATATTCGCTAATTTGATATTCAAACATAACTAAATTATATAATTAACTAATTTTCCCTCTGTCATTTTTTATATTTTAAATATGTTAACACATCACAAATTCGATGTGTTTGGTAAAATATGTTATGACATCAGAGTTTTATTAGATCTCAGACTTAATCAAGTTTTAAATTATTAAATACATATCATTTTATTAATAAATGGTGAAGAGTAGAAACAAATGCCAAATGGTGGTGGATTATGTGAATTTTCTATAGTTTCCTTATTTAAATATACATTTTACTAAAATAGAAAATAAATAAATGTCTTTCTCACTTGATTAATAAGAAGTTAAAACAACTTTACACGTTCTACTCAATTATTTCAAGATACAAAAGTAAAGGTCTTTCTCATAGAAATAATCTAATGTCAAAATTATTTCAAAATATTCAAATCCATTGAACGAAATATACATTCGTTACCAAACTAGTCAACATAAGAAATCAAATTAAAATATATATTAAGTTTCGTGAATTTCATTATAGCAAAAAATAAGAGAGCCTCAAGCCCTCAATTTATTTTTTCTACTAAAACGATATGATTGTAATAAATCAAATTAAAATATATGTTATCTCCTTTTTAATTTAGGACCACTAAGTTTAATTTTTCAAAAAATTAATAACAACATTTATATAGATTGTATTTAAAGAATTAATGCACGTTTCTTTTAATTGTACATTAATAAATAATCGTCCATCATATTTTTGAAATGACAAATATATTACAAATGTATAACCAAATTATGGTTGTTATCAAAACAATCTATATCACTATTGTTATAAAAAAAAGGCTATAATTATATATATTATTTCTAAATCATCAATATAAATATAAAATAAATATAGATTTGACCCCTAAAATATAATACTACTACATTTCGACCCCTAGAACAATACATCGCAAACTTTGTCTATCTAATAATTCTGTTTCTTTAAACTAGAGATTTGTTTTGATAAATGTCAAACACCATATTTTTAGCGTAATAACTTTTGAACTTTTCGAATGTAATACTCCGTCCGTCTTAAAAGGGGTGTCTGAAAACAGAAAAACGGTTGAAAAAAAATAAGTACACTTAATGAAGTCTTTTTTCATTAGATTTCCTATTATGTTCCTATACTAAAAACGTCGGTCATTTTTATATTTATAAAATTAAATATATTTAAGGATAAAATAGAAAAATACATATTTTAACTATCTACATTTAAACAAGACAAAAATTTTAAAACAAAGACCTTTAAAAAGAAATTAATAAAAAATTTTGGAACGAACAAAGTAACTGATAATTTTTTTTCTTAAAAAAGGTAATCCATATAAAATAGGAATGTAAGTTAATTAATAATAACATTAATTGATTTTGAATAAAAGGTGTAGGAGGAGAGTTAGTTGAGCAGTCGTCCTGTTGATTAAATTAACAGAGATACATACGGTTAGAAGAATACTTTTTTGAAAAAACCACCAAAAAACTGCAAAATTCTTTAAAGGCAAACCTCTAAAATCAATATTATCAGTTTCTTGATTTTCACATATAAAGACAAAATAGTTAACAGTTACAACAACCAATCCTTTTTTTTATTTTTATTTTTATATTTTTATTTTGTTCTTTACTACTTTCATCGGGTGCTTAATGATGATCTGAATTTGGTTTTGGTTTCATCTTGCAATAAAACTTGAATTATTGAAGCTTGATTAACGAATCGTTTCGGGTTTTGTTCAACTTTCTGTTGCGTGGATTTTACATTTCGATGTTGTTTCATCAGGTAAACTAAACAATTTTTAATGCATACAAACTGTTTGATAATATGTCTGACTGATTATTTGTTTACGTTTTCCATCTTTAGTTTTAACTTCTTTTTGGTTTTGATTTAAGTCGAATTCTCAGAACAAGTAGATCCTTGTAGTGAAAATTTAAATATAAGTTGTTTTGCCGTTTTTTTAGTTATATATTAAAGCCTTGTTTGATGTAAACTATAACTGTTTTTTTGTTTAAATTAATCTTCTATGGATTTCGATATAAATTTTCTCTTCATCTCTGGTTATGGAGGTAAAAAATCGTAAAATTTTATGTACATATGCAATAATTTGGAATATTTGATATACCTTTTCGGTCATTTGTGGATCTCTAATAAATCTGAGACTTACACGCTGGCATTTTTTTTTTGCTTCAGTTCGAGTAAGGTATGAGCGAAAAGACCACAGATTTGATAATGGCATTAGAAACAAACACGGCTTTGAAGGAAGCTCTTTGTGCTCAACAACAACTTCTGCAAAAACTTTACAACGAGTTAGAAGTAGAAAGAGAAGCCACGGCTTCAGCAGCTAGTGAAGCATTAGCAATGATACTTCGTCTGCAAGGAGAAAAATCTACTGTTAAGATGGAATCCGAGCATTATAAGAGGCTAGCTGAAGAGAAAATGTATCATGCTGAAGAATCTATGCAAGTATTTGAAGACTTAATTCAACAAAAAGAAATGGAAATCGCTAACCTGAGTTACCAAGTGCAAGCGTATAGGTACAAGCTGTCAAGTTTGGGGGTTGAAGATATTGGATCAAACGAGATAAAATTTCCTGAAAATTTATCGCAGAGTAATGAAACTTCAGTTGGGGAAACAAGCCCTGAGAATCTTTTAAGGAGAAACTCTGCACCGCCAAAACTTGTGAAATTGGCTTATCTGAAAAGGGGTAATCTTGAAAGAAATAGATCCGTAAGTCCGGATTCTGATATGATTTCAAAAACTGTTGGGGAAAGTGCAGGGGAGATTGAAAGTCATCAAAACTTGGATTCAGATAAACAAACGGATGGAATTAGTTCCTACTGGGATCAGATTCGGAAGTTGGATAAAATAGTTCAAGAGATGGCAGGAGAGCAATATGCCAGTATACGGGGTAGACCTTCAAGATCTTCCTCTGCATTTTCTCAACTTAATGAATCAGATCAAAGTCAGAGTGTCAAAAGGCCGGTGGATAATGAGACACTTTCAGATGCTTGTTCTTTGAGTGTGTATGATGTATTTGAAGTCCCTGAATCCAATGAAAAACGGGCGATAGAGAATGGAAAATCAATCTTGAAAGATGAAAAGAATGTTGAAAAACTAGTAACTTTCCCGGAAGAGGCTATGAAATCATACAACAGACTGGAAACTGATTTGGGGGAACAGACATTACTTTTGAAACACAAAGTTAAGCAGGCGTTTTTTCCTAGACGTGATATCGTTATCCAATGCCACCCAGCCATTACTGGTGATGATGTGGAAGCTCAAGGGTCATCTCAACAAGTAAACACGGAAACAGAGATAACAACAGAGGGTGAGAGGCAAGAGGTATCATCACAAGAACAAGCTGGAAGGGAAGAGGTGTTGCGATTATTATATGAAATGAACGAGAAATTAGATTCATTACAATCCGAGATTCGAAGTGGAAAAAAGGAACACAAGAAATCGTCTCCGAACCTTGACCTACCTATGCATCAACTTGCAGAGGTATTATCACATCTTCTGTTACATTCGATGCGTTAATATGCACGGATTGGGTTCAGGTCAAAACCGGGTAGGTGGGTTGGGCTGACCAGAAACTCTTTTTATCCCAAAAGTTCAACTTTTTTGAAAATGGCTACTGTGTCAAATATGATTACAAAAAGATCGGTAACTTGCATAAAAGGTAACAAATTTTGATATAATCTCCACTTTAAGGTAACGAAGTAAAAGAAAACTAGGTAACCGACTTTCGTTTTTTCTATTTTAGGTAACTCGTATATTTGACTTAAGTAACTACTAAATATCAGTTGGATGTGGAAGTGACCATTTTGAAATCACCCACCGACCAAAACAGAAAAAACTGAAAGTTAGTTACCTTAAAATTCAAAAATTGCCAAGGGTAGTGCCGAAAATATAGAAAAATTGAAGCTGGTTACATTTTTATGCAATTTACCCCTTATGAAAGTGTGTTATTATAATCAGAATCTCAGCTACTTGAATAAATTCATGGATTAGGTTTTATCACTTTGTGTTACATTTGGCTCGTTTCGTTTTTTGTTGTTCATAACCTGGATTAACCAGTACTCATAAGTAAATAGGTCAAAACCACCACTTTTAATTTATTGTATGGGTCTACACCCCTATCTCATGCTTGTCCATGCCCTTCGTCGGTATCATTATCGATTTATCGTTAATACATATGTTTGTTGTAATATATAAACAGGCAATGCTGCACTTTTGGCTCTGATGTGAATAACCAACTTTTTAATTCGTAACCTGGTGAGGAATTTACTGCTACTTGAAAACTAAAGCTACCATGCAAGTGTTTTTGTTTCTAACTTCGAGGATTGGCGTGTAAAGTGAGTGATTGTTGTGATTTGATCGCTTGGTAGCTTTGTATAACTGTGCGTATTGCATATATACTTTGTACATACTATCATGTTAGAAAAAAGTGAACAGATGATTTGGAGTTGGGAGTTACTAAAAAAGTAAACTCCGTGGTGGTAGGATTTGTTGCTGTAATTCTTTGTGGAAAATCATATCTAGGGTGAATGATATTTGGATCAACGTATCTGGTTTTATATTGAAATACCCCGAATCGTATTTGAATATATCAAATGAAATATAAAGAGAATGGATTACGAATCAGGCTATTATGTGTTAGAATGCTTAATTCTTCCATGACCTTCATGAATTGCGACTTTTGTTCAAATGTTGTCTTTTGAGTGATGATGTTCAACAGTCGTTGTATACAAGAATTTACGATTTAATCATTGTATTTGTTAGAATGCAAATAGAAAAATAAAACAAAAGTATGGTCGCGTGTGTCTTCATAGTTCACACTTGTATGATAAAAGTACGAAAATATTCTTTTTTAGGCTACAGATACAGAACGTATAGACAAATATAGATAAAGAAAATGAGTTTTGATTCACGTATGAATGAGAATTCACAAAGGAGCCGGGGTTAATATTGGATATGTTGGCAAAGTGACATATTTATCATCAAAGTGGAAAATCGTGGTTGATTGATCTTGGGACTGTACTCTTGCATTACGAGTCGTCTTAAATTTACCCAAAGAAAACCCCTGGACTTCTACATGTTATGATGAAAGCGAGCCTGAAGGTATTTTGATTGCTGCAGATGCTGCTCTCAACATACCGTGTTTGGCATGATGCTTCTTTTTTAAGAGGTTGCTAGATGTGTGGGTCCCACTGGTCGGGAAACGGGTCATGTCAGGTGATATTAAGTACAGGGCTAAATGAGACGGGTCGGTTTGGGTTGACTTGTAAACACTTTTTTCTACGGCTTTAAATTTATTTTATTTTTTCGTTATTAACTAATGCTTTAATTATGTTTCCAAGAATAGTTCCAGAAAAATTATTAGTTAAATCTTTCAATAAAATTGGTTTAGGAGGTATAAATGGCGCATTCACGACAAACAAATGTTAGTTGACTTTCAAGTTTCACCCGTAAGGCCCGCCCATCTGTCTTGTTCCCCTTTTAAGGACATTTATTGATTTGGCCCGTGAGATAAAACACAACCCAAATTAACCCATTCATTAGCAAAATGGTCAAAATTGCCGATTATCGTTCAAGTTACAGTTCCAAAGTTTATCATAGCAATTTGGTAGGAAATGTCCCACATTTGCACACTCAGATGCGTGTGTGCACACACAAACATACACACATACCCATAACACTGGGAGTTTCTAGATATTCATTCAATTTAAATACGATAGTGACCCATACTGTTTACATCGTAAAAGATCTGTGTACCTCTTTTCTTATCGGCTTGATTTGTTCGCTTCAGGAAATTGGGGTTATATTTAAGTAGGTCATATGTACTTGGCTCCATCTAGAACAGACATTCCATTGATCATCTTTAATAAATAAACATGTTACAAAAGTTGCAATGCTTTTGTGTGTTACGTGGATCAACACTAGCAAGTGTTTCTTCCTAAAAACAGTTCGCATTATTTCAACGTTTTCAGATTTGGAGAAGATAGATTTACAGGATTCGAGTGTATGTTTTACTCTCGTACTGTCATATTATTTAATTTTTGAAAATGCTTTACTCAATACAAAACTTAAGAAAGTTCTTTCCAAATGGATTCTATACTTGAAATATGTCTTTCAATAAGACAGATTAGTACTGCAGATAAGCCTTACAAATGTCTTGTAAGAATTCTTATTAATGAATAAACAAATCGTTAACATGAATTAGTGCCGTCTCCTTCAGCCATGTATACGCTTGAACAAGAAACACGCACAAAAACTGTGATTGGTTTTAAGAGATTTTTTGAATGTTTGGAAACTTTTGTGAATATATAAGGAGACAATACCAGATACAACCCAGAACTTAAATTTGGTAGATACTGAATACCTGTTTGGTGGTTGCGTAAACACAGAAATTATGAGCTCAATCTCGTGAATAAAGTAGTCCATGATACTAACATTTAACTGGCAAAATTTCCTTTAAAACTTAAGTAGAAAGAAAGAAACGCCTAATCTTTAGGTCATAAGCATAAACTGCAGAAAGAATCACATTCTACACTTAGCCACTTACTGGATATACCCATCAATTTGCTAACAGAAACCATGAAAATTATTTGCATGAACCAATCCAAGATCAAAAATGGGCGTATAGATAAAATCATATGCAGCAAATATAAAAGGTCCCATTATATAGCCTTGTGACAGTTGAGTTCAATCCAACTAAACATAACATATCACTACAAGGCACACGACACACCGAAACTACCTAAGCAAATAAAAAACAACAGCTAGACGTCCACGGATACCTAAGGATTGGTATATATTAAGCCATAAGCATAAGATGTAGATCTATAGAATAAAGAATAACATTCTGTACTTGTGATTACTTAATCATACCCATCAGCATGCTACAAATGATCAATACTGGAAATATATAAAAATTTAGACCATACAAGCACAATGCTAGCCATCAATTACAAGGTTTAATTCATCATACAATGAATCACGCCAACGCACAAAGTCAAAGAAAAAAGAAACAACCTGTAGAATGTCCTGTTGACAGACATAATGAAGAAGAAGAAAATAAAAACAAGCGGAATGCAACTTTTCGTTAGACCTTAAATATTATAAATATACATTGGATCATAAGAATTTACAAAGTGGTAGAAGGCAAGCGGGCAACAAGCTGTGCCGCTAACCCTTTTTGGATTGCAAAGCCAATATGTTTAAAAACTACATCCGTTGATCTAGGTGTCATAACATTGCTATGCATAACCCTTTGACATGACAGAATCATATAGTTAACCAGATACAGTCATACAGAAATGAAGAGCATAACAACACCGAAAGTAATCGACTATTACAAACTAAATTACTTATTCACATAAACGAACACGAGATATGATATATATCTTAGGAAAGTTAGTAAAGCCACAATCCAATTAAGTATGTCGAAATCGATATCAATCAAAGTTGATACAAATCCAAGTCGAAAAACATATGAAAATCAATATATAAAACATATGGCCCAAATTGCAATTATAACAAAAATCATATAGAAATAAACCTAGCTGGTTGATGCTCCATGATCCTCCTTGTTGCAATGATGGTGACAATTTTCATCATCGTCGCTAGAATCTTCATCGAAGGGTTTTTCTTTGTGGAAAATACAACATTTTTTGGAACTCTTTTTTTGAAGAAATTCGTTATCGACGGTACCTTCTTTCCACGACACCTTCTTCTTCCTTGGATTTAGAGTTAAAGTTAAGGTTGTTGTTGCTGTTGTTGTTGGAGGTGGGTTGTTGTTGTTTTCTAGGGTTATGGTTGTTGTTGTTGTTGTCGATCTCGCCATTGCCATTTTCACGCTTTCTTCTATTGTCCGAATTTTATTGAATAAGATTTGGGGTAAAAGAGATATTTATATGTGTTCACCCAAATTAGTCTTACATTTAGTACTTTCTAGTCTTTGTATGTTCGAAAAAGTTTGGTTTGGTTTGAAGTTCGGGCATGTTTCGTCTAAGTTACATAAGTTATAGGTTATGATAGGTTTTCCATCCGTTTACTTGTTTTCAACCGAATGATTGTTCCTACGTCGTTATACGGTTGTTAGATTTGGAAAAAAAAAATTCACTTTTTAATTTTTTAGATTTTCACGGTTGGTATGTGATTTATTAGTCGTGTTCTATTGACATTTTTGATCGAAATTATCATTCAGTGTCATTGTAGTTTATGGTCGGGATTATGATCGTTAGGTTTAGAATATTGTTTGTATTCATTGTACGTCATGTTACTCTTTCTATTCAGGGTAGTTTTATTTGATGGTTTCTAAACGATTTCTTTATAGTAGTTAAGTGTATAATAGCTTTAAGCATACAATTTATTATTAACCATAGCCCTAAGGCCTATGATTAGCAATATCTTATATTAGAGCCTATGCAGGGGAGTGTTAAAACCCCGCGTTAAACACCTCCATAACGTCACCATGGCTGGTCGGTCGCGTTATAGGCGGCGTTTGCGTTAAAGGTTTTTTTCTTTTTTCACACACACACACACACACACACACACACACACACATATATATATATATATATATATATATATATATATATATATATATATATATATATATATATATATATATATATATATATATATATATATATATATGTATATATATAGGGTGAGGTTCGAGTAAGAACAGCCCAAAGTCTTGGAACGCTAAGAACCAATGCTGAACGTCCGATTAAGTGATGATCATCAGCAGTAACCTTACTACTGATCAGTAGTAACCTTACTACTGATCCGTAGAAGGGTACCACTGATCAGTAGAAGGGTACTACTGATCAGTAGTAAGGTTACTGCTGATGATCATCACTTAATCGGACGGTCAGCATTGGTTCTTAGCGTTCCTAAACTTTGGGCCGTTCTTACCCGATCCAGTTCCTATATATATATATATATATATATATATATAGGAGTAGGATCAAATAAAAAGTCTTATATTTGTAAAAAGTGTAGGAAGCATTCATGTAGTGACATGTGGCAACTAATATGAAATTTAAAAAAAAAAAAAAATTTATTTTTTTAATCAAAAAAAAATATTTTTATTAAAAAAAATATCGAAAAAAAAAAACATTTTTAAAAAAAAAAATTGAATTTTTTTTTGATAACGTAATATGTCACGTCATATGATGCACATTAATGATGCACACAAAATATGATGCACATTAATGATGCACACAAAAAAACTTTGATATTCAGCTATGATGCACACAAAATAGCTATAATATTCAACTATGATACACACATAAATGTTCATCATAGGTGTGCATCATATTTTTTTCGTACATAACTTTTTTCGAGCAAAAAAAAAAAAAAAAATTTCCTCGAAAAAAAAAAAATCGATTTTTTTTTTAATATTTTTTTTATTAAAAATATTATTTTTTTATTGAAAAAAAGAAAAAAAAAATTCTAAAGTTGACACATGTCACTACAAGAAGACTTCCCACACTTTTTACAAATTTTGGACTTTTTACAAGAACCCTCCCATATATATATATATATATATATATATATATATATATATATATATATATATATATATATATATATATATATATATATATATAGTGATTGGTTCCTGCGAGAACTCATATTTTTGCGAGAACTGCGAGAACCAATTTTGAACCATTAGATGATTAGATCAAGGGTTGAAAACAAAAATGGTATATTGGTAATTAAATTAAAAACTAGATAATATTTTATAAGAATCAAAAGGGTATTATTGTACATTTACATGTCCCCTTGAAAATCTCTATCTCTCCTCTTCTTAATCCCTAAATTCCCCAAAATTATTTTTTACGGTTACTTAGATCCAAAATCAAAACAACAATCAATCTCAACACCAACAACAACCCATTAATCCACATAATACAAATATGACTTCTGCATAATTCCACGAGAGAGTTTATGGTATCAAGCCTATCATTATGGTGGATTATGAAACTATCAAAACTTAGTGATTTGGATGTTTCTACCATATCCACTGGTGCAATTAATTCCCCTTCAAAATTCAATTATCCAATAAAGGAGAAACAAATATTGACTTCGTGATTCCCTCACAACAAGAAACCCACTTCAAAAGGTAATTTGTTTAATTAATTAGCAGTACTTGATTTCGATATTGAATAAATATAAATATTAATTAGCCATTATATTATAATTTGATTTATTTAATTAAATATTTGTTATATAATTACATGTATGAATTTTAATTTTAATTTTAATTAAGAAATATAAAACAATTAATTGAAATTAAATTGATGAATTATATTATTGTATTTGATTGTGCAGCTACAAGGTATGCTTTCTGATGTTTCGACTTTATTAGATTCAAATTCAGGTTTTTTATTTGGAAATTTAACTGATGATAATGGTTGTCGTCTAAGTGAGCGACAGTTTGTGTAACGGAATTAAAAAGGGTATTTCTGGACTTGGTAATCGTAGGTGTGTGTGTTGGGTTTGTATAATTTAATTATTTTGTGGGTCTTTTTTTAATTTTTGTTTGACCAAACGTTTTTGAATTTTCATTTGATTGTTCAATGTTAATAATTTATTACTAAAATGATTTTTCAATATGCAGATGATAAGCAAAACAAAGATTACAATCAAGAATATAAAGGATGATGAAGAAAAACCTTCGTTTACTTATGTTTTTTTCTTTAATTTTATTTTAACCTTTTACGATTACTATGAGTTGTTCATATTTGATCATTTTTAGTTCATTGATTTTTTATCCATCACATCTGAACATTGTCACGTGTTCATATATTATCACAGTTGTTCATATATTATCAGAGGTGTTCATATATTATCACAGTTGTTCATATATTATCACATTTGTTCATTTGTAAACGTTCGACACGATAAGTTTCACAAATAGGAATGAAGTGAGCGACTTTAGTCAAACGATCAATGATTACCCAAATACTGTCGTAACCTTTTGATGAACGTGGAAGTTTGGTTATAAAGTCCATCGCAATGCCTTCCCATTTCCACAACGGGATTTCGGGTTGAGTTAACAAACCTGAGGGCTTTTGATGTTCGGCTTTAACCTTCAGACAAGTTAGACATTTTTGAACGAATAAGAATATATCCTTTTTCATGCCTGGCCACCAATAGGAATGCTTCAAATTATGATACATTTTATCGGCACCAGGATGAATCGAGTATCGAATATTATGAGCTTCTTTCATCACAAGATTACGAAGATCATCGATTGAAGGTATCCAAAGACGATCGTTGAAATAATGAAGACCGTTTGGTTTGATGATTAATTGCTTTTCAATGCCACAACCCAATTCACTAGCCAAGTTTCCACCATTGATTATCTTCTGTTGCGCAATACTGATTAACGAATGAAGATCCGAAAGAACACGAATACTGTAGACTTTTGAATAAGGTTTACGACTCAAGGCCTCGGCAACAACGTTAGCCTTTCCAGGATGATATTTAATCTCACAGTCGTAATCATTAAGCAATTCAATCCATCTACGTTGCCTCATGTTTAGATCTTTTTGATTGAATAGATGCTGAAGACTATGGTGATCCGTGTAAACAATACACTTCGTACCAAAGAGATAATGTCTCCACAACTTTAGAGCGAAGATAACCGCTCCAAGTTCGAGATCATGAACGGTATAATTGACTTCGTGTTTCTTCAATTGTCTCGATGCATAAGCTATAACCTTTCCTCGTTGCATTAACACACAACCAAGACCATTTCCCGATGCATCACAATATACCACGAAATCTTCGGTTCCATCAGGAAGACTAAGAACAGGAGCTTTACAAAGTTTGTCTTTAAGAATGTGAAATGCTGATTCTTGATCATCTCCCCAAACAAACTTCTCAGTTTTATGAGTAAGCTTCGTCAAAGGAATAGCGATCTTTGAGAAGTTTTCGATGAAACGACGATAATAGCCTGCCAACCCAAGAAAAGATCGAATCTCAGAAGGATTAGTTGGAATAGGACAGTTACGAACGACCTCGATCTTAGTGGGATCAACGTGTATTCCCTTTGCATCAACTACATGACCCAAAAATTTAACTTCCTTGAGCCAAAATTCGCACTTCGAGAATTTAGCATAAAGCTTTTCTTTCTTGAGGAGTTCTAGAGCAAGTCGCAAATGAGTTTCATGCTCGGCTTTGGATTTTGAATAAATGAGAATATCATCGATAAAGAGTATGACGAATTTTTCGAGGTATGGTTTACAAACGCGATTCATTAGATCCATGAAAACAGGAGGTGCGTTTGTGAGTCCAAATGGCATAACCATAAACTCGAAATGACCATAGCGAGTTCGGAAGGCAGTTTTAGGAATGTCTTCCTCGGCTACTCTAAGTTGATGATAGCCCGAACGAAGGTCTATCTTAGAGAAACAAGTAGCACCTTGCAATTGATCAAACAAGTCGTCGATTCGAGGTAAAGGATAACGATTCTTGATGGTAAGTTTGTTAAGTTCACGGTAATCGATGCACATTCGAAACGAACCATCTTTCTTCTTTACAAATAAAATAGGAGCACCCCAAGGAGAAGAACTAGGGCGAATAAAACCATTGTCAGTTAGTTCTTGCAATTGGCTTGAAAGCTCTTGCATTTCTGAAGGAGCGAGACGATAAGGAGCTTTGGCAATAGGAGTTGCATTAGGAATGAGATCAATACGGAATTCCACTTGTCGTACAGGAGGTAATCCAGATACGTCTTCGGGAAAGACTTCGGGGAAATCCCGAATGATGGGAATATCTTCAAGTTTGAGCGTTTCTTTCCTTGTATCAATGATGTGAGCTAGAAACACAGGATAACATGGAAGATCCTTATTATGCTTACGCAAGTAGCTATAAGCTTGCGTACATGACATGAGTTCAAGTCCCTTTGATTTTGTTTCACCACAAACCGTAACAATACTACCATCAGCACACGGAATACGAATAGATTTATCAAAGCAAATGATCTCGGCATGATGTTGGGATAACCAATCCATCCCTACGATAACATCGAAACTACCCAAATTCATAGGCACTAAATCTATAGCGAAATCACGATTCCCTAGACTTAAGGTACAATCATTCAAAATAGAACTTAGTTTAAGAACCTTGCCATTGGCTACTTCGACACTAAGGGGATCATGCAACTTATTTCTTTTCAAAGCAAGCAAAGGTTCAAATTGGGTAGAGATAAAGCTACGATCGGCACCCGAATCAAATAAAATGGAAGCATAAATACCATTGATGAGAAACGTAAACGATTAACGATAATTGACTGGGCGTACGCTTAACAATGACCAACAAATGATTTAACGAATGATTAACAGGTAATTAACGAATGGGTAATGAATAATTAAAGGATGATTAACGAATGATTAACGAATGATTATTGATTCACGTATGATTAACGTATCCGTATCACTCACGTATAATGTTTAAAGAAATCATAAAATAATGAATATATAAATACGTATAAATACGAATAAATTTGATTTTTGAGGGTTACGGTTAAATCCGTAGAAATTCTCGACATATCAAGAATACCAACTCCAAAGAATCATATCGTGACCTAGGAGAGGATGACTCTCGTTCAAATTTCCCAGTTTGGTATACGTAATTGTAACGAGATACCGCTCTAGACAGAAATTGAACTACCGATCTTCCAAACCTTACAGCCTTATAACATGAAATTTTTTGAATTTTAATTCAAGATGAGAAGGGTAAAACATTTCATTATTAAAGATTTGGTTTAAGTGTCGCGCTTTGGCCTAGGAGAGGAGTGTTCGTCGAGAGTTTACGAACCAGTATCGTTAACGCTCTCTCGATTAGTCACATCCAAACCTTACAGTTACTACGCCAACAAGTACTAAATCTTCAATAAGGTTTAGAAATATATATATATAGTATTTATAATTTTTTGAAAACGACGAATGAAGAATCTCTCAAAAGAATTTAGTAAGAGGAACACAAAAATTAGTTAAAAACAATTTTTATGATGCATGAACACACGAGGACGTGTGTGGGGTAGCTTATAGACTAGGTCGTTTTCTAACCACCTAATTCCCTATAAACACGAGCTCTGATACCAACTGTAACACCCCGGCTAAAGCGGAATACACCTGAGGCATTACAATTGTTCTTAACTCGTGTTCCTCTATTAGGTTATAATAGACACATTTAATGGTTTAAATGAATGCATTAAGGATGAATAAATGTTTTACAGAAAAGTAACCGAAAAACGACAAAAGACTTAAATTATTCATTAATGTCAATAACTAGGTCCAAGCTCTTATGTTTTCTTCAAGCAAACCTATCCATTTCCTGTATCATGTAAAAGTAAACGTCAATACAAAAGTATTGGTGAATAAACAAGTTTAAGACACAAGTCTAAAGTATTAAAAAGATTACGTAATAAAGAGTATAAAAGTAATATAAATGAATATGTAAAATGTAGTATAAAAGAATGTATAATAAAAGAATATATAAAGAAAGTATAATATGTGTATAATGAAAGCAAGTATAATAAGTGTATAATGGCATAACACGCGTTTGTATCAAGTCTGATGTATATCATATGTGATCAAAGTCACATAGGGTCCGGTCGAGGGCCTCGACATTCACAGTAACACGTCGGAATGTCTAATAACGGCCAATAGATCTATCACGTTTCCCGTTTAGTATATACATATAATGAATGATTGATTGTGTCACTTGATTCATTCCAATGTTTGCCATAATACGAAAATATAGTATCAAATATGAATATAAGTACATATAAACATAAATGACTTTACGAATGAATATAATAAGAATGAATTTTATGAATGAATACCAATATGAATGAATTACGATGGATATAATACAAAAAGTATACATATAAACATGACTATAAGTGAGTATATAAACATGAATATAAGTTTTAATATGAATATAAGTATGAATCTCAATATGAATATAAGTCTGAATATACACATAAATATAAGTATGAATATAAACATAAATATGAATATGAATCACCATATTACTATAAGTATGAATATAGACATAAAATATAAATGTGAACATAAGTATGAATTAAACATAAAAGTATGAATATAAGTATGAATATGAATGTCATGATACAGCCCAAAGATTTATATAATAAAAAGGGCATCGAGTTTACTCACATGATTAAATACGGAGGTAGATACGGATACTAGATTATGAATACGGAATACGGAATACGTTGAAAGGAACACCAAATTTGCCTTTACAAATCTAGAAATAAGAATAAATATGAATAAGAATATATCACGAATTTAGAGTTTTCTAGATTAGAGTTTGAATAAGATGATGATGGTAAGCTTGAGTAACATAAAAGATAAACATGATTATGATGAAAAACAATAGAATTGGGAACCTTTACAATCGATTATGGGAGGCTTGAAGTCTTGATTATGGAGCTTTGTGTGGGTTTGATTTTTTGACAAGAAGACACCAATTTATAGAGTTTGATATGTGATAAAGAAAGGTCAAAATGTAACTCCCCTAATAATTAACTCCAAATTTAATTATTGTAGGTTACAAAAAGAAATGGTTAAAGAGGTGTTTAAAGCCATAAATAAGAAATGTGTAACTCATTTGACCAAACTTGAAGGCTAAGAACAAGGCTAAGAACAAGGAAACATACATACATACATACATAC
The DNA here is from genome assembly GCA_910822075.1 of Senecio squalidus. Taxonomy (NCBI): domain Eukaryota; kingdom Viridiplantae; phylum Streptophyta; class Magnoliopsida; order Asterales; family Asteraceae; genus Senecio; species Senecio squalidus. The sequence goes on along the minus strand of CAJVGC010000591.1, from coordinate 34,253,521 downwards.
ATAGTTCCTTGCATGCATGTATTAATTAAACTACTTGTCTTTAACACATTACTAGAATTACTTGCATTTATATAAGTCCATGTGTATTAAACACATTTTAGTGTACATTAATGTACACATGCAAGATAACACATAAATAATGTTACAAGGTTTAAATAGAATTAAGATAACCCAAATATACATAACTCAAATCGAACTTTTATAAATCGTCAAATGTATACAATTACAAAGTCCGAATTAAAAGTTACAAGTCAAGTATCGGGTCGGATTCGGGCACGGTGTTACAGTCTCCACAACTTTAAAGATTTTCGTCCTCGAAAATTATGGTTGACTAGTACCCGGTTGATTTATGAATAAGTGCGGATATTTGGATTTCATGTGATCTTCTTGTTCCCATGTAAACTCTGGTCCACGTTTAGATTCCCAACGTACTTTCACTATTGGAATTGAACATCTCCTTAGTTTCTTGATTTCACGGTCTAAGATTTCAACAGGTCGCTCTACGAAGTGCATAGTCGAATCGATTTGGATTTCATCCAATGGTACATGTAGATTTTCATCAGCTAGACATTTTCGCAAATTAGATACATGAAAGACTGGATGAACATTCTCTAGTTCGGTCGGTAACTCAAGTCTATACGCAACCTTACCCACACGCTCGATAATTCTGAAGGGTCCAACGTATCTCGGGGCAAGCTTCCCTTTCTTGCTGAATCGTACCACGCCTTTCCAAGGTGAAACCTTGAGAAGAACGCGATCATCAACGACAAATTCAAGAGGCTTTCTACGCTTATCGGTGTAACTTTTCTGACGACTACGAGCGGTGGTGAGGTTTTCGCGTATTTTTACGATTTTATCCGTTGTCTCTTGTATTAATTCGGGTCCAGTTATTTGCGTTTCCCCAATGTCTTGCCAACATACTGGCGATCTACATTTACGACCATATAAAGCTTCATAAGGGGCCATGTTTGCACTCGTATGATGACTGTTGTTGTAGGAGAATTCGATAAGTCCGAGGTGTGAGTCCCAACTACCACCAAAATCGATGACACAGGTTCTCAACAAATCCTCTAGTGTTTGAATAGTACGCTCCGATTGACCATCAGTTTGAGGATGGTAAGCGGTGCTGAGATTTAAACGAGTTCCAAGCGCGGATTGAAGAGATCTCCAAAATCGAGATATGAATCGACCATCACGGTCAGAAATGATGTCAAGTGGTACTCCATGGAGTCTTACGATTTCTTGAATGTAGATTTGAGCTAAGCGTTCGACACGATAAGTTTCACAAATAGGAATGAAGTGAGCGACTTTAGTCAAACGATCAATGATTACCCAAATACTGTCGTAACCTTTTGATGAACGTGGAAGTTTGGTTATAAAGTCCATCGCAATGCCTTCCCATTTCCACAACGGGATTTCGGGTTGAGTTAACAAACCTGAGGGCTTTTGATGTTCGGCTTTAACCTTCAGACAAGTTAGACATTTTTGAACGAATAAGAATATATCCTTTTTCATGCCTGGCCACCAATAGGAATGCTTCAAATTATGATACATTTTATCGGCACCAGGATGAATCGAGTATCGAATATTATGAGCTTCTTTCATCACAAGATTACGAAGATCATCGATTGAAGGTATCCAAAGACGATCGTTGAAATAATGAAGACCGTTTGGTTTGATGATTAATTGCTTTTCAATGCCACAACCCAATTCACTAGCCAAGTTTCCACCATTGATTATCTTCTGTTGCGCAATACTGATTAACGAATGAAGATCCGAAAGAACACGAATACTGTAGACTTTTGAATAAGGTTTACGACTCAAGGCCTCGGCAACAACGTTAGCCTTTCCAGGATGATATTTAATCAGTCGTAATCATTAAGCAATTCAATCCATCTACGTTGCCTCATGTTTAGATCTTTTTGATTGAATAGATGCTGAAGACTATGGTGATCCGTGTAAACAATACACTTCGTACCAAAGAGATAATGTCTCCACAACTTTAGAGCGAAGATAACCGCTCCAAGTTCGAGATCATGAACGGTATAATTGACTTCGTGTTTCTTCAATTGTCTCGATGCATAAGCTATAACCTTTCCTCGTTGCATTAACACACAACCAAGACCATTTCCCGATGCATCACAATATACCACGAAATCTTCGGTTCCATCAGGAAGACTAAGAACAGGAGCTTTACAAAGTTTGTCTTTAAGAATGTGAAATGCTGATTCTTGATCATCTCCCCAAACAAACTTCTCAGTTTTATGAGTAAGCTTCGTCAAAGGAATAGCGATCTTTGAGAAGTTTTCGATGAAACGACGATAATAGCCTGCCAACCCAAGAAAAGATCGAATCTCAGAAGGATTAGACAGTTACGAACGACCTCGATCTTAGTGGGATCAACGTGTATTCCCTTTGCATCAACTACATGACCCAAAAATTTAACTTCCTTGAGCCAAAATTCGCACTTCGAGAATTTAGCATAAAGCTTTTCTTTCTTGAGGAGTTCTAGAGCAAGTCGCAAATGAGTTTCATGCTCGGCTTTGGATTTTGAATAAATGAGAATATCATCGATAAAGAGTATGACGAATTTTTCGAGGTATGGTTTACAAACGCGATTCATTAGATCCATGAAAACAGGAGGTGCGTTTGTGAGTCCAAATGGCATAACCATAAACTCGAAATGACCATAGCGAGTTCGGAAGGCAGTTTTAGGAATGTCTTCCTCGGCTACTCTAAGTTGATGATAGCCCGAACGAAGGTCTATCTTAGAGAAACAAGTAGCACCTTGCAATTGATCAAACAAGTCGTCGATTCGAGGTAAAGGATAACGATTCTTGATGGTAAGTTTGTTAAGTTCACGGTAAATCGATGCACATTCGAAACGAACCATCTTTCTTCTTTACAAATAAAATAGGAGCACCCCAAGGAGAAGAACTAGGGCGAATAAAACCATTGTCAGTTAGTTCTTGCAATTGGCTTGAAAGCTCTTGCATTTCTGAAGGAGCGAGACGATAAGGAGCTTTGGCAATAGGAGTTGCATTAGGAATGAGATCAATACGGAATTCCACTTGTCGTACAGGAGGTAATCCAGATACGTCTTCGGGAAAGACTTCGGGGAAATCCCGAATGATGGGAATATCTTCAAGTTTGAGCGTTTCTTTCCTTGTATCAATGATGTGAGCTAGAAACACAGGATAACATGGAAGATCCTTATTATGCTTACGCAAGTAGCTATAAGCTTGCGTACATGACATGAGTTCAAGTCCCTTTGATTTTGTTTCACCACAAACCGTAACAATACTACCATCAGCACACGGAATACGAATAGATTTATCAAAGCAAATGATCTCGGCATGATGTTGGGCCCTACGATAACATCGAAACTACCCAAATTCATAGGCACTAAATCTATAGCGAAATCACGATTCCCTAGACTTAAGGTACAATCATTCAAAATAGAACTTAGTTTAAGAACCTTGCCATTGGCTACTTCGACACTAAGGGGATCATGCAACTTATTTCTTTTCAAAGCAAGCAAAGGTTCAAATTGGGTAGAGATAAAGCTACGATCGGCACCCGAATCAAATAAAATGGAAGCATAAATACCATTGATGAGAAACGTAAACGATTAACGATAATTGACTGGGCGTACGCTTAACAATGACCAACAAATGATTTAACGAATGATTAACAGGTAATTAACGAATGGGTAATGAATAATTAAAGGATGATTAACGAATGATTAACGAATGATTATTGATTCACGTATGATTAACGTATCCGTATCACTCACGTATAATGTTTAAAGAAATCATAAAATAATGAATATATAAATACGTATAAATACGAATAAATTTGATTTTTTAAATCCGTAGAAATTCTCGACATATCAAGAATACCAACTCCAAAGAATCATATCGTGACCTAGGAGAGGATGACTCTCGTTCAAATTTCCCAGTTTGGTATACGTAATTGTAACGAGATACCGCTCTAGACAGAAATTGAACTACCGATCTTCCAAACCTTACAGCCTTATAACATGAAATTTTTTGAATTTTAATTCAAGATGAGAAGGGTAAAACATTTCATTATTAAAGATTTGGTTTAAGTGTCGCGCTTTGGCCTAGGAGAGGAGTGTTCGTCGAGAGTTTACGAACCAGTATCGTTAACGCTCTCT
>CAJVGC010000591.1:34214773-34249241 GCA_910822075.1 Senecio squalidus | reverse complement strand
ACGAAAAGGGCAATTGGTCTTTTAGGAATCATACATACCGATGTATGTAATCCCTTTTAGACAGGTGTCAAAGAAAGGTGCTAACTATGTTGTTACATTTACGGATAATTTCAACAGTTATGGTTATGTTTAATTTGCTTAAACATAAACATAAGGTGGTTGAAACATTCAAAGTGTTTCAAAACGAAAGTAGAAAATCAACTCGGCAAAACCATCAAGATCCTTTGATTGGATTGTGGTGGTGAGTTCTTAAGCCTAAATATTAAGGATCATCTCAAAGCATGTGGAATTGTCCAATTGCTTACTCCTTCCTATACTCCACAACACAATGGTGTATCGGAGAGGAGAAATCGAACCTTGCTTGGCAGGGTATGATCAATGATGAACCTTAATATACTGCCATTATCTTTTGGATTATGCTCTAGAGTCTGCTTTATGCATTCTCAATATGATTCCAACAAACTGTTCAAGTTGCACGATATTCCGAGTTTTTCGAAACACGACTTATCGGACAAGGAAACAGTGGGAGGGTTGTAGAACTTGACAAGGTTCAAGAGGGAGATACATCACCTTCTACTCACACTGGTGATCACAATTCGGGGGGGGGGGGGGGGGGGGGGGGGATAGAGTTGAGCCTCAGGTTATGCCTCAATCTAGTCCGACTCAAGTTGTGATTGAGCCACAAGTTCAGTCTCAACAACAAATTGTTGATGCTCCAATTCGTAGGTCCGAAAGGACTATACGTGCACCTTCTAGGTTGAACTTAAACGTTAATCTAGAGGATGGTGACGTATAAGGGGATCTTAATGAACCTCGAAACTTGAAAGTTATTATCAGGTCCGGACGCTGATAAATGACTTCAAGCTGCGAATTTGGAGATTCAATCCATGAATACAAACGAAGTTTGGAATTTGGTAGATAAAACTCCAAATGCCAAGACTATAGATTGCAAATGTTTCTTTTTAAAGATAAAGAACATACATGGATGGGAAAATACACATCTATAAAGCTCGTCTCGTGGCAAAAGGATTTACTCAAGTCTTGGTATAGATTATGAGGAAACTTTTTCCCCAGCGGCGTTCTATGACTATGAGATATGGCAAATGGATGTCAAGACAGCCTTTCTAAATGGTTATATAGACGATGACGTCTATATGAATCAACAGAAGGTTTTATTGATCCATTACATTCCAACAAGTATGCAAGCTAAAGAAGTTCATTTATGGACTTAAGCAAGCATCAAGAAGTTGGAATAAAAGATTTGATGAAGAAATCAAAAGGTTGATTTTGTTCAGAATTTCGATAAGCCATGTGTGTATCAAAAAATTCAGTGGGAGTAATGTTACTTTCTTAGTCTTATATGTAGATGACATATAGCTAATGGGAAACAGTGTTCCAATGCTTGAAGATGTTAAATCTCATATTGGAAAATGTTTTGCCATGAAAGACTTAGGAGAAGCAGTATTGATTTGGGAATCAAGATCTTGAGAGATAGATCTAAGCGGTTAATTGAGTTAAGTCAAAAGGCTTACATTGATGATATACTTAAGCAGTTAGTATAGAAAATTCCAAACATGGAAATTTATCAATGAAAGATAGACTTAATCTCAACATCAAGGATAGTGCTCTTACACCTCAAGAAATGGAGCGCATGCAAAGGATACCTTATGCTTAGGCAAAAGGATATATTAATGAGATGCACAAGGCCTGATGTGGCTTTTGCACAGAAGATTGTTAACAAGATTTAACAGAATCCAGGCGAAAGATACTGGATTGCTGTAACGAACATACTAAAGTACCTTAGGGCTACTAAAGATATGGTTCTTATGTATGGTGGAAATCCTGAGGCTAATATTGGATATTGTGATGCCGGATTTCAGAAATAACCATCTCTACAACAGAATCTGAGTATATTGCATCTTCTAGAGATGCAAATGGAAGTTGTTTGGATCTGGAAATTTATTTCTGGACTTGGTATTGTTCCCACAGCCAAGACTCCTTTGGATAGATATTGCAACAAAACTGGTGCAATGATCATAGCCAATGAACTCGAGGGTTCAAAAGGGAGCTAAACACTTTCAGAAGAAAATTCACTATATTCATGAAAGAGTCGAACATGGTGAAATTCAAGTACTCAAAGTTCACACAGATGACAACTTAGTTAATCCTTTCACCAAGGCTCTGGTAAAGACGAACCTAACTCACTTGGTTGAGGGTATAGGACTTCGTTTATCTAGTTGTTTCATGTAATCTGTGATTGATATAGTATTTGGACATATGGATGTAATAAACAATCTTATTAAGAATGAATAATATTGAGGATATGTGATTTCATTTCTTATATAATTGTTATCCAATTTTTCATGTTTTAATCCTTGATCTATATTTATATTTATATTTAAATATTTTTCTAAATATCCGTTGTCGTTTGATTATGTGGGAGCATAATTGAATTAAGACAATATCTGAGTAGTCAGCTTGGCTCACTAACCCGGATGGTGTACATGGAGATGAACACTGGATTATCCCACATGAATTAGTACTTATGGATCCTTGTCATTAGGTATAATTCATAAGGTTTAATGTCCTTTGACTTGAGATGCAAGTTGGGAATCATGTACGTAGTGCATTATTTGATTCTAGTCAAACGCACTCCTGAATAAGGGTGTTATAAAGGCTATTTTTGGGAATGTTGCGAAATACGATGACTACCAATTGTAGTCAAGATAGGATTTGTTCCTTCAGTGAAAACTGAAGTTAGATACTAACTGGGCCACTCATGAATACTTAAGATGTATGTTCGGCCGAACCCAAATAAATCCAGATGTGTCTCGATAGTATTTGGTAATCTTTAAGTGATTCGCGAAATGAGAAACAGTAGTTAAAATGGAATGATTTTGATACATCAAAAGATTTTAACTAAGTATCTGTAACAAAAGGATATGAACCGAATTTAGACTCACAAGTGAGTTTTGGAGAAAGTTACTCGAACATTTATGATAGCATTGATATGTTGCTAGACATTAATCAATGTTATCACGTTTTGTTTGAAAATTATTCAAAAGTGGGAGCTGCTGGTATTTGAATAGTTTTAACAAATGTGTGTCCGTAAATGTGTGAGACTACGGGAGCGCACACATCGAAATTTAGACACGACTACAGGTTTAATTTATTTATTAAATATTACTTAATGGTTAAGTGTAAATATTTATTAAATAGAGGGTTTATTATGTAAATAAGGAGGTTTCCTTATTGTAATATAACTCAAACTCTTAGATTTGAAAACCTATAAATAGAAGATAAACCCTAAACCCTAATTCATTGCAAAATACAAAAGTAGACTAAACCTTTTGGTTTAGCCGATCGTTTTATTTAAAATAAAAAAAAAGGTTTTTGTTTTTCTTTTGGTTTTTGTAATAAAGAGTTGTTGCTAAGACAATTGTTGTAAAAAGCAATTAAACGTGTACTAGCATACTAGTCTGTCGCTAAAAGAAGGTGTCGCGTACGTAACCGTAGATTAGATCTTACACTTAGATCTACGACCTTTGTTTACTTCTAATTCAAGGTAATTCTTTATCCGATTTATTATTTACTATGTGATCCTAAATTCCGCTGCCATGTATTGTTTGACAATATGACTCTAGTTGTATACCTATACTTATTACGAATAGGATTTTGCTAGGATATGTTTAAAGTTTCATACTTACATAATATTGTTGTACGAAAAACTGTAAAAGTGGTTTATCAAATGGAATTTGGGTTTTTAGATTGAATGATAGGTTATTTTTAATGAATATTTAAGGGTATCGGAATATATTAACATTGTCTCGAACGTTATGTTTAGCAAAATCCTTATTTATAAGATCAAATCTGATATTATCGAGAAGATATTTAACTATTCGATTCGATTGTACCTAGAAAATCACTCAAAAAATATCAAATTTCTGAAAATGAGCAAAACAAAATCCTGACACTTTTCTTGTAAAATAAAAGCTTAACTAAGATTTAAAATCTATCAACAAACTTTGTCATGTAGAACGTGTGAAAAAAAAATTCATCTCATACTTGTGTGAAACGGTACTACTTGAATATCATCGAGGAGCGAAGAGAAATATCTCTCATCCGACAAGCAGAAAGCCATAGACAGATGGCTAAGTATTATAACCAAAGAGTCCGACACACATCTTTCAAAGTGGGAGATCTCGTATGGCGGAAGAATGAAGCTAGCAGGACCGAAAACTTGGGCAAGTTGGGTCCCACATGGGAAGGCCCATATAGTGTCCTTGAAGCACATGGAACTGGATCCTACACCCTGTCTGACTTAGATGGACAACCATTACCCAGGACATGGAATGCAATGAATCTAAAAAGGTGCTACGTTTAATATTTACATACTATTGCTGATTGTCAGCACTTACAACCACAACACCCGTCAGGATGTGCCTAGCCAACAGTTGTTTCAATGCCGAAAGTTTAAAAAAAAAAAAAAAAAAAAAAAAAAAAAAAAAAAAAAAACCTGAACAGCCGGCCAGTCCGGATGTCTCTACAACATGGTACACCTTGACAATCAACAACTAGCCAAGTATGGATATCTGGGAAATCTGGCAAACTTTGGTATTTGGCCATCTCACTCATCAGGGACTTGGCCACACCATAAGAAAACACTCTTCAAAGAGTCATTAATAGAAATGCACCTCAAAATACAAAGTGGTCTGATCTATGTATCCCACAAGGCAACAAACCTGATGCACCACCCCAAACTACGTTTGGAGGGAAATTTAGCAAAAGACACATATAGACATCTTACGTCTACGCCAAACATGCAATCACATATTCGTCTTTTTACCTACCGGGAAAAGGCAAGCGCTTCTCATTGGGAAGCGACATCACTCGCGAGTAAAACAAATTGAAGGTTAACCAACAAAAGTGCCATCGGCACGATATGAAATATACATGAGATGCCAACATCTAGCTATGTCATCGGCATACAAAAGAACCATAGGTACTCAAATGAGTGTCATAGACACAATTCAGTATAATTACTCTTACGCACACCCAAGATGGTGTGACACAACATCCAAGATAACAGGTTAAAAATGTGTTATTGGCTTGATCACCCAATAAAACATTATTTTTCAAAGACACATTGGACATGGCCTCGGTCACAACTACTCAAGGCAACCTCAAGCGGCCAAGAAAGGCATGGCCAAAGAATCGCCGGAAGAGACAATAAGAACAAAAAAAGTTAGGCTTCAAAAAACCATTTTAAAACCTAACTGGGGGGCATGATAGTGTTAGTAGGGAATGACTCATACACATAGCCCATTAACCCCCTAAACACATAACCAGACTTACAAAAGCTTGCCTGCTATCTCCTAGCTCCGACCCTTAGGCTCCGGCGTCCGGACACAAGACTCCGGCGTCCGGACACTTGGCCCCAGCATCCGGACATTTCGTCCCGGCGTCCGGACACAAGGCTCCGGCGACCGGACACTTGGCCCTTGGCCCCGTGTCCGGGAGATTTGGCCCCGACACTGAGAATCAGGCCCCGTGTCCGGGAGATTTGGCCCCGGCACCCGGGCTTCGGCCCCGTGTCCGGGAGATAGGCCCCGTGTCCGGAAACCAGGCCCCAGCATCCGGACATTTCGTCCCGGCGTCCGGACACTTGGCCCTTGGCCCCGTGTCCGGGAGATTTGGCCCCGACACCCGGGCTTTGGCCCCGTGTCCGGGAGATAGGCCCCGTGTCCGGAAACCTGGCCCCGGCACCCGGGAGTTAGGCCCCGTGTCCGGGAGTTTGGCCCCGACGCCCGGGAATTAGGCCCCGTGTCCGGAAACCTGGCCCCGGCACCAAGGCTTTGGCCCCGGCACCCGGGAGTTAGGCCCCGTGTCCGGAGTTTGGCCCCGGCGCCCGGGAGCTAGGCCCCGTGTCCGAGAGATTTGGCCCCGGCACCAGGGCTTCGGCCCCGTGTCTGGGAGAAAGGCCCCGTGTCCGGAGATTTGGCCCCAGCACCCGGGCTCCGGCCCCGTATCCGGGAGGCTTGCCTCAGCGCCCGGCACTCGTGACCCGGCGTCCGGAGCTCGTGTCCCGGCATCCGGCACTCGTGTCCCGGCGTTCGGCACTCGTACACCAGGACCCGTCATCCGACACCAGGCTGTCAGTTATGTCCCGAGACGTTTGGTGTCCGACACTCACACTCTCGGTCCGACACTCCGGAACCTATACTTATACTTTACATCTAGTAAGTATAGTATTCCTCTAAACCAACACTAATGCCTTGGGATGCCTCTCGTAGTATAATGCTCCTGACATCCTACCGGTCAGACACTCAAGCCTAATCCTTGAGTGTAACCGTCAGAGCATTAATAAAGTTATATAATGATATAGACGTTAATACCCGTTGGAATCCTATTGATGAGCCATAAATGGTCATCATTGCCATACGTTGTTGATGCCTGGTAGTGTTGGGTATAAATACTCAACACTTCAAGTTTTGGACACATCTTCTCCACTCTCATACTTGCACACAGTATCTCTTGACCGGAATACCTATACACTTCCCGCAGTAAACATATTCCGATCATCTTTCTCCAACCAGCCACTTGACCACCTTAGGCTCGCCAAGAGCTTGATAGGTTCGCACTGCTAAGCAGGAGGTCAAGGGGTTGAATCCCAAACACCCAAGTTACTGAGCCTGTCAATCCTTGCTCTAACATTGGCGCCATCCGTGGGACACGTTTTAGCAACGGTGTCTCATTTCATTTCTATCTTTTTTCATTTCATTTCTTAGTTTCACCACCATTTTTTCTTCTCCATGGAAGGCAATTCCTCATCACAAATCGGTTCACTTAAGCCAAAGACAACCACCAATACCCCATCCACCACCCCACCTAATTACATATACATGGCGCAGGAAGAAACTACATCTCGCAAAAGGAAGGCATCAGTCCTTCGGGATTGGGTGATGGAACCTATTTGCTTCCCACCAATTGAAACTCCTTCCATCAACCCTGTAGTAATACAAATCCGGTTAGCCAACTATGAAGTGAATAAGGCATATGTTGATACAGGGAGCTCAATGGACATTATTTATGCCCACTGTTTTAGGAAGCTCCCTGAAAAAGTACAACATTCAAAGCGTCCAACACAATTCCCTCTAGTGGGGTTTTCAGGTGAGACGCATTGGCCAATCGGAGAGGTAGCAATAAACATGATGTTAGGAGAATATCCACACTATAGGTTAGAAATGATTAATTTTGCAATCATTGATGCACCATCGGCCTACAATGTCCTACTGGGCAGGCCTGCATTACAAAAATTTGGAGCAATTCCATCAACCATTCGTGGCATGATAAAGTTCCCTACCCCAGCTGGCATAGCCGCAGTCATGGCTAGAACGTCATGGCCTAAAGAGTGCAAACAAGTAGAGAAACCAAAACTGGTAGAGGGTCCCAAAAGTGATCCGGCAATGGAAATCATTGATGGTCCGGAACAAAAAGTTATTATTAATAAAAACTTCCCTGAACAACCAATGACCATTGGTTCACAACTCCCAGCACAGACAAAGACTAAACTCATAGCGTTACTAGAATCAAACCTTGATGTCTTCGCATGGCAGACATCAGACATGACTGGTGTCCCAAAGGAACTAGCAGAGCATTCCCTAAACGCGAATCCCAATATTGTGCCAATCCGACAGAAAAAACGAGGCATGGCCCCGGATCGTAGTAAATCTGCATGTGACCAAGTAAACAAAATGGTCGAAGCAGGGATTGTCAGAGAGGTAAAATACGAAACTTGGATTGCTAATCCAGTTATGGTAAAGAAGGGGGATGGTTCTTGGAGATTATGCGTTGATTTCAAGGACATCAACAAAGCTTGTCCAAAGGACAACTATCCTTTACCAGAAATCGATTGGAAAGTGGAATCCTTAGATAGATTTAGACTCAAATGCTTTTTAGATGCATATAAAGGTTATCACCAAATTTGTATGAAAAAAGGTGATGAAGACAAAACAGCTTTTCACACAGACCAAGGCATATTATGTTTCCAAAAAATGCCATTTGTCTTGAAAAAAGCTGGAGCAACCTATCAACGTCTAATAGATGAAACTTTCAAAAATCAAGTGGGAAGGAACATAGAAGCCTATGTAGATGACATAGTTATCAAAAGCAATACGGAAGACATCATGTTGGTTGATATCCTGGAAACTTTCCAAACATTACGTAATATTAACATGAAGCTTAATCCATCCAAGTGTAGTTTTGGCATGGAGGAAGGAAAACTCTTGGGACATATTGTTACACCTAATGGCATCAAAGTCAATCCTAAGAAGGTTCAGGCAGTCATTGACATGCCATCTCCTTCCACCAAAAAGCAAGTCCAAAGCCTAAATGGCAAGCTAGCAGCACTTAGCCGTTTCTTGTCCAAAGCCGCAGATCGATCCCTCCCTTTCTTTAATACCTTAAAGGGATGCATTCGGAAAAAAGACTTCTCATGGTCTGAAGAAGCAGAAGTGGCATTTCAAGAAATGAAGAAATTCATGGCCAATCTCCCAACACTCACGGCTCCAATAGCCGGGGAGACACTAACTATATACTTGGCTGCTTCTAAGGAATGTGTAAGCGCAGTTTTAGTAGCCCAAAGGGGCGACTCACAAATGCCGATCTATTTCATCAGTAGGGCACTGAAAGGCCCAGAGGTTAATTATCCATGTTTGGAAAAATTGGCACTCTCTTTGGTTCATGCGTCTAGACGTTTGAGGAGATATTTTCAAGGACATCCCATCCAAGTGCTAACAGACAAACCAATCAAACAAATATTGGGAAAACCATAAGTGTCGGGACGATTAGCAAAATAGGCAATTGAACTGGGAGAACATGAAATTTCTTTCCAACCTCGAAACTCGATGAAAGGACAAATCTTGGCAGATTTCCTGGCTGAAATCGAAGGAATGGAAGAACCAAAGGATCCATTAGTGACAGACAGCCCTCCTTGGACCCTCTTCACAGATGGCGCATCCAGCCTAGAAGGGTCAGGAGCTGGCCTCATACTCACAGATCCAGACAAAAACGAGTATACCTACGCCCTTAAGTTTGACTTCCCGGCAACCAACAATGAAGCCGAATATGAAGCTCTCTTATCAGGGCTACGAATAGCTAGAAAGATGGGAGTTCAAAATATAGAAGCTTTTGTGGACTCCCAGTTGGTAGCTAATCATAACAATGGTAGCTATGAAGCAAATCAAACTTCCATGCAACAATACTTGGAAAAAACCAGAAAAATCATTTCGGACTTCTCAAAATTTACCATAGAGCAAGTGCCAAGAAACCGTAACAAAATAGCAGATGAATTGAGCAAACTTGCAGCATCCTCCTTCGCCCACCTCAAGAAAGAATTGTTGGTGGAAGTCCTAACTGAGAAATCCATAGTGCCAACAAAGGAAGTGGCAGCAATAACGGAGGAAGACTGTTTGATGACTCCAATAAAAAACTTCCTTCAGAATGGACAACTCCCGGAAGACAAACAACTAGCAAGGAAAATCAGAATGAAGGCACCAATGTACCTCCTCATAGACAACTACCTGTTTAGGAAGTCTTTTTTGGGTCCACATCTAAGATGTGTCGGCCCAACACAAGTAAAGGATCTAATTCAAGATGTACATGTTGGAAGTTGTGGCATGCATGCAGGCCCTCGTTCGGTAACCACTAAGGTCATGAGACTTGGATACTTCTGGCCATCCATGCACAGAGATGCAAAGGAAGAAATTGAAAAATGTGAATCATGCCAAAAACATGCGTCAGTCTCAAAAATGCCAAAGCAGGACCTCATTCCAGTGACTAGCGCATGGCCATTTTACAAATGGGGAATCGACATTGTCGGACCATTCCCCCCTGGAGTAGGCAATGTTAAATACCTTTTAGTGGCTGTGGACTATTTCACAAAATGGATTGAAGCTAAGCCCTTGGCAACTATCACCGGGCCTCGAATGATAAGCTTCGTTTGGGAACATATAGTATGTCGCTTTGGAGTTCCACACGTCCTAGTCAGTGATAATGGAAAACAATTTGCAGATAATCCATTTAAGACTTGGTGTCAGGATATGGATATCCAACAACGATTTACCTCGGTGGCACACCCACAAGCTAATGGTCAGGTGGAAGTCATGAACAAAGCAATCGTTAAGGGAATTAAGGCCAGATTGGGAAAATATGCAAAGGCATGGGTAGACGAAATCCCAGGCATTCTTTGGGCACATAGAACTTCCCCCGGCAGAAGTACATCTGAAACCCCTTTCAGCCTAGTCTATGGCACTGAGGCAGTTATCCCACCAGAACTTACAATCCCTACTCACCGAACCCTTCATTTCAATCCGGAGCTAAACGAAGAAGCCCTAAGGGAGAACTTGAATATCATCGAGGAGCGAAGAGAAATATCTCTCATCCGACAAGCAGAAAGCCATAGACAGATGGCTAAGTATTATAACCAAAGAGTCCGACACACATCTTTCAAAGTGGGAGATCTCGTATGGCGGAAGAATGAAGCTAGCAGGACCGAAAACTTGGGCAAGTTGGGTCCCACATGGGAAGGCCCATATAGTGTCCTTGAAGCACATGGAACTGGCCCCTACACCCTGTCTGACTTAGATGGACAACCATTACCCAGGACATGGAATGCAATGAATCTAAAAAGGTGCTACGTTTAATATTTACATACTATTGCTGATTGTCAGCACTTACAACCACAACACCCGTCAGGATGTGCCTAGCCAACAGTTGTTTCAATGCCGAAAGTTAAAAAAAAAAAAAAAAAAAAAAAAAAAAAAAAAAAAAAAAAACCTGAACAGCCGGCCAGTCCGGATGTCTCTACAACATGGTACACCTTGACAATCAACAACTAGCCAAGTATGGATATCTGGGAAATCTGGCAAACTTTGGTATTTGGCCATCTCACTCATCAGGGACTTGGCCACACCATAAGAAAACACTCTTCAAAGAGTCATTCACAGAAATGCACCTCAAAATACAAAGTGGTCTGATCTATGTATCCCACAAGGCAACAAACCTGATGCACCACCCCAAACTACGTTTGGAGGGAAATTTAGCAAAAGACACATATAGACATCTTACGTCTACGCCAAACATGCAATCACATATTCGTCTTTTTACCTACCGGGAAAAGGCAAGCGCTTCTCATTGGGAAGCGACATCACTCGCGAGTAAAACAAATTGAAGGTTAACCAACAAAAGTTCCATCGGCACGATATGAAATATACATGAGATGCCAACATCTAGCTATGTCATCGGCATACAAAAGAACCATAGGTACTCAAATGAGTGTCATAGACACAATTCAGTATAATTACTCTTACGCACACCCAAGATGGTGTGACACAACATCCAAGATAACAGGTTAAAAATGTGTTATTGGCTTGATCACCCAATAAAACATTATTTTTCAAAGACACATTGGACATGGCCTCGGTCACAACTACTCAAGGCAACCTCAAGCGGCCAAGAAAGGCATGGCCAAAGAATCGCCGGAAGAGACAATAAGAACAAAAAAAGTTAGGCTTCAAAAAACCATTTTAAAACCTAACTGGGGGGCATGATAGTCTTAGTAGGGAATGACTCATACACATAGCCCATTAACCCCCTAAACACATAACCTGACTTACAAAAGCTTGCCTGCTATCTCCTAGCTCCGGCCCTTAGGCTCCGGCGTCCGGACACAAGACTCCGGCGTCCGGACACTTGGCCCCAGCATTCGGACATTTCGTCCCGGCGTCCGGACACTTGGCCCTTGGCCTCGTGTCCGGGAGATTTGTCCCCGGCACCGAGAATCAGGCCCCGTGTCCGGGAGATTTGGCCCCGGCACCCGGGCTTCGGCCCCGTGTCCGGGAGATAGGCCCCGTGTCCGGAAACCTGGCCCCAGCATCCGGACATTTCGTCCCGGCGTCCGGACACAAGGCTCCGGCGTCCGGACACTTGGCCCTTGGCCCCGTGTCCGGGAGATTTGGCCCCGACACCGAGAATCAGGCCCCGTGTCCGGGAGATTTGGCCCCGACACCCGGGCTTCGGCCCCGTGTCCGGGAGATAGGCCCCGTGTCCGGAAACCTGGCCCCGGCACCCGGGAGTTAGGCCCCGTGTCCGGGAGTTTGGCCCCGACGCCCGGGAATTAGGCCCCGTGTCCGGAAACCTGGCCCCGGCACCAAGGCTTTGGCCCCAGCACCCGGGAGTTAGGCCCCGTGTCCGGAGTTTGGCCCCGGCGCCCGGGAGCTAGGCCCCGTGTCCGAGAGATTTGGCCCCGGCACCCGGGCTTCGGCCCCGTGTCTGGGAGAAAGGCCCCGTGTCCGGAGATTTGGCCCCGGCACCCGGGCTCCGGCCCCGTATCCGGGAGGCTTGCCTCAGCGCCCGGCACTCGTGACCCGGCGTCCGGAGCTCGTTACCCGGCATCCGGCACTCGTGTCCCGGCGTTCGGCACTCGTACACCAGGACCCGTCATCCGACACCAGGCTGTCAGTTATGTCCCGAGACGTTTGGTGTCCGACACTCACACTCTCGGTCCGACACTCCGGAACCTATACTTATACTTTACATCTAGTAAGTATAGTATTCCTCTAAACCAACACTAATGCCTTGGGATGCCTCTCGTAGTATAATGCTCCTGACATCCTACCGGTCAGACACTCAAGCCTAATCCTTGAGTGTAACCGTCAGAGCATTAATAAAGTTATATAATGATATAGACGTTAATACCCGTTGGAATCCTATTGATGAGCCATAAATGGTCATCATTGCCATACGTTGTTGATGCCTGGTAGTGTTGGGTATAAATACTCAACACTTCAAGTTTTGGACACATCTTCTCCACTCTCATACTTGCACACAGTATCTCTTGACCGGAATACCTATACACTTCCCGCAGTAAACATATTCCGATCATCTTTCTCCAACCAGCCACTTGACCACCTTAGGCTCGCCAAGAGCTTGATAGGTTCGCACTGCTAAGCAGGAGGTCAAGGGGTTGAATCCCAAACACCCAAGTTACTGAGCCTGTCAATCCTTGCTCTAACAACCATTAAATATTAACTTTTTATAAGCTATTTTTATAATTTTACTTACTTTTTAAGCTAAATATCATTATAGGTAGTATAATAAAAAACAATTTAGCTTAATGATTACATATTATTAAGTAAAAATTATACTTCATTATAAAAGAAATATAAATAAGATGTTGCTTATTAAGTTTAAATAGACAAAGTCTGAAAAATAGATTAAAAACCAAACCGAATCGTGCTTGACTACAAAAACTGAAAAACCGAACCGATGTAAAACCAAGCCGAACGGTTTCTAACCATTTGAAAACCAAAATTTTCGTTCGGTTTCGGTTTTATACAAAAATCGAGCCGTAGCGAACCATGCTCACTCTAGTTTTTTCAAAAAAAAATATTTCCAAAATTCTTTAAAAACAAAGAATATTATAAAAAAATTTAAAAGGTTATAATTGCATTAACTTATAGTGTTAACTATAAGTTAATGTCAAATGTATATAACAAAAGCTTCATTTTGTAGTAATATAATCGACGGACTTCTTTTAATATTGTTATAAATAACATATTTTGATTTTACCTATTAAAATAGGAAAACTGTAACATGATGCCTATTAGTCGTCTTTTCCGACCACCATTTTCTAGGGCACGACAACTTTTTTTTTTTTTGAAAATTAACATTTTGACACGTTGTGTCGAGATCATATTAGAAACAACTATGGTTTCGAGCAACTCGTGGTTTCGGATTGTGGTTGTTTTGGATAGCAGATGGTAGTTCCGAGCCAAAGTTTAATTAAAAAGAAAAAGAAAAAAAAAAGTGACTTGCACAACGTATTACAAGTCATTTTTTTGAATGTTTTTTTTTATTATTGTAAACAAGGAAACGGAGTTCATACATATGTATGGACAAGGATTTACACGACCGAGATGTGCATCATAAACTTCGTAGTGCTCTTATCCAATATGTTTTGCAGCTTCTGTCAAATTTTAGTCTTCGTTAATCATTTTAATAATTGTACCGTTTATTAAAATGATATTTTCTTTTAATCTTAAATATTATATAGGATTTCATAAAAATAGAGTGACATATCATTTATTTTTAATTTTTTTTGTCTGTTTTTATTCATGTATGTTTATGTAAATCTAAATTAACAAAACTTCTCAAAACCTTTGGGAGTCATCTTTAGTATGTTTATTTTGGTTTACATACATGGACTTATGAGCTTATTTTTAAGATTTATCAGCTTATGATTTATTTAAAATAATTTCAAGTTGATAAATTAATAAGCCATAAAAATAGGGGTGACAATTTCAGATACGACCCACAACATGACACTTACACGACACATAAATAAGCGGGTTTGAGTCATAAATATGTCGACACGACTAAAACATTTAATAAATGAGTTGAATTTGGATTTGCCTTCCAAAACCATTTACAATTCGTCAAAATTCGATTTTTTCTAAATTTAGGTTGTTTATACATATTATAGTAACTAGCTGGAAACTCGTGCGATGCAACGGGGCAAAGAAGTTTATAAACGATAAAATTATATTAAACTATGTTATGTCGGTTTGGACACGAAATTAATAAATAGAAAATAACTTCAAATTTGAATTTAAATTAAATTGTATTTAAATATGTGTAGCAAATAAATATGAATCAATATATTTTCGAATGTTAAATAGTTGATATGAAAAGATGGATTGGCAAATTAGTAATAAAAAGAAAATGAAAGGGTAATTTAGTCATTTCATTCTTAATTTTCAACATTAAGAAAAACACCTCAAAGGCTTTATATGTAGTATAGATTCTCTTTTATAAAATTTTACATATTGATCATGTGATTTTATCGTTACAATTTTAATATCCAAAAAGAAAAAAGAAAAATCGTCGAAAGTATATAACACCTATGCTCTAATTAAAGATAAAAACGAGACGAACGCAACGGTATATTTTGTTTCGTCTAACGATTAACGATTTATGAGATAATTTAAATTTAAAAAATTTAATAAAAGTGAGTTTTTGTTTGAATCCACCCCGCTCTAAGTAAGTTAAGGGGCTTTGGCTCCAGACTTCAACTTGATCTTGTGGTAGACTGACCTCCTAGGGCACTTGGCAACTTACTCGTGGGGCATGAAATCCCCAAATTCCTAAAGTACGTGTTGCACTTCTTGATAGCCATTAGAGCACGGGATATAAGCTCGTTATCCGATTGTTGTGGGCTTGTTGTCACACCCACAACGAGCCCCTCCCTTGTAAGCACACCGAGGTGGCTCGTTGTGGGTTTCGTTGTGGTGGATCGTTGTCTCGACAACGGTTCGTTAGGTATTTTTTTTTTTTCTTTTTTTTTTCTAACGGTCAAATAAAAAATAAAAAAAAAATTAAACCCCAACAGTCTAAAAAAATGCCGTTAGAATTTTTTTATTTTTTTTTAATTTTTTATTTACCCACAATTTCACCTATAAATACATCCCCATTTTAACCAAAAAATCACACCATTTCTTTTCTCAATCTAATTCTATCTTTAAATCTATAATCTCAATCTCATACATTTTTCAATCGTAAAAATGTCTTCGACGCCCGAAAAGGTGTGCAAAAAGGTGGCATGGTCCACCCCGAGGACGTACTTGTGGCGAAGATGTGGTGTCACATTTATGAAAATTCCGGCAGTTGGAGGGGCGGAAACTACTTTGAATCGGCTTGGGATTCGGTTAAAGGAAGTTGTTTCAGTTGAACCGTCAGAAACTAAACATAAGACAAGTTTACTTTTTTCTACCATCATCGGATCAGGGTCTCTATCTATATTAGGTATTATTAATATTAATGTAGGGGTGAGCAAAAACCGAACCGAAAACCCAAAACCCGAAAAAACCGATAAAAACCGAACCATAAAACCGAACCGAATACAAAAACCGATGGTTTGGGTTTCGATTTTTGAGAAACCGAAAAAAGCGGTTTGGTTTGGGTCGGAAGGTAAAACCAAACCGAAAAAAACCGAACCGGACCATTATATGTATGTCAATTTTAATATGTTCACTTCTAGTAGATATTTTAAGTTTTATTCTTTTTATTTTTTTCCTTTGTCTAAAATTTTAAATTATCCTAATTGTTTACTACCTAAACACACAAACTTTCGATGTTAATAGTGAAGACTCAAAGTTTTCTTTTCTAAATTGTCAGTCTCATACTTATCAATATGCAATCTTTTGGTGTCATGTAGACCACAATACTCAGCAACATATAGGTTTATTTCTTCAATTTTGATTTTTTTTTTCTTTTTTGCCATGTAGGCTATAGTTTACTAAGCCACATATAGTATATTTTTTCTTAATTTTGTGTTTAAAGTTTTCCGATTCATATCATTATGTTCTAGTAATATGCACAACTTCATATTATAAGTTGTGAACTGCTCCGCCAATTATTGCGTAACATAGACTTCCATTTGAGATTTATTTCACAAGTTTTCCTTGACAGATCTATGAATTTGCCCATGTCCAGAAACCGAAATAAAAAACCAAACCGAACCGAAAAAAAACCGAAACCGAATGGAACCGAACCAATGTAGAAACCGAACCAAACGGTTTGAAACTTTCAGGAACCGAAATTTCGGTTTGGGTTCGGGTTGAGGTCGGAACCGACCCAAACCGACCCATGCTCACCCCTATATTAATGTAGCTTAGTGTAACTTTCTAGACATTTAGTTGAACTTGTTCTTGCAGCTAGTGTTTGTTTACTTTGACAATTACTATTAGACGACTGTTTACTTTTTAGTTTTAATAATTTGTATTGTTTTTAGTATTTTTTTAGTTTTAATAATTTCTATTGTTTTTTATTTTAATAAAATCTTATATTTATCTTATTTAAATGTTTTAAAAAATATAAATAAACTGGGGTTCCACATTTCCCACAATCATCATTATCACTCCACCAAAAAAGTCACAATCATGATTTTGGATGACACGTCTCCCACAATCATCATTATCACTTCACCAAAAAAGTCACAATCATGATTTTGGATGACACGTCAGCAAAAAAATCTCACGATCACCCAAAATAACGATTATTATACGGTGTGCTCTTAGATCGGTCTTTAAAAAAAGTATAGGTGAAAAAGAAAAGTTTAGATTTATGAGTTATGAGCCTTTTCAAAAATTTTATTGGTCTTTACAAAATTATAGGTGAAAAGAAAAAGTTTAGACTTATGAGTTATGAGCCTTTTCAAAAATTTTATTTAGAAAAGTAGGTTGTCTTCCCCAATTAAAAACCAGATTTGGGATCGCTAAAATAAAAAGTTTGACAAACCCAAGCTTAATATTTGGTTGTGGTGCTCACCAAATCAGTGTTCCCGAAAATCTATAAAATCCCATCTCAGAAATTGAATTGAGGGAGATCCAATCCGATGGGTAACACTTCATCAATGCTGACTCAATACGACATCGAAGAAGTCCAGGAACATTGTAACAACACATGTAAGTCATCTTGAAAAAACATATCTGCTTATTGGGATTTAATTAATTGAATTGAATTGAATGTAGTTTCCCAACAAGAGATTGTTTCCTTGTACCAAAGATTTTGTCAATTGGATCGAAACAGTGGCGGATTCATCTCTGCTGATGAATTCCTTTCCGTCCCCGAATTCGCAGTCAATCCCCTCTCTCAGAGACTATTTAGAATGATTGATGGCTTGAATTTTAAGGAGTTTGTTGCCTTTTTGTCTGCCTTTAGTTCTCGTGCTACCTTACAACATAAACTCGAATGTAATCACTTGTTTTATTCTATTATGAAATACTTTAAACTTGCTTGTTCATTATTTTGTTTGATTGCAGTTATTTTTAAGGTTTATGATTCTGATGGCAATGGGAAAGTTGCATTCTCTGATTTGTTAGATGTTTTACGCGACTTGACTGGCCAATTCATTTCTGAACAACAAAGGGAGGTCAGTTTATAACCCTCTCATAAACTTATCTTAAAGGCATCGATTTACGTTCTATGCTTTAACTTTTCCAAACTACTTCTCAAGTTTGAGATTGATTTGATTCTATCTATAACACTTGTTAAAAACATCGTTAAACAACAAATCAAGGGAATAATGGTCGGTTATTTGGATAAAGGTGCTTTGGAACATGAATATTGCCTGCTTACTCCTTAAATAAGATTTATGCAAGGACTGCCTATCATAGTTTTTCAAGTTACAAATGCTAGATATAGAAACGCACCTGTGATAAATTAACAACAAGATGCATATCAAGCTTTTATTTGGACATAGCTTGGCTTGAAAAGTAAAAACTACTTGCCCTCTTTTTGATAAAGGAATGTTTAAGTGAACTTGTTTACGTTGCCAAAAATACATTGTTGTAATAAAAAAAGGGTAGCTTTTTGTTTGGTTCAAGTGTAATTATCTCTTTCATTCGGTTACTATTTATGTGAAAATTGTGTATAGTTTGAGATTGAAGTCCTCCTAATATAATCATGTGAAATGCAACAAGTCGAAACGAAATGTTACATACTGCAAGTTTAGCATGAAAGAAAATTGTAGTGAAAGAAAAGGGGGATGGTGAATACTGTGTTGTGTTTACATGTTAGTGAGGGACGTGTATCTCGTTTCGTTTTAAGTCCTTTATAAGTCAAAAATACCATTCCCGTTTAACCACTTTGGGACTTAGAGATTTGCATTATGTATAATGAGGTGATGATGGACTTTAGACTTTTTTGTCATAACGTATTTATGGAAAACTCTTTTGAATACAAATTAAGATCCGAATCAGAACGTATGTAAAGAAGGCACACACAAAAAAAAAGCATAATGAAAAGAACACAATCATGATAATTGATAAGATTGGATATGAAACTGATTTATGTTTTTTCTCTTCGTTCAATCTTATACACATTTACAATCCCTTTTACAAACGAAAGGAACCCTAAATAGTCAGATGAACATCCTTGTCAAGTCAATACAAAATGTTTTTCAAAATATAGTTGAAGTTAATTTGTAAGGAAAGTAAATGAACACTGTGTGAAGAGAGATCTTGAGACAGAGGGACTTAGTTGGGAAAACATAAACTTTGTTTTATTCTCACTATATAATAATTTCAGTTTTTGTTATAGTACTTCCATAAGTTTAAGTTTTATAGAAAGTTTGAAAACTTTCATCTATCACATTTGATCTTCTTTTTTATCCCGTAAGGCCTTCTTAAATCTACATTATGACCCAATCAATGACTGAAACGGGATTATAGCTAGATGTAGATACAAACTCTGAAGTCAGAAAATATTACTCTATATTGAAAAACGTCACATTATATCTCCGTGTCACATTTCTTTAAAGTTTAAATTTTGATAAATAAAAGTCAGTGTTGTGAGAACTATCTTGAGATAATTGGGAGTATGATCTTTCTGGTGAAGTTATTGTCCTTTTAACTTGTTTACGTTATTAAATGATTTTTTGAATTTTGATATTTATGTATATGTATATGTGGATATTATAGATATATTTTGTTGTCTTAAACTAAAAGCGATGTTTATGTCATTTATGTTTCTACAGCTTGTCCTGACACAAGTTCTGGAGGAAGCCGGTTACAAGAAAGATTCTTTATTAGTTCAATCCGACTTCATGAAGGTGATGTTCGTTTCTATTTTTTCTAACTAAATGCAGATAACAACGTTTAACTCCCTTTGTTCTGCAACTATGGTTAACCTCATCACTGTTTGGTTTGTTCCTGTGAAAACCATCTTAGTGTAGAATGAAATTGCATACCGATATATTTTTTGATAAATGCATTTTACATTAATCTCAAAAAAGAAAAAAAGGTAACGTAGTTGTGAAACATTTATCTTTATATTAGTTCTATCCACTATAGGCATTTAGGTCATCTACTGTGATGTAATGCATCCACCCCAACATACTCGCCGCAATTTCTGTTTTGGGATGTTCTTTTAAAATTAAAAGTTCCTTTTGTTGACATGTTTTCATACCAAAGTTACTTACAATCCCAAAGTAATGATTATTAAATATCAATAGTTTTGGGTTGGTTCACGAGATTACACATTGTTCAAGAACATTTTAGAAGTTTGGTTTAGAAGGACGAATTGTTTGTTTGGTAATGCATAATAAAACATTCATAGTTTTAATTACAGATCCTTGGCAACACCGACTTAAAGATGGAAGTTGAGGTTCCTGTGGACTAATAGTTGGAGATGGAGAAAGTAGAGCGAGAATGTCATAGTCGCTCGCTCTCTTTTATAAATAGGGTTTTTAGCTACTTGTGTTATGTAGTAGTGTAAACGACCAATGTATTTTAATTTAAAAAATTGAATCCGATTTCGTTCATCCAGGATTAATATTAGCATTTTCATTGTGACATTCCTGTTAAATGTGTTTGATAGTCGTAATACAGTTATGTACATGCCATTTATGATGTTAAATTCCAAATTCATAAATGTTAGTGTGACATGGAAGATATATCACGGTTTTGACTCGATTATATATGCCACCTCCATATCACCACAATTTTTGTATCATAACACATATCATTCACTAATTCTCTTGATTTTGCCAAATATCATGATCGTGTTAGAAAAGTGTTTTACATTCCAATCAAATAGGCATTAAAAAATAGATACAAACGTAAGACGTTATGTTCGGAATGATACCACCCACCACTTGGGCTAACGTGCTTCAAAAAGCATAATAACCAAATAGTAAAAGAACAATCCTGGGTTAATCTGTTTGCATGTCGACTTGTCCCCTTGCTGTTCTTTGAGTGAGTACTGAGTAGTGTCTGTTTGAGGGGTTTTGAATAAATACATGGGTTAATAGTATGGTTTTAATCATATTATTTGTCATCGTTAAATCCGTTCATACTTATATTTTAGAAAGTTTAATTTACGAAATCAATGTAGTGTTTGATAAGAAAAGAGCGAAACTCTCAAACCCTAATAGACTTATTCTCGCTAATCAACATCCATTTACTTTAGATTCAATACCCTCTCTTGTCATATTGATATCTATAGATGCATCACTTAATTTCTTTTGTACTATCATGAAATGGCTGTGATCACTTTGCTAGGATTACGCCGATACATATGTGAGATGAACATCTCATGGTGACACAAACCAAACCGTGACAGATACTATGAAAATTCAACATCGAACAAGAGCCTTACAAAAGTATACTACAAAAAATGTATCATTTGCTGAATTTCTCATATTTTGTTTTACACTTTTTTTAGGAAAAACAAAATATTTTATTTTTTTCAATTTCTTCACATTTATTAAAAAAAAAAAGCCACATTACATAATGTAGCAAAGAAAAATAAGATTTCATAACATTTTTTTTTAGCACATCTCGTCTTACTTGGCAAATTTGGTGTAACAAATTGCTTTCTATATATACTTTTAAGTGAGTAAAACTTCTTTGTTTGTCTCGTTTGTAAGAATAAGAGTGAGCATTTTTTCCACATCTATAATGAATTTGTACATGGTTACCCTTTTCAACAACTTGACAATGTATTTCCCCTTTTCTAGATAACAATGTGAATAAAACATGTATTTGTTATATGAAACAAGGTCGTTAAAATTGGACACTTTACTATAAATCATTTTTGTCTCAACAAGATTTGGATCGAATCAAGATCATGATATCCCAACGCTAGGTTTTAATCACGTTCATATAATATATTATATATATATAATCGATATCAAATACAAGTAGTATATCATAATCGTAAATATATAAATTGATTAAATGAGTTTAATAAAATTCATATTACTTAATTGATTTAATATTATTTTTGTTACACATATTCGTTGATTGTAATAAATTGTCTATGATTTTTTTTATATTTTTATTTTTCTGTTTTTTTGCATATCTTAGCTGGTTAGACGAGTTGTTTTTTAGGTTGTTTGAACACGGTTAGTTTTGAACCGACAAATATTATTAAGAGACAATCCGACTAGCAAAGAGCTAGAAAACGGGCACAAAGTACAAATTACAAAGCGAGACTACAGACATGAAAAGGGGAAAATCACCCAATTCAACCAAACAAAGCTACCATTTCCCCATCTATGTTTAAGCCACCAAAAAACCATCAGAACAATACAATCAAACACCTTATCCGGAGACCCCATAACATCGTTCAATACTCTATCGTTCGTCGCTCTCCATAAACACCACAAAGCCCCATAGTAGATCGAAACAATGACAGTGGATTTTTTCTTGGATCCTCTGGCCCATATTGCCACGAAATCAGTAACCTCCTTCACCAAGCTGAAATTTTGATCCTCAATACCCAACCAACGGAAAATCCGGTTCCATATGCTTCTAGCAAAGGGACATGAAATCAGGAGATGATCCCCCGTCTCTTCACAATTGATACACGAACTGCAAAACCTTGAGTCTAGGGCTGAGCATCGGGCCAATACCGACCCGACCCGAACCGATACCGATTAATACCGAAACCGAAAATAGGCAAAACATCAAACCGAAACCGAACCGAATTTGCTTCGGTCGGTTCGGTAAAAATACCGAAAAATACCGCAAATACCGAAACCGAACCGAAATACCGAAAAACACACATAAAATTCAAATTTGAGTTCAAGTTCAAGTTCAAACAACCATTACAACAAACCAAATTCTAGTTCAAAACACCGTTACAAATACAAATCTATCCCAAATTCATTACAACAAACCAAATTAAATCAAACATTTAATCTTGAACATTCTTGGCTTTTCCTTGAGTTAGTTCTTCCTTTTGTTTGTCTATCCCATCTTGAATTTCTAGAAAATGACAAAAAACGAGTTAAAAATATATAATCACAATTAAAAAATAGACATTAAACCATAAGTTTTCGTGTTTACCTTTAACTAGCTCGTCATCTTTCAACAAATCTTCTATCGAATCCATAGTGATGTTTTTACTAGATGTGCGATTCCAATCTTGAGTGCAAACCAATGCCTCTACAATGCTTGGCGATAAAGAATTCCTATACGGGTCCAAAACGCGACCACCCGCGCTAAACGCCGATTCGGAAGCAACGGTGGATACTTGGATGCACAAGATATCTAAAACAAGTGGCAATTTCATAATTCATATTACGCTTTTAAGTATGCTTTTAAGTGACATATAAACTATCACGTATCAAGTGACATATAAACTACATATAAACTACATATTATGCAAAAAAACACCAAAAATCAGCAGCAAAAAACCTGCAAAAAACAGCAACAAAATAGCAGAAAAATAGCAACAAAATAGCAGAAAAACAGCAAAAGAAACTACCAAAAAACAGCAAAAAACAGCATCAAAGACAGCAAAAAACAGCATATAAAACCTGCAAAAAACAGCATATAAAACCTGCAAAAAACAGCATATAAAACTTACAAAAACAGCATATAAAACCTGCAAAAAACAGCATATAAACCTGCAAAAAACAGCAGCAAAAAACAGCAAAAAAAAGCAAAAAAACAGCAAAAAAACACCAAAAAACAGCATATAAAACACCAAAAAACAGCAGCAAAAAAAAAAAGAAAAAATCAAACCGAGAATTATTTTTTACCTTTCGCCATCCTTGATACGATTGGAAATCGTGGAGCATTAAGCTTCCACCAAGTTAGTACGTCGAAGTCTTCATCATCGTCTAGCTCTAGACGCGGTTCTTTAAGATATTTTTTCAACTCGTCTTCACCCCCGCTAAACTTGTTTCCAACTTTGTCTTTAAACGAACTTAAAAAATCATTGTCACGAAGAATTCTTGAGCTAGTACTTTTGGTAGACGATGGTCTTGGTAACTCGCTTGATGTGGTGGTGCCATATTTTTGTTTGTATAAAGCAAACAATGATCCCATTGCAAGCTCAACCCTTTCTACAAATTTCTTACATAATTCATCGGGGGTATTAAAAGCGAGTGGCGTCTCTTGACTATCGTCCTCATCTAATTCATCCATTGGCATACAACCATGTTCTATCAAGTGCCTAAACCCATAGCCAATTATTTCCGACTTCATCGTGGGATCTAAAATAACGGCAAAGTACATATAATGGTTGATGTTTTTGTAATCACCCCAATATTTGTCATACTTTTTTCTCATTTCTACAATCATCTTCATAAAATCCACATCCGTTTGCCATGCACGAAGATGCTTATCAATATCAAGTACCTCTCCAAACCACAAATGAGCAACGGGACTTGATACGTTTGACACAAGTTCGGTTTTGTACTTAAATTTCTCTAAAAATTGAACTACCTTTTTACAAACCTCAAAATCCGCCCGCTTAGGTGTTTCGTCTAGGTCTCGTGCAAATGAAGAGTTGTGAAAAT
The DNA here is from genome assembly GCA_910822075.1 of Senecio squalidus. Lineage (NCBI taxonomy): Eukaryota > Viridiplantae > Streptophyta > Magnoliopsida > Asterales > Asteraceae > Senecio > Senecio squalidus. The sequence continues at coordinate 34,224,871 of CAJVGC010000591.1, read as the reverse complement.
CATAATCCATAAAAGCATCTTTTAACTCAATGGCGGTTTTCAACATATCATGGGTTGAATTCCATCGTGTAGGGCATTCGGAAACCAAAAACTTCTTTGAGTTGGTAGTACTTGCAACACTGGATTTAAAGTTAGCAACTCTTTGGCTCGAATGTTTTATGTATTTCACGGCCAAGGCTATGGTATCTACTTGCTTTTGGTACGTTCTTAAACCATCTTTGACAATTAGGTTTATAATATGAGCCATACATCTTATGTGAAAATGCTTACCATTATCATACATAGTTGGTAAATTCTCTACCAAGTATTCAAGAGCTTTGTCATTTGATAAAACGTTATCAACCGTCACGGTCATAACATCCTTTAGACCCCATCCGTTTATACATTCCAAAATTGCCCTACCAATATCCACCCCTTTATGACTATGAATTGGTCTAAAATTGATTATTCTTTTGTGCATTACCCAATCCTCATCTATAAAGTGTGCGGTTAAAACCATAAAGTTAATTCTATTACAACTAGAAGTCCATGTATCGGTCGTTAAATGGACCGTGGTGGACTCCTTGCTTAAGTAATTGTATAATTTCTTCCTCTTTTCTAGATAAAAATTAGCAACATCCTTAGCAATCTTAAAACGGGAGGGCACATTAAATCTAGGTTGCATATCCGAGGAGAATTGAATGAATGCCGGGTGTTCAACTAATTTAAAAGGAAGCTCGGCACGAATAATTAACTTAACCAACGACTCTTTGATTTTCTTTTCATCATACTTCCACGTTTCTAAAATCCCACTAGTGCCACTATCATCATTCTTAACTTTCTTAAATGCTAGATGTTTTTGTTTCTTAAGTTTCTCAATATCGGGGTTCTTATTACAATTAGTGTAATGATCGTTCAAGTGTCGCGTACCATGTTTTCTTGAGTCGGCTTTGAAAACCGCGGGACACCATTTGCAATAAGCCATCTTAATAACGATCCCATCCTCATCCGCTTCATGCTTTGTATTAAAGTACTTCCAACATTCAGCTTTCGGTTCTCTTTTCTTTGCTGGGGCTTTTCTTTTGCGTTTATTATCTTCATTGCCAATAGTATCAATGTCTATGATATCATCATCCTACACAAAATTCGAACTAAAGTATTAAAAACACTACAAAATTCATACAAAATAATATCTAAATTGGGTGTTTGACTTAATAACATTACACAATAATTAAATATTTAAATTGAGTGTTTGACTTAATAACATTACACAATAATATCTAAACATAATATAATGGTATTGGACAAATTGGTTCAACAGCCAAACAAATTGGCATCCGAGACAGCCAAACTTGGACCCAATCTCAATTGGAAAAACAAACCAACTCTTAAATCTATTCGTAAACTTCTTTCGTGTTTTTTTTAAAATTATAATTCACACAGCACTACAGCAGCCCTAATTTTAAAATTAAAATTCGAATTAAAGTTTTAACAGCAGGCTATTATAAAATCCAATTGGTTTCAATTTTATAAAATTAAATTTCGAAACCTAATTATATTTCGAAACAAAAATTAATGAAAAAATAGGTTAAAACACTTACTTCAATTGGTATGTTTTGTTGAGATGAGAAAGATTCATAGGTAGGCATGGAAGATGACATTGATTCAAATGGTATGTGTTCTTGATTCTCTTGATCCATGAAATTTCGATTTCTTTTCTTCCTATTTTGCCAGTCGGACTAGCGAGGCAGCAGTAATGAGAAATATACACTCACAGACATAAGAAAAAAACATAACCCTATTTAAAAATCGGGCTGGATCGGGCTTATCGGGCTTTTTCGGTTTTAATACCGACACATACCGATACCGACTTCTTGTTTTTTACAATACCGATACCGACCCGACTTACCCGGTATCGGATCGGTTTTGGTCGGTTTCGGTCGGTTTCGGTCGGGCCATTCGGTTTCGGTCGGTATTGCTCAGCCCTACTTGAGTCCATGGGAACACCTCTCCGTTCCAACGCCACCACTGAGAGGATGCACCTAATCCGCGCTCTCCAAACAAAACAAGAAACCTTATATGGAATGGCTTTTAACCATTGGAAACGTCCATCACATATCCACTGCTTTTCCCGATCAATTCTGCTCCGGAGAGAACTAACGCAAAACACATTGCTAATTAGAAAATTAGAGGTCCATCCTGTCCCACCATCTATCCGCCTGACAATATCCTCGCAGGTAATCCCTATCTTTTTTAGAGTCGTGCCACAACTACAGATGGATTTCTAGACTCCACTCATATTATGGGACCCCATACCTTCGTTTCTGATATGAATTGAATTGTGCAGACCTTTAAGAATGCATACCCACTATGTTGTTGGTTCCATTCTAAACTTATACCACCATTTAGTCATGAGCCCAAGATTGAGAGCTCTAATAGAACCCAAGCCCAAACCACCGAACTCTTTAGGAATTATAATTCGGTCCTATGACACCCAATTAATCTGGTTAGCATCACCCTCACCGCCCCATAAAAACCTTTGTCTCAGCTTCTCCAAAGCCTCCACCACGCCCATAGGAGCCTTAAAAATAGAAATAAAGTATGTAGGAAGGCTACCGAGAACCGCTTTGACAAGAGTAAGGCGACCACCAAAACTGAGGGACTTAGCCTTCCAAGACGAAAGCTTAGCCTTAAATTTGTCCAAGACCGGTTTCCATGATGCTTTTAAGTTCATATTGACTCCCACTAGGACCCCAAGATACGTAAAAGGGAGCGAAGCCGGCTCACATCCAAGATGGGAGGCCCAATTATCCACTTCCTGACTATCAACCCCTATACCAAACACCTTTGGATTTATTGAAATTAATTTTGAGCCCGAAAGAAACATAAAAGCATCTAAGAATCCTCGCAAGGTTGGCGATGTTATTTTTTGACCATTCGCCAATAAAAAGTGCATTATTGGGATAAAAAAGATGGGAAACAACAAGATTCGAGGACGGAATCACTATGCCATTAAAATTATCTTTCCTAACCGCCTCCTTCATAGCAATGTTTAAACCTTCCATTACAATAATAAAAAGGAAAGGAGAAAGGGGGTCACCTTGCCTAACCCCTTTTCGCATAGAAAATTCTGAAGTTAGGCTCCCATTAACGAGAACCGAGGCTCTAGCCGACTCCAAACACCCTCTAATCCATGTTCTCCATTTGAAGCCGAAATTCATTTGCTCCATCATAGAATCCAAGAAGCCCCAATTAACCGAGTCAAACGCTTTGCTAAAATCCGCCTTAAATAGCAACACCTTTTTTCCTTTTGCTTTCCCCCACGAACAAATTTCATTAACGATTAGAGGACCTTCAATGATATTCCGACCTTCTACAAAAGTTGTTTGAACCTTCATCAATGCAGTCTCCGATCACGACTTTGATTCTTATAGCAAGCAATTTAGCAATGATTTTATACAACGATCCAATTAGACTAATAGGCCTATAGTCTCCGAGAGTAATGGGATCCTTGGTTTTCGCCGCCAATGAAATAAACGAGGAATTACAACCCTTGGATATTTTGCCATAAGCTTCAAAAAATTTAACATAATTAACAATATCGACTTTAAGCTCCTCCCAGTAAGTTTTAAAAAACTTAAAATTGAATCCATCTGGACCCGGGGCTTTATCCGACCCACAAGCCCAAATAGCCTTTTTTATCTCCTCCTGCGAAAAAAGGTCTCTCCATATAATCCCTACTAATCGCCGACAACCTTTTGAAATTCGGGTTCTTGAACTCAGGCCTATTACTCCACTTCTCCTAAAACTTAGCCGCATAGAACCCCTCCACCTCTAGTTTTATGCGATTAAGATTGTTAATCCATATCCCATCAATCGCAAGACCATGAATCCAATTTTTCCTACTCCTGTTGCGGACCATAGCGTGGAAATAACTCGAGTTTTCGTCCCCATCAATAAGCCATTTAATCCTTGATTTTTGTTTCATATCCAATTTCTCCAATCTCTCTAATTCCATGATTTGAGCGGCATTTGTTAGGTCTCACTAAGATCACAAACAATGGCAAATCAATAACAAATAAGTATTTAGACGTTAATTGTTATATATCGATTTAGTACTCAGTTTCAGTGTATATTATAGCGGAATTATAATAATGAAATAATGAAGATAACACACAGTTATTTTCCGATCAAAGGTGTCCAGATTACAAACCTCAAACTCACTATTTATACACAATATAGTGAGTTTGATAAAGATCAATCTAAGAGAATCTTTTAAACAGATAAAAGATATTTACTAACTAGATTACCTTAAATTACGCCTGACTTCTCTCATGAGTCTGAGTTAGTCAGACTGAGTCACTCAGACTCATGTCACTCAGACTCAGGTCACTCAGACTCAGACTTTGATTAACAGATTTATTAATCTTGGGATAGATCATTGTTTTTCCCAACAATCTCCCCCTATCTGTTTCAACCAAAGTCTTTTACAAAATATGCAAGAAAATAAACACAAACATAAACATCTTCAATTAAACACTGTTTGTGAACAAAACAAGCATCAGTCTGTTTTTACATCTTCTTCTTTAAGGTCCTCTTTCTTTTCTTCACTGAAGTCTCAAACGGCAGAGGCTGATCTCTTTCCCTCATCCATCTCTGTCTATCTTTCTTCCACCCCATTAGTGTCTTCATTTCAGCATCAGTTTTATTAAAGTGCAGTTGATATTCCTTCCTTACTAGCTCCACCCTGTCTGCCAGTGTTCCTATTTCTTCAATTCTTCTCAGATTCATGAACAGCCAGCTAATCAGTCTGACTCTGAATGGAAGACATTGAGGAGACTCACATTCCTTGAGTAGAGCTATGCAATGATGAATAGAAGTTGTGGTAATGCTATCCTTAGGTTGAAAACTTTCTTCTCCCCCACAATCAGTGTAACATAGCCCTGTATGCTTCTCAGTCTCAATGTATGTTCTGTCTTGAAAACCAACTTCTTTAGGAACTGGATGCATACTGCTTGATTCCAACCCCAATGATTTAGATTTGACCTTTACATTATGCTTGGTGCAATAAGCTCTGTAGTCTTCATCTGACACTAGATTCAGCATATGAGCTGCATTCATGTTGAAGGTAGCCTCTCTTCTTATAGCTAATCCTTGAGCTTTGTCAGTCAGATTGTAGCTCAAACTGGCTATTTCCTTCCATTCTTCTGATCCCATTGTGTGCAATCTTGTTAACCTAACTCTGAAGGATCCACCTTTATGTGAGCATGTAAGCAGCATGTCAGTTCCACCATGATTCTTACAGTCTAAGTGAGTAATCTTGTGCTTGAGCTTTCTCATGGAGAAGTTTGTTACAATGTGATCAACTCTTTCTTCCTCTCTGAGAACAAGCTTGGCCATTTGTGCATCAGCTTCCAATCTCATCTGTTCTTCTTCAATAGCCATTTCCTCCTCAGCTTGCATCTCAGCTTCAAACTCTTCAGCAGCTTTTGCAGACTGATCATAAGGATTGAATTCGAATTTTTCTTTGTAGAGCCCCTTTACATACTCTATGTATTCCTCCACAGTCATTCCAGCACTGTGGGCATACCTCTGAAGTTTTGCTAATTTTTCAGCTTCAGCATCAGTCTGTTTTCTTTTGACCATAGTATCAGTTTCAGTCTGTTCATGATCACTTTTATACCCAACCTTTATTTCCAGCACATTAATATCTGACATTACTTCTTCATCCCCAGAGTTCATACTCCAATCCGTCTCATAATGTACTTCAGACTGACCAGTTTTTGTGTTAAGTCTGGTAGTCTTATAGTACCTTTTCTCCCCCTCTTTTCTCTTCCTTTTCAACTTCTGCTTGGTTATCTCAGATTCATATGTTGCTGCATCAGCTAATTTCTCCCCCTGAAGCTGAGAACCCTCTGCAACGGCCTTGCCTTTTCTCATCATACTGACTTCAGATGTCAGTTTGGACACCATATCCTTCAAATCCTTCAGTTCCTCTGCATTTTGAGTTCTTAGAGCATGAAACTCAGTCTGCATTGCACTCAGTCTGTCATCAAACTGAGTAGACATATCCTTAAGTGCCTTTAACAGGACAGGAATAGTCAAAGCAACCTCAGACTGGGTTGATGTGGTAGTAGTTGTTGATGTAACTGGTGGCACAACCTCACTCCCTCCCTGTGATATGGGAGAATGATCATAAGCCATAGAAAGTGAAGTCTGTACCTCACCCAGTATTGGGAGTAAGGCATTGGCGACTAGTGATAAAGAGTGTAAGAGATTTGGAGGTTGTACCTTATCGTGAACCAGCACAGAGCTGGTGAAAATAGCCGTTGGAATAGGCTGTGAGACTGAGGGGGGTATTCCCATACTAGGTACAGGTGTGTCCAGGAGTGGGACACTTTCTTCAATGCTTGCCACATGTGTCTGTGTGGTAGCAGCAATGTAGTTCTCCAAGTTGACCATCAGACTGGGGTTTTGGGTGGTCCAAGCAGTCAGATCCAGCTCATCATCTAGCAGAGAGAGACTGGTTTGTACTGCAGCACTGGAGGGGAGTTCTTGACTCTCAGCCTCATGGAATAATGTGTCCATTAGTGCTTGATTTTCGGTGGGGCTTGATGTGAGAGCTTTATCAAATGAACTTGGTGAGTTCACCTGTTGGGTCGCTTGTGTAGCCAGGGCATCAAGCAATGGAGTGGACTGCTCAGCCTGAGAGGGGATACTCTCAGACTGAGGTAAAGTTAGAGGGATGTCCATACCTTGGATTTCAGCATTAGGCCCAACCCCACCCTGATTCACCTCAGCATCTGCAGTAGGGATATTTCCCTCAGGCCCACCGTCAATTCGTTCAGCTTGAACCTCTGAGTCTGAGGAGTCAGGCTCAGTGGGGTCCTGATCAATGAACGGATTTGCAATCCATTCAAGCATCACAGCAGTAAGTGGAGCTTCAGTCTCCGTGATATTGATGTAAGTAAACATTTTTGGAGTCAGCTTGGGAAGTTCACAAGTAAAAAAGCGTTGATCAAGCTGATCATAGGTTTGGCTGCCCAAAACTTCCTCAAAACACAAAGACAACACCCGAATGAATGGAACATCGTTAGGGCGTTTTGTTTTAATCACCAGGGAAAGAATCTCGTCAAAATAGAGTTGTGAAAAGGAGATTCTTCTACCCGTGACCATAGCATGAAACAGATGAGTTTCAAACTCATTCATCTGATCCAAGCTGCCCGATTTACCCCCCAAACATCTTGTAATCATTGAAAACAAGAACTTCCATTTCCCAGTGAAGAAACTGTATTTTATTACTCCCTGTGTTTCAGGCTGACCAATAAGAGGGAAAGCTTCATCCCTTGCTTGTTGTTTGCTCCGTCTAGCCTGAAATCCACCTTCCCCAGCCTCGGCAAGTGTGGGGAGAAGTAATGCACTCCTGATTGTCTCTTCAGTGATGGTAATCGTGTCACGCCCATTGTTGTAGGTGCCTGTAATGGCAGTTCGTTCATCATTGGCAGTGCAAGTGTACCACCATTCACATAGAACTGGAGGACACATGGTGTTTGCACAGAAGAAAGCACCATATAGGGGATGAGACTTCATAAACTGAATCAATTGTTCAAATCCCCTGCCTTGGCGATTGGCGGGAATGTCAGACGTTGCTACACGATTGTTGTCTTTTATTTGAACGCGTTGTTGAAACTCAGCACCTGGAATCATTCTTGAAGTCACATGGAGCATCATATTAGGGTTAGCCATTAGAATAAAGAAAATCAGAGAGTTTGAAAGAGGAAGAACTAGGTTAAAAAAAATTTGAAATTCTGTTAGCTTTAAACTAATTTTACTTAAGATTTTAAACCAAGCGAAAATACAATTTAGACCCCTATAGATTTACAACTTGCAATGAATGACCGTTGACAAGACTTGACCGAATTAAAAAAAAAAAAAAAAAAACTATCTAATGATGAATTAGAGATACAGAAGATATAAACAAAAAATTAAAAAAAATTTGTTCCAAAAATACATTGAATCTGAGGTCAGATTTAGGATCCTGAAGCTGACTTTTAGTCAGACTAAACATAGTCAGACTGAAAATGGTCAGACTGACTTAGTGGTCAGCTTGAATTTTGAAAGCATCTGAACTAAGGATTTAGCATGCCAAGTTCTCCTAACAAATAGAAGAACCTTTCCTCACTCAGAGGTTTGGTGAATATGTCTGCCAGTTGATCATGGGTTACCACAAACTCCAGTCCCTTTCTCCACACAGTCTCTTATGAAATGATGCCTGATTTCAATATGTTTAGTCCTGGAATGGAATACTGGATTCTCAGTGATTTGAATGGCACTCTTGTTGTCACACATGATGGGTGTGTTTTGAATGTGGATGTCTAGATCAGCCATTTGATGTTGCATCCAAAGTAACTGTGCACAACAGCTTCCAGCAGCCACATACTCAGCTTCAGCGGTGGAAGTTGCAACTGAGTTTTGCTTCTTGCTGGACCAACTCACCAGCTTGCCTCCTAGAAGCTGACAACCTCCTGAAGTACTTTTTCTGTCAAGCTTACAACCTGCATAATCTGCATCTGAGTACCCAATTAGTTCAAAACCAGTGTCTTTAGGGTACCATAGACCAAGGTTTGGTGTACCCTTTAGATATCTAAAGATCCTTTTTACAGCTTTAAGATGAGATTCCTTAGGATCAGCCTGATAACGTGCACACAGACATGTAGAAAACATGATGTCAGGTCTGCTGGCAGTCAGATAGAGCAATGAACCAATCATTCCTCTATAAGTAGCTTGACAGACTGACTTGCCAGATTTATCCTTGTGCAGTTTGTCAGAGGTGCTCATGGGTGTTCTCATTTCAGAACTTGTAGCAAAACCAAATTTCTTGATTAAATCATGAACATATTTACTTTGGTTTATGAAGATTCCATCCTCCTTTTGTTCTACTTGCAGACCCAGAAAGAAATTAAGTTCTCCCATCATGCTCATTCTGTATTCACTACACATAAGTTCTGAGAACCAAGTACATAGTTTGGTATTTGTGGATCCAAATATGATGTCATCCACATAAATCTGAACCAGAATGACATGACCAGAGTCCCTTTTTATAAACAAAGTTTTGTCAATTGAACCCCTTTTAAAATCATTTTTAATGAGAAATTCAGACAAGGTTTCATACCAAGCTCTAGGAGCTTGTTTGAGACCATATAGTGCTTTATTTAACTTATAAACATGATCAGGAAAGTTGGGGTCAACAAAACCTGGAGGCTGCTTCACATATACTTCCTCCTGCAAGTCTCCATTTAAGAATGCACTCTTGACATCCATCTGATAGACCAAGAAGTCTTTGAAGGCTGCATATGCTAGAAACAGTCTGATTGCTTCAATTCGTGCCACTGGAGCAAAGGTTTCATCATAATCAATTCCTTCTTCCTGTTTGTACCCCTTAGCTACCAGTCTGGCCTTGTTCCTGATTACCACACCATCCTGATCAAATTTGTTTCTGAAAATCCATTTAAGGTCAATAATGGTCTTGCGTAGTGGACGTGGAACCTTTGTCCAGACATTGTTTCTTATGAATTCACCAAGCTCCTCCTGCATACCCTCAACCCAGTCTTCATCTAACAGGGCTTGTTCTACAGTATTGGGTTCCATCAGACTCAAGAAGTTGGTGTAGAAACAGAAGTTGGCTGTAGCATTCTTTCTTCTTGTTTGAACCCCTTCAGTTATGGATCCAATAACAGATGAAATTGGATGGCCCTTTACAGTTCTTGATGTTTCCTGAGCTATATCAGTAATTTCTTCTTCAGGCTGGGAGTGTCAGTCTGGTATGTTGAGACTGAGCCGGTCAGACTGAGGTAACTCAGACTGATTATCATCAGTTTCATTTGAGGCTGGCATTTCCGAGCTTGGAGCCTTCTAGATTGATTGTTCATCTGTTTCACTTTCTGATTCTTGAGTTTGAGTCATATGTCTTGCAGGCTGATCACCATTTTGAGATTCAGATTCAGAAGAAATTTGAAGCAGTTCGTCACAGAGTTGATTGATTGTGTGTGATGTCAGTCTGAGAATGATGCAGCTTCATCAAACAGAGTGGAGTCATCAAAAGTAACATTGATGCTTTCC
>CAJVGC010000591.1:34104286-34214673 GCA_910822075.1 Senecio squalidus | reverse complement strand
GCGTAGTGGACGTGGAACCTTTGTCCAGACATTGTTTTATGAATTCACCAAGCTCCTCCTGCATACCCTCAACCCAGTCTTCATCTAACAGGGCTTGTTCTAGTAGTATTTGGGTTTCCATCAGACTCAAGAAGTTGGTGTAGAAACAGAAGTTGGCTGTAGCATTCTTTCTTCTTGTTTGAACCCCTTCAGTTATGGATCCAATAACAGATGAAATTGGATGGCCCTTTACAGTCTTGATGTTTCCTGAGCTATAATCAGTAATTTCTTCTTCAGGCTGAGGAGTGTCAGTCTGAGTATGTTGAGACTGAGCCAGGTCAGACTGAGGTAACTCAGACTGATTATCATCAGTTTCATTTGAGGCTGGCATTTCCGAGCTTGGAGCCTTCTAGATTGATTGTTCATCTGTTTCACTTTCTGATTCTTGAGTTTGAGTCATATGTCTTGCAGGCTGATCACCATTTTGAGATTCAGATTCAGAAGAAATTTGAAGCAGTTCGTCACAGAGTTGATTGATTGTGGTGATGTCAGTCTGAGAAGATGATGCAGCTTCATCAAACAGAGTGGAGTCATCAAAAGTAACATTGATGCTTTCCTCAACAACCTTTCTTCGTTCATTATATACTCTGAAAGCCTTGGCAACACTTGAGTATCCAACAAATAGTCCCTCATCAGCTTTGGGGGACATTTTACATAGCAGATCCCTTTGATTTAGAATGTAACATCTACTTCCAAAGACATGAAAGTAATGAATAGATGGAACTTTGTTGTGATACATTTCATATGTTGTCTTCCCATGTCTCTTCACAATAATTGATCTGTTCTGTGTGAAGCATGCAGTGTTTACAGCCTCAGCCCATAATTTTATCTCCATCTTTCCATAACAAAGCATAGTTCTGGCAGCCTCAATAAGAGTCATGTTTCTTCTTTCTGCTACCCCATTTTGTTGAGGAGTTCTAACTGATGCAAAGTTTTGAACTATTCCCAGTTTGTCACAAAAGTCTATCAAGACTGAGTTTTTGAACTCAGTTCCATGGTCACTTCTCATTTGTCTAACTAGGAGATTCTTCTGTCTCTGTTCTCTTTTAATCAGACTGATGATTTCCTCAGCTGCATCACTTTTAGCCCTTAGGAATATGACCCAAGTAAATCTGGTGTGTTCATCAACAATAACCAGAGTATACTTCTTTCCTCCTTTGCTTTCAATTCCAATTGGTCCAAAGAGATCCATATGTAGCATGAACAGTGGTTCACTAATGGAATGTAGCATTTTGGATGGAAATTGTGACTTTGTTTGCTTTCCAAGAACACAGGCTGAGCAAACTTTGTCTTTGGTATATGTGAGTTCTGGCAATCCTCTTACTAGCTTGCTTTTGGATAGAGCATTAATGTTCTTGAAGTTTAAATGAGATAATCTTCGATGCCATAGCCAGTTCAATTCCTCCTTGGTTTCAGTGAACAGACAAGTCTCAGCTTCATCATTTGCAGTACTCAGATCCAAACAGAATACATCTCTTTCTCTTTTGGCTAGCAGTAAGGGTTTTCCCTTGGCATTATAAATTATCCCAGCTTGTTTCCTGAATCTGACTTCATGATCTTCATCAGTAATCTGACTCACACTGAGTAGATTGTGTTGTAGTCCTTCTACATAAGCAACTCTCTTGAATGTGACAGCTCCAGCATGAATCTTGCCATATCCCCTTGTCATTGAAACTCCATTGTCCCCATACCTTACTTGAGGTCCATCTTCTTCCTTGTAGTCCTGTAGAAAAGACTTCAACCCTGTCATGTGCCTTGATGCTCCACTGTCTAAGTACCATTTTGTAGAATCCTGTACATGAAATAGGAGAAGATTAGTTCCTTTTGGGTACCCACTTTAGAGTGGATCCATGAACTAAGGCAGGTTTAGGTACTGATGCAATCTTGCCTTCAGTTTTAGAACTTGAATAGTTCCATTTGTTTATTTCATTCATGCAATTTATAGAATAATGACCTATGACACCACAGTATTTACAAGGAGCATTTTTGAGATTGACTATAGATGGAGCTGATTTTACTTTAGAAGATTGACCATGTTTAGCTTTTGATGGAGAAGTGTTTCTGGAAGATGAGTTAGAGTGTGATGAGACTGATCTGGATTTTGATGATCCTGAATGATATGAAGCTGACCCCTGTTTTGATGAAACTGATTTGTGAATATAAGGATTCTTAGGTCTAGACCTGATCAATAGTTTACAAAACACAGCTTCATGCCCTTTTTCACCACAGTTATAGCAGTTTCTCTTTGGAGGGGATTTGGATCTTGCTTGACTAGGTGATCTATCTCTGACTAAAGTTTTGACAATGTTGGTCAGTTCGAGTAATTGATTTCCTAATTTATCAATTGTTTTAGATTCAGGACTTTTGTTATGACTTTTGGGACTAACAGAAGTTTGACTCTTGGATTTTCTCAAAACCTGGGGAACAACTTTGGTCAAGGATGAAGGATTCTTTTCAGTCTGCATATCACTTTCAGATAAGACAACACTTTCAGATTTAGAAGAAGATGAAGGCAAAAGACTATTTTTATTCAAAACTTGAGAGATTACAGGTTTGACAAATGCATTTGACATCATTGTCTTATTTCCTTTCAAATAAGTAAATGTATTTGGAAGGATTTCTGGTTTAAAAATGATTTTTTCTCTTTCTGCCTTCAAAGCTTCTTCCTCCTCTTCTGTCATGTACTTCTTCAAACTGAATCCTTCACCCAACACAGCTTGAACTTGATTTGGTACCTGTCTGTTTAAGCAATCCTCATTTTTTAAAGATGATATACACCATGATTTACAAATTCTTTTATAATGCTCAGTTTCTTCTCTAAGTTTGTGATTTTCTTTTGCAAGATCACTATAAGCTTCAGTCTGAGCATTTAGAAGAACTTTATAACTTTCTAATTCAGTTATTTTATCATCTTTACTTTTCATAAGGTTTTCAAGGTCTTTGAATTTTTGTTTGAGATCATTTTGTTCTTCTATAATGGTGGTCAAGTCAACAAAAACATTTGAATTTTTTGGTCATTTGTATAATTTTCAAAGTTGTGTACCTTATAAAGTTTTGACTTGTTCCAGTCTGAGTTGCAACTCATCCTTTCAGCTTCCTTTAGATCCTTTTCAAACTGAGAGGCAGATTTCTCAGCTTCAGTAGTTTCCTCCACTATTGCCATCAAGCACTGATCTACCACTTCTTCTTCATCAGAAGACAGTTCTTCATCCAGCCATTCTTCAGCAAAGAATGCTTTTTGTTCTGTTTGAGACTTTTGAGGATAGGAGCTGTTCCCTTTCTTGTATTTTAGATACTTGTTTCGGTATCTTTGGGCCCTTTCAGCAACTTCGTCCATATGCTCAGTCTGGGCATTCTTTACTTTGCAGTCAGCAGCCATGTGTCCATAATCATTGCATTTGAAGCATTTTACCTTTTTCAGATCAAAAGGTTTCTTTCCTTTGTAGCCTGTCTTTTGTTCAAGCTTCATGGTCAACAGAGCAAGTTGACTCTTTAGTTTCTTGACTTTAGATTCGTTTTCAGATTCTGAGTCTGAGTGTGACTCAGACTCAGATGAGTCAGCTTGAGAATAAATTTCTTTATTCCTTCTGCTTGTGGCAACTAATGCAGCTTCTGGATCCTTTGCAATTCTTCTATTATTGAGCTTCTTTCTTTCTTGAGATTCTTCAAAGTTTAACAGTAGACCAAAGAGTCCTAGCAGTTTGTAGGTGGACAGCTTCTCACTCACTACAAGTGATGTGATAACAGATTCAAACTTGTTAGGTAGTATATCAACAAATTTCTTACATATATCATCATCATCTTTTGTCACTCCCAGAGCTGACATGTCATTCAGTAAGATCTGAAATCTGGTATGAACATCAGCCAAAGTTTCCTTTTCTTTCATATAGAAATTCTCATAATTTCTAATGAGACTGTTCAGTCTTTGCTCCTTTACTACTGGAATACCTTCATAAGACACAATTAATGTGTCCCATAGCTCCTTAGCTGTTTTGCAGCCTGCAATTTTAGAAAAGATTTGTTCTGACACTGCATTTCCTAAAATGCTTCTGGCTTTGGGATCAAGATTATATAAAAGCTTGTCTTGATCTGTCCATTGAGATTTGGCAGTTTGAACCCATCTGGCACGTTGGACAACTCTATCACCTTCTTTAACTTCATCAATCTGTTTACCTGGAATGATAGGTCCTTCAGTTATGACTCTTATCATTTCTTCATGAATTCCTGATAAGTGTCACTCAGCTTTGAGTTTCCAATGTGCAAAGTTATGGCCATTGAACACAGGAATTCCTTTTCCAGCCATTGTGGTTATGTTTGAAGATGATGACATTGTTTGAGATTTTAGGTATTGATCGTTTAAGATTTATAAATTTATTAAAATTTAAATCTTATTTGCTCTGATACCAGTTGTTAGGTCTCACTAAGATCACAAACAATGGCAAATCAATAACAAATAAGTATTTAGACGTTAATTGTTATATATCGATTTAGTACTCAGTTTCAGTGTATATTATAGCGGAATTATAATAATGAAACAATGAAGATAACACACAGTTATTTTCCGATCAAAGGTGTCCAGATTACAAACCTCAAACTCACTATTTATACACAATATAGTGAGTTTGATAAAGATCAATCTAAGAGAATCTTTTAAACAGATAAAAGATATTTACTAACTAGATTACCTTAAATTACGCCTGACTTCTCTCATGAGTCTGAGTTAGTCAGACTGAGTCACTCAGACTCATGTCACTCAGACTGAGTCACTCAGACTCAGGTCACTCAGACTCAGACTTTGATTAACAGATTTATTAATCTTGGGATAGATCATTGTTTTTCCCAACAACATTCTTTTTTCTTTCATCAACTTCGGAAGGAAGAACATACTGCTCCTTAATCTTCTTATCCAAGAAATCAACACAGGATCTGAGATTAGAAATCTCAGCGGTCTCCTTGGCATACTCATAAGTTCTCCATTTTCTCAATGCTTTTTTGATAAATTTAAGTATTCCCAGGAGATAGGAATCAGGAGCCCCAAAACCTTTAAACTCCACACAAGCTTTTCTCACCGTCTGATCAAAATTATCCTTCAAAAACCACGAGTTGAAAATTCTGAAGGGGGAAAGACCAAAATCTACACTGAACGGGAATAGAAGGATAGGATTGTGATCTGAAATTTCTCTTCTCAAGGTAAGGCAAGATGCATTGGGAAACTCTCAGAAACTTCGAGCATACCAAGAAACGGTCCAATTTGCTTAATTTACCTCCAGCCTGTTGGAAGTATGTAAATTTTGATCCCCCCATCTTCAATTCGTGAAGGCCCGAATCTTCAATGAAGCTGTTGAAAGTCCTGGCACTAGAGATACAAAATCTAGAATTAATTCTTTCACTTCTCTATCTAACCACATTAAAATCGCCAACAAGAAGCCAGGAACATGACACCCTCTCCTCCATGAGATTATGTAAAGAGTCCCAAAGCCTAGCCTTTTCCGTCACCGGTTGCGGACCATAAATATTTAGGATAGCAAAATTATCCTTCGACCCCTTGCGGCTCCCAACAGTAAGAATGAAATGCCTATTCTTGATAATTTCGTATACGGTGAAGTAATCCGGACCCCAAACAGAAATATAAGACCCCCCAATCTTCCATTAACTTCCATAAAAGCAAATTCAAAGATACCCGCACCCCAACAGTCGGCAACAAGATTAGACTCTACGGGATTAGAAAGATGCATTTCTTGAATACAAAGCATCATGCATTTGTGTTGTCTCCTAAGGCGACGAATACCATCACTCTTATGGGGATCCGCCACACCCCTTATATTATAAGAAAGAACATTCATTTAGCAACTTGAATCTCTCCGGCTTCGTCCATAACATCGATAAGGATTTCATTATCCTTATCTAAAGCAAACCCAAGCAACTGTTCAACTTCTGCAGTGACTCAATTAAAGCAAAGTAATACCGAATCAGATCGAGATCCTGCGATCTTTTGATTAAGATTGAGATCCTACTAAAAATTTATGCTTTCAAAGATCCTATAAAGAAGCAGATCATTTTCAGTAAATAAGATCATAAAATCATAAAATTATAAAATTTGGGTTAGGATCTTAACAACCTTAATATTATATATTGTTATGATAGTTGTTATAAAAGTGTAAATAGCCGAAGGACAATGTCATTAGTCAAACCTCAATAGCTAAAAAAAAGTACTCAATACGTAGTGAATGGTGATTATGGTCTAAACCACAAACAAACAAGTTTGCAACAAGTAAAAAAAACAATCCTCCTAGGATATGTTTGAACATTTTTATATAAAGAAAAAGTTTTGAACCAAACCTTTTATTATGAGGATGATCACCATAGTCCAAAAGTTGGCTAACTATATACTTACTAATTGGAAGGAAATATGTCAATACACAAAATAATAGAAGGTTTTGATAACGTACCGTAAGCTATTTATAAAAAGTAAAAAATATATATAATTTGGTTGTATATCTATATTTACTTATAATGGAGGATCGTCGGATGGCTAATATTCGAGAATTTCCAAATAGTGGAATCGTATGCATTTGAAACTCCTGACTCTTTGTTTACCCTATGTTTTAATTACCATAATGTGATTAATGGCATACTTATGCATTTGAAACTCCTGACTCTTTGGTTGCCCTATTTTTTAATTACCATAATACATTTGAAACTCCTGACTCTTTGGTTGTCCTATGTTTTAATTACCATAATATGATTAATGGCATACTTATGCATTTGAAACTCCTGACTCTTTGGTTGCCCTATGTTTTAATTACCATAATGTGATTAATGGCATACTTATGCATTTGAAACTCCTGACTCTTTGGTTGCCCTATGTTTTAATTACCATAATGTGATTAATGGCATACTAATTATTGAGTTATTCCAAAGGTTGGTGGTTTTTTGTTTTTCTATATAAGTTAGTTCGAAAAGTTACATTTGCATCAACAAGCCCCGTAACTACGTACAATCATGTCTCTTTCGAAAAACATGTCTCACTCCAAGATTGGCGCCCTTGACCCAACTAGAGAAGATTGGGTTGTTCATGTACGACTTTGTAGAATGTGGGAAGCAATAAATACGAAACTTGGTGATGTCTTACTTGGGTTGGAGATGGTTATGGCTGATGATGAGGTAATTTCTAATTTGTTTGATACAATAATTTCTACCATGTTAAATTAGTTTCTTACATGTTTTTTTTTACCAAAAAGGGCGGTTCGATACAAGGTTTCATCACTAGAAATCATATACGAAAGTTTAAGCCTCTTCTCGAAGAGGGCCAGGTATATCAAATCTCGAGGTTCAGAGTGATTGAAGGTCAAATGGGATATAAAGTTGTCCCGAATCAATACCGCATCCGTTTCAACATTGCAACATCGGTTCGTAAACTTGAAGGTGGTCATGAGGAGTTTCCATTGAATGTGTTTAGTTTCACACCAACGGAAGTTCACCTACAGAGAATCAACAACAATTCCCTCCTCACTGGTGCCGGTTTTTCTTTTCTCTAAATGTTTATGTTTTCTTTCCTATATCCAGTTTTTTGTTTTTTGTGGAACATAAATGAAACACGCGAAATGAATCCGATTCTTCAATTGGATCAAAGGTGTTGTAGAAATTATTCGAAACCATTCGATTTAATTGAACATTTCTATTGTAATTTGTAAAGAATCTATATATTGTATTTAATTTGGTGTTTGGAGATTTTTGGAAGCTGAGTTTTATACATTCGACGGAAACAGAAAGTAGCAGGAAATAGACACAAACCATGTGTTTTAATTTTAGAAAGTAGAAGGTCTGTGGCGGTTAAAGACACAAAACTCCCGATTCTGATCATTGTTCGTAACAAATCTCTTTACAAAATTATCACCGCGCAACGCGCGGGAATACGCCTAGTTTGTAATAAATTTGAGAGTTCTGAAATGTTTGAGATGTTTTTTTTTTGTTCCAGTAACAAAGTATCTAATAGTCTGTTAAAAACAATATATATCTTCTAGATTTATCACATCTTTTTCACCTTGCTTAGAAGAATTAGATCCTATTTCCGTTTTCGAAGTCGCTTTTTCCATCTTCACTTTCTTTAAACGCCTGCTATTATCAAAATCTAATAATAAAATTTATAGCAAAAATTTCAAATATCACCTTAATTGAGATTAAAATAAAACATTGACTGTTCAAAACATATAAGAATGTCTAAGATCGTAAATTCATATTAAATAGTTGCATATAAAAAAAAACTTTTAAGATATAGTTTGAGATGTTTGAGAAATATGTTTTTAATACAAAAACAATGAGTACTTATTTTAAACACCTATCATACTTTTTATAAAAGGATTAAAATTGGAAACGAATATATACTTGTACAAATTAAATTAGGGCTTGGCTAACATGTGCCCGAAGGCACATGTTAAGCCTTATTAAATTCAAATATATTTTTCTCGTAATATGTAATATTCATTTAATATATATAAGGTAAACTTAAATTTACATTTTCAATAAGAATATTAAGAATGACTCTAGTTAATATATATTACATTTTACGGGACAAATCTTTATATATTTAATGTGTCAGGGGCGAATTTACATTAGAGCCAGGCGTGTCCTCGGACCTACCTTAATTTACGAAATCGTTTAGTAGCGATGTATAAAATTTTCGGAGGACCTATCTAAAAATTCTAAATGGAACTGGGTAATATTTAAATTTCCAAAAGATATACCGAATGATGAGCTTACCTTACTGGTTGGACCCTTTATGCAAGGAACAAGTTTAGATTTAGGTCAAGGGTTCAATTCTCATACCTTACATTTAGTTGTTTTATTTTTTGAATTGTACAATCTTCAAAGTATATTTTAAGTTTTTTAAAAGTAATGAATAGCCAAATTAAATATAACCCTTTCCAAACTCTTTTTACTTTGTCTTTATTTCCTATTAAATACGAACATTATATTTGTTATATTTGTTTTATAATATTTTATTTATTTTCATATCGTTTTTGTTTATAGTCAAATTACTCTTATAAAATATATGATTTATATAAAACTTATTCTTTGCTCATGAAAATAATGTGATTTAAGTACATTGTGGTTTGTTTATTTGTTACTATAATTTGTTATTTTTATCTTTTTTATCCGATCATTTATTTATATTCATCTTTGAACCGATCCATTTGACCAACCAAACCGTTCGACCCAATTGACCAGGTCGAACCATTTGACCCAATACTCTGGTCATTGGACCTACCTTCAATTTGATCCTGGCTTCGCCACTGTAATGTGTCCTTAACATGTGCCCTAAGACATAAGTTAGAAAAACCCATTAAATTATATAGTAATTTTATATTAAAATATGAAATTATTACATTTGTTTAAAAAAGAAACTTTTGCATAAAGAATGATTTGGTTTGAGGTGTGAATTTTAAAAAGCATGATCAGTTCATCATTTAAGCGGGATGGCCGGGAAATGTGGGATCCAACGACTTTTTAAATCATTTTCTTATACATATTTTATTTTGCAACCGACCTTTCGATATTGTGGCCCCGTCTACAATATTGACCTTATTATTGAAAAAATATAATTGTTTTTTAACGTTTAAACTTTAAACGGTACTTTGAGACATTCATGATAAACTTGTTTAAAATATTTATTAAATATCTATAATTTTACTTAGCCTAAGTTGTAAAATTTTGGGTAACAAGCACCGTAACCAGGTTCATTTTTTTAAGCTGAACCGATCTTTATAGAACTACATTGAACGGAGAATGAAGAAGTTTCAACCAAATTTGTTGGATGAAAAAATTTTCAATTAATATAATATATATTTAGTATAACTTCAGCGTTATTTGATATTTAATATTATTTGATATATATATATTTGCTAATTTGATATTCAAATATAACCAAATTATATAATCAACTAAATTTTCAGCTCTGTCATTATTTATATTTTAAATATGCTAACACATCACAAATTCGATGTGTTTGGTAAAATATGTTATGACATCAGAGTTTTATTAGATCTCGGACTTGATCGAGTTTTAAATTATTAAATACATACCATTTTATTAATACATGGTGAAGGGTAGAAAGAAATGCCAAATGGTGGTGGATTATGTGAATTTTCTATAGTTTCCTTATTTAAATATACATTTTACTAAAATAGAAAATAAATAAATGTCTTTCTCACTTGATTAATAAGGAGTTAAAACAACTTTACACGTTCTACTAAATTATTTCAAGATACAAAAGTAAATGTCTTTCTCATAAAAATAATATTTGTTTTTTATTTTCCTAAGGTTGTTATCTCCTTTCCTAATTTAGGACCACTAAATTTAACTTTTCAAAAAATTAATAACAACATTTTTTTTTTTTTTGAAACGGCAACTCCTGCGGGCCAGTAATGGAGTATCATCGTGCCACCATTACCAGCCACCCCAATGCCCACCAAAGAGGAAACCCTCTGGAGAGGCTCGAACTCGAGACCTCTCCTTCACCAGGAAAACCCCTTACCAACCAGGCAGAACCTGTTTCTAACTTCGAGGTTTGGCGTGTAAAGTGAGTGATTGTTGTGATTTGATCGCTTGGTAGCTTTGTATAACTGTGCGTATTGCATATATACTTTGTACATACTATCATGTTAGAAAAAAATAACAACATTTATAGTGTTTAAAGAATTAATACATGTTTTCTTTAATTATACATTAATAAATAACCGTCCATTGTATTTTCGAAATAACAAATATATTACAAATGTATAACCAAATTATGGTTGTTATCAAAACAATCTATATTACTATTGTTATAAAAAAGGCTTTAATTTTATATATTATTTCTAAAAAATCAATATAAATATAAAATAATTATAGATTTGACCACTAAAATTTTATACTACTTCATTTCGACCCCTAGAACAATACATCGCAAACTTTGTCTATCTAATAATTTTGTTTCTTTAAATCAGAGATTTATTTTGATAAATGTCAAACACCATATTTTTAGGGTAATAACTTTTGAACTTTTCGAATGTAATACTCCATCCGTCTTAAAAAAAAAGTGTCTGAAAAGAAAAAACGGCTGAAAGAAGATAAATACATTTAATAAAGTGTTTTTTTATTGGATTTCCTATTATGTCTCTACATTAAAGACGTCGGTTACTTTTAAATTTAGAAATTGAATATGTTTAAGGACAAAATAGAAAAATATATATTTTAACCGTCTACAATTAGAAACAAAACAAAAATTTTAGGATAAACATATATTAATAGAAAATTTTAGAATGGAGAAAGTAACTATTTTTCTTTTTTTCTTAAAAAAGGTACTCCATATAGGAATGTAAAGTTAATTAATAATTAAAATTAATTGATTTTGAATAAAAGGTGTAGGAGGAGAGTTAGTTGAGCAGTCGTCCTGTTGATTAAATTAACACAGATACATACGGTTAGAAGAATACTTTTTTGAAAAAACCACCAAAAACTGCAAAATTCTTTAAAAGCAAACCTCTAAAATCAATATTATCAGTTTCTTGATTTTCACATATAAAGACAAAATAGTTAACAGTTACAACAACCAATCCTTTTTTTTTTTCTTTTTTTTTTATATTTTTTTTTGTTCTTTACTACTTTCATCGGGTCGGGTTTAATGATCATCTGAATTTGGTTTTGGTTCATCTTGCAATAAAACTTGAATTATTGAAGCTTGATTGACGAGTCGTTTCGGGTTTTGTTCAACTTTCTGTTGCGTGGATTTTACATTTCGATGTTGTTTCATCAGGTAAACTAAACAATTTTTAATGCATACAAACTGTTTGATAATATGTCTGACTGATTATTTGTTTACGTTTTCCATCTTCAGTTTTAACTTCTTTTTGCTTTTGATTTAAGTCCAATTCTCAAAACAAGTAGATCCTTGTGGTGAAAATTTAAATATTAGTTTTTGTGCAGTTTTTTTAGTTATATATTAAAGCCTTGTTTGATGTAAATTATAACTGTTTGTTTGTTTAAATTAATCTTCTATGGATTTTGATATAAATTTTCTCTTCATCTCTGGTTATGGAGGTCAAAAGTCGTAAAATTCTATGTACATATGTAATAATTTGGAATATTTGATATACATGAATATGACCTTTTCGGTTATTTGTTGATCTCTAATAAATCTGAGACTTACACGCTGGCATTTTTTTTGCTTCAGTTCGAGTAAGGTATGAGCGAAAAGACCACAGATTTGATAATGGCATTAGAAACAAACACGGCTTTGAAGGAAGCTCTTTGTGCTCAACAACAACTTCTGCAAAAACTTTACAACGAGTTAGAAGTAGAAAGAGAAGCCACGGCTTCAGCAGCTAGTGAAGCATTAGCAATGATACTTCGTCTGCAAGGAGAAAAATCTACTGTTAAGATGGAATCCGAGCATTATAAGAGGCTAGCTGAAGAGAAAATGTATCATGCTGAAGAATCTATGCAAGTATTTGAAGACTTAATTCAACAAAAAGAAATGGAAATTGCTAACCTGAATTACCAAGTGCAAGCGTATAGGTACAAGCTGTCAAGTTTGGGGGTTGAAGATATTGGATTAAACGAGATAAAATTTTCTGAAAATTTATCGCAGAGTAATGAAACTTCAGTTGGGGAAACAAGCCCTGAGAATCTTTTAAGGAGAAACTCTGCACCGCCAAAACTTGTGAAATTGGCTTATCTGAAAAGGGGTAATCTTGAAAGAAATAGATCCGTAAGTCCGGATTCTGATATGATTTCAAAAACTGTTGGGGAAAGTGCAGGGGAGATTGAAAGTCATCAAAACTTGGATTCAGATAAACAAACGGATGGAATTAGTTCCTACTGGGATCAGATTCGGAAGTTGGATAAAATAGTTCAAGAGATGGCAGGAGAGCAATATGCCAGTATACGGGGTAGACCTTCAAGATCTTCCTCTGCATTTTCTCAACTTAATGAATCAGATCAAAGTCAGAGTGTCAAAAGGCCGGTGGATAATGAGACACTTTCAGATGCTTGTTCTTTGAGTGTGTATGATGTTTTTGAAGTCCCTGAATCCAATGAAAAACGGGCCATAGAGAATGGAAAATCAATCTTGAAAGATGAAAAGAACGTTGAAAAACTAGTAACTTTCCCGGAAGAGGCTATGAAATCATACAACAAACTGGAAACTGATTTGGGGGAACAGACATTACTTTTGAAACACAAAGTTAAGCAGGCATTTTTTCCTAGACGTGATATCGTTATCCAATGCCACACAGCCATTACTGGTGATGATGTGGAAGCTCAAGGGTCATCTCAACAAGTAAACACGGAAACAGAGATAACAACAGAGGGTGAGAGGCAAGAGGTATCGTCACAAGAACAAGCTGGAAGGGAAGAGGTGTTGCGATTATTATATGAAATGAACGAGAAATTAGATTCATTACAATCCGAGATTCGAAGTGGAAAAAAGGAACACAAGAAATCGTCTCCGAACCTTGACCTACCTATGCATCAACTTACAGAGGTATTATCACATCTTCTGTTACATTCGATGCGTCAATATGCACGGATTGGGTTCAGGTCAAAACCGGGTTGGTGGGTTGGGCTGACCAGAAACTCTTTTTATCCCAAAAGTTCAACTTTTTTGTAAATGGCTACTGGGTCAAATATGATTACAAAAAGATCGGTAACTTGCATAAAAGGTAACAAATTTTGATATAATCTCCACTTTAAGGTAGCAAAGTAAAATAAAACTAGGTAACCGACTTTCGTTTTTTCTATTTTAGGTAATTCGTATATTTGACTTAAGTAACTACTAAATATCAGTTGGATGTGGAAGTGACCATTTTGAAATCACCCACCGACCAAAACAGAAAAAACTGAAAGTTAGTTACCTTAAATTTACAAAAATTGCTAAGGGTAGTGCCGGAAATATGGAAAAATTGAAGCTGGTTACATTTTTATGCAATTTACCCCTTATGAAATTGTGTTATTATAATCAGAATCTCAGCTACTTGAATAAATTGATGGATTAGGTTTTATCACTTTGTGTTACATTTGGCTCGTTTCATTTTTTGTTGTTTTTTATATTTTACCCATTTGAACCGTTAGAGATAAAACATAACCTGGATTAACCAGTACTCATAAGTAAATAGGTCAAAACCTCCACTTTTAATTTATTGTATGGGTCTACACCCCTATCTCATGCTTGTCCATGCCCTTCGTCGATATCATTATCGATTTATCGTTAATACATATGTTTGTTGTAATATATGAACAGGCAATGCTGCACTTTTGGCTCTGATGTGAATAACCAACTTTTTAATTCGTAACCTGGTGAGGAATTTACTGCTACTTGAAAACTAAAGCTACCATGCAAGTGTTTTTGTTTCTAACTTCGAGGTTTGGCGTGTAAAGTGAGTGATTGTTGTGATTTGATCGCTTGGTAGCTTTGTATAACTGTGCGTATTGCATATATACTTTGTACATACTATCATGTTAGAAAAAAGTGAACAGATGATTTGGAGTTGGGAGTTACTAAAAAAGTAAACTCCATGGTGGTAGGATTTGTTGCTGTAATTCTTTGTGGAAAATCATATCTAGGGTGAATGATATTTGGATCAACGTATCTGGTTTTATATTGAAATACCCTGAATCGTATTTGAATATATCAAATGAAATATAAAGAGAATGGATTACGAATCAGGCTATTATGTGTTAGAATGCATGATTCTTCCATGACCTTCATGAATTGCGATTTTTGTTCAAATGTGTCTTTTGAGTGATGATGTTCAACAGTCATTGAATACAAGAATTTACGATCTAATCATTGTATTTGTTAGAATGCAAATAGAAATATAAAACAAAAGTATGGTCGAGTGTGTCTTCATAGTTCACACTTGTATGATAAAAGTACGAAAATATTCTTTTTTAGGCTACAGATACAGAACGTATAGACAAATATAGATAAAGAAAATGAGTTTTGATTCACGTATGAATGTGAATTCACAAAGGAGCCGGGGTTAATATTGGATATGTTGGCAAAGTGACATATTTATCATCAAAGTGGAAAATTGTGGTTGATTGATCTTGGGACTGTACTCTTGCATTACGAGTCGTCTTAAATTTACCCAAAGAAAACCCCTGGACTTCTACATGTTATGATGAAAGCGAGCCTGAAGGTATTTTGATTGCTACAGATGCTGCTCTCAACATACCGTGTTTGGCATGATGCTTATTTTTTAAGAGGTTGCTAGATGTGTGGGTCACACTGGTCGGGAAACGGGCCAGATTAGGTGATATTAAGTACAGGGCTAAATGAGACGGGTCGGTTTGGGTTGACTTGTAAACACTTTTTTCTCCGGCTTTAATTTTTTTTTTCATTATTAACTAATGCTTTAATTATGTTTCCGAGAATAGTTTTAGAAAGATTATTAGTTAAATCTTTCAATAAAATTGGTTTAGGAGGTATAAATGGCGCATAATTAACCCATTCATTAGTTGACTTTCACCCGTAAGACCCATCCGTCTTGTTCCCCTTTTAAGTACATTTATTGATTTGACCCGTTTGAGATAAAACACAACCCAAATTAACCCATTCATTAGCAAAATGGTCAAAATTGCCGATTATCGTTCAAGTTACAGTTCCAAAGTTTATCATAACAATTTGGTAGGAAATGTCCCACTTGCACATTCAGATGCGTGTGTGCACATACACACACACACCCATAACTCTGGGAGTTTCTAGATATTCATTCAATTTAAATACGATATTGACCCATACTGTTTACATCGTAAAAGATCTGTGTACCTCTTTTTTTATCGGCTTGATTTGTTCGCTTCAAGAAATTGGGGTTATATTTAAGTAGGTCATATGTACTTGGCTCCATCTAGAACAGACATTCCATTGATCATCTTTAATAAAGAAACATGTTACACAATTTGCAATGCTTTTGTGTGTTACGTGGATCAACACTAGCAAGTGTTTCTTCCTAAAAACAGTTCGCATTATTTCAACGTTTTCAGATTTGGAGAAGATAGATTTACAGGATTCGAGTGTATGTTTTACTCTCATACTGTCATATTATTTAATTTTTTAAAATGCTTTACTCAATACAAAACTTAAGAAAGTTCTTTCCAAATGGATTCTATACTTGAAATATGTCTTTCAATAAGACAGATTAGTACTGCAGATAAGCCTTACAAATGTCTTGTAAGAATTCTTATTAATGAATAAACAAATCGTTAACATGAATTAGTGCCGTCTCCTTCAGCCATGTATACGCTTGAAAAAGAAACACGCACAAAAACTGTGATTGGTTTTAAGAGATTTTTTGAATGTTTTGAAACTTTTGTGAATATATAAGGAGACAATACCAGATACAACCCAGAACTTAAATTTGGTAGATACTGAATACCTGTTTGGTGGTTGCGTAAATACAGAAATTATGAGCTCAATCTTGTGAATAAAGTAGTCCATGATACTAACATTAAACTGGCAAAATTTCCTTTAACGCTTAAGTAAAAAGCAAGAAACGCCTAATCTTTAGGTCATAAGCATAAACTGCAGAAAGAATCACATTCTACACTTAGCCACTTAACTGGATATACCCATCAATTTGCTAACAGAAACCATGGAAATTATTGCATGAACCAATCCAAGACGAAAAATGGGCGTATAGATAAAATCATATGCAGCAAATATAAAAGGTCCCATTATATAGCCTTGTGACAGTTGAGTTCAATCGAACTAAACATAACATATCACTACAAGGCACACGACACACCGAAACTACCTAAGCAAATAAAAAACAACAGCTAGACGTCCACGGATAACTAAGGATTGGTATATATTAAGCCATAAGCATAAGATGTAGATCTATAGAATAAAGAATAACATTCTGTACTTGTAATTACTTAATCATACCCATCAGCATGCT
This sequence comes from Senecio squalidus, assembly GCA_910822075.1. Lineage (NCBI taxonomy): Eukaryota > Viridiplantae > Streptophyta > Magnoliopsida > Asterales > Asteraceae > Senecio > Senecio squalidus. The sequence continues at coordinate 34,197,697 of CAJVGC010000591.1, read as the reverse complement.
ACAAATGATCAATACTGGAAAGATATAAAAATTCATCATACAATGAATCACGCCAACGCACAAAGTCAAAGAAAAAAGTAACAACCCGTAGAATGTCCTGTTGACAAACATAATCAAGAAGAAGAAAATAAAAACAAGCGGAATGCAACTTTTCGTTAGACCTTAAATATTATAAATATATATTGGATCACAAGAATTTACAAAGTGGCAGAAGGTAAGCGGGCAACAAGCTGCGCCGCTAACCCTTTTGGATTGCAAAGCCAATATGTTTAAAAACTACATCTGTTGATCGAGGTGTCATAACATTGCTATGCATAACCCTTTTACATGACAGAATCATATAGTTAACCAGATACAGTCATACAGAAATGAAGAGCATAACAACACCGAAAGTAATCGACTATTACAAACTAAATTACTTATTCACATAAACGAACACGAGATATGATATATATCTTAAGAAAGTTAGTAAAGGCAGAATCCAATTAAGTATGTCGAAATCAGATATCAATCAAAGTTGATACAAATCCAAGTCGAAAAACATGTGAAAATCAATATATAAAACATATGGCCCAAATTGCATCATAAGAAAAATCATATAGAAATAAACCTAGCTGGTTGATGCTCCATCATCCTCCTTGTTGCAATGATGGTGACAATTTTCATCATCGTCGCTAGAATATTCATCGAAGGGTTTTTCTTTGTGGAAAATACAACATTTTTTGGAACTCTTTTTTTGAAGAAATTCGTTATCGACGGTACCTTCTTTCCACGACACCTTCTTCTTCCTTGGATTTAGAGCTAAAGTTAAGGTTGTTGTTGTTGTTGTTGTTGGAGGTGGGTTGTTGTTGTTTTCTAGGGTTATGGTTGTTGTTGTTGTTGATCTCGCCATTGCCATTTTCACGCTTTCTTCTATTGTCCGAATTTTATTGAATAAGATTTGGGGTAAAAGAGATATTTATATGTGTTCACCCAAATTAGTCTTACATTTAGTTCTTTCTAGTCTTTGTATGTTCGGAACCGTTTGGTTTGGTTTGAAGTGCGGGCATGTTTCGTCTAAGTTACATAAGTTATACGTTATGATAGGTTTTCCATCCGTTTACATGTTTTCAACCAAATGATTGGTTCTACGTCGCTATACGATTGTTAGATTTGGAAGAAAAAAAAAATTAACTTTTTAAATTTTTAGATTTTCACGGTTGGTATGTGATTTATTGATCGTGTTCTATTGACATTTTTTATCGGAATTATCATTCAATGTCATGTTTATGGTCGGGATTATGATCGTTAGGGTCAGAATATTGTTTGTATTCATTGTACGTCATTTTACTCTTTCTATTCGGGGTAGTTTTATTTAATGGTTTCTAAACGATTTCTTTATAGTAGTTAAGTGTATAATAGCTTTAAGCATACAATTTATTTTTAACCATAGCCCTAAGGCCTATGATTAGCAATCTCTTATATTAGAGCCTACGCAGGGGAGTGTTAAAACCCCGCGTTAAACACCTCCATAACGCCACCATGGTTGGGGTATTTATTGGGAGAGTGGAGGACAGACGATGGGACGTGCGTCCCATCTACACCACCCTTTCCATCCACTACTGTTGAGGCAGGTGTCAACCTTGATAACCACGTGCCCCTTTTCCCGCCAATCGAAAATCAGTACCAAATAATTGGCGACAAAAATTTTCAAACTTTTCTCAACGCCAAAACTGAACTATATTATTTAGAAGTCTAGCATTATATAGTCTTACCTATATAATACTAGACTCGGAGGGATCGGTGAGGCCGAAGGATGTCTATCGGCTCTCACCAAGGGTACATATAAAAAACCATAAGATTAAAACCCATACTCAAAAAGGAATCAAAGGAAAGCTATTATCCATAGGCATTCTTTTATCCATCGGATAGAAAGATAACTTTCGGTCATATAGTACAGAACAGCAGACATACCAAGGGATAAGAGCAGTCTCGTCCTGTAGGCACGCTATTATCTAAATCTCAGCAACTATAAATACCAAACTCATAACTCATTTGGGAGGTAATGAACAATCACCAGAACTAACTCTCTCTCTCTCTCTCTCTCTCTCTCTCTCTCTCTCTCTCTCTCTCTCTAAACACTTTTTACTTAATATTCTAAACTTCTACTTTCCACATACTTATTCTCACACACGAGGTAAATCAGGGGAAATTTTCCCGCCCGATTTACTCGGTTTCGTTTTCATATTGCAGGAGCACAGTGAAGTGGGAATAGAAAACAGGATGAAGGTCTTCTTCGGATCAAGTATATCAGATCCGAACCTTCGACCCCTTTGTGTTACCGGCATTCCGGTGTTGCAACAATTAACGCTCAATTTAGATTATGATTTAGCTCATAGTTATTCTAAATTCTTCTAATACAAAATATTGAAATATATGAATAAACATACAAATATATATATATATATATATATATATATATATATATATATATATATATATATATATATATATATATATATATATATATATATATATATATATATATATATATATGTATATATATATATATATATAGAGGTGGGTTCATTTAGGAACCATCAATTATTTAGGAACCATTAGGAACCATTTTTAGGCAAGGTGGCAATTTTGTAATTTAGTCAAATTCCCAAATTGGAAATCAATTAAAACCCACTTTAAAATACTAATTAACTTTAAATTAACATATCTAGAGTATAACTAGGTTTTAGGAAAAACTAAATACACCATTAAAACAAGCATTTAATTATCTTTCCAACGAGCACCCACTTGATATACTTTTGACGACTTTTTTTTTTTTTTTTTTTAGTGAGTTTCGGTATATACACTAGTGTATATACTAAATATTCACCAGTGTATATACTAATTCACCAAAAACACATCTAAACCATATACACTATACACTAGTGTATACACTATATTCACTAATGTATACGAATCTTTATATTAATTTCCTTTTAATTGTGAATACGCAATATACAAAAGTGAATATACAATATATATATATATATGCACAAGTGAATATATAATATACACCAGTGAATACGCAATATACACAAGTGAATATACAATATACACCAGTGAATACCATGTATTCAATAGAGAATACATCTTATACATTAGTGAATATAGTGTATACACTAGTGTATATTGTATAAATACACTAGTGTATAACTATACATTAGTGAATATAGTGTATACACTAGTGTATAAATACACTACTGTAGTGTATAAATACACTAGTGTATAACTATACATTAGTGAATATAGTGTATACACTAGTGTATAGTATATATGGTTCAGATGTGTTTTTTGTGAATTAGTATATACACTGGTGAATATTTAGTATATACACTAGTGTATATACCGAAACTCACTGTAAAAAAAAAAAAAAAAAAAAAGTCGTCAAAAGTATATCAAGTGGGTGCTCGTTGGAAAGATAATTAAATGATTGTTCTAATGGTGTATTTAGTTTTTCCTAAAACCTAGTTATACTCTAGATATGTTAATTTAAAGTTAATTAGGATTTTAAAGTGGTTTTAATTGATTTCCAATTTGGCTCTCAATTTTGACTTAATTATAAAATTGCCACCTTGAGTTTAATTACAAAATTGCCACCTTGCCTAAAAATGGTTCCTAATGGTTCCTAAATAATTACATGGTTCTTAAATGAAACCAACTCTATATATATATATATATATATATATATATATATATATATATATATGTGTGTGTGTGTGTGTGTGTGTGTGTGTGTGTGTGTGTGTGTGTGTGTGTGTGTGTGTGTGTGTGTGTGTGTGTGTGTGTGTGTGTGTGTGTGTGTGTGAGACATCGTTTTCTTATAATAACTTACAAAAACACATAAATAAACATAAAGTTTATGATTCAATTTTTATTTATATTTATGCGTGTTATCGAAAGACAATAATCTAGTTTATATAATAAATACATATTAAAAAAAAAACTAATTAGTTACAAGTCATTTTTATTTTTATTTTTGTTAATCGGATAAAATGAGTTAAACCCAAACCCAAACCCAAACCCAAACCAGTATAACCCGAAACTCACAAACCTAACCTTATAAACACCTTTTTAAAGTTTGAAGTTTGAAAAAAAAAATAATCATCTCAAATTACGTGAGTTGATCTGATCCATTTAGATGGTTGTGTATTGTTTTTGTTGCAGGTATAAGGATATATATTGACCTCTGGTTAGTTCTAGTTTCTACTTTTAAACCTATCAAATTTATGATCATAATTTTATTGTATTAGTTTTGGGTAATAACTAAATATTCGAATTTGGTGACAGTTTCATCCAATTTCAAATTGTTCGAATGCTATTAACATCCATTTCTCTGAATGAAATGATGTTTATATTTCGATTACTATGCTCTAGTAATATCTTTTCTTTGGAAACCTAAAATTTGAAATCTGCTTAAATTTGGTTCAAATTTCCAGATTATAAAAGCATAATGGTATGCACTGAAATCATTGCTAGTGATATACTGAATATAGGTATCTCTCGCCTGAATGTTAGAGGAATTGTTGGATGGGTTACAGAAAATGAAAATCGCTTACTAAACTTTAGCCATTGTAGCGTAGTCCACAAAAGCTGATATACAATTCAGGTTTTGAAACTGTTTGGGTTATAAATTGTAGTACGATACGTGTATACTGTAATGGCTTCATTTTGATTTGCACAATATAGATGACAAAGTAACAATCCCTCTTTAATGTTTTTGCCATCTGCATACCGTTTTAAAACACGTCAATTACTGCTTAGGTTCATTGCTGCATTTTGATTTGCCAAGTATTAGTGTCCGATAAATTTTTACTTAAACTGGTAACATGGGACGGCACTTGGCCTGAGAAGATAATTACAAAAACTGGAATTTGCGGCTGATCTTCAAAATCCCAATCCCCTTATAATTTCTTACTCTCGTTGTTTCTCTAATTGACTCATTTCAGTATAAAAGTTACTATCATCAATAAGAGATTAAGAGTATTTGCGCAATGTGCTGACTACATATGTTTGTCGTCTTTTCTAGATTGGAAGAAGTAAGCAATCTGAAATCTAATTGAAGTTTTCATAGATTTTACTACGATACTCTTCGAAAAGAAAGCTTTACTAGTTATTGACAGGCAGACAGAGAATAACAAATGGATATAGATCAGGAACACGAGAATTTCATGACTTTAAGTGCAAGGATTGAAGAAGCAAAAAAGAGATGCGAGTCCGTGATGGATACAATAGAAACTTTACCACACTTGAGTCTATCGTGCAAGCATACTCTCCTCAGGTTGATCCAATCAGAGCTTTCATTTTTGACTCGCTTTTCATCAACTGACTTTACAGAAAACTCAGAACCGTCCATTTGTGTCAACATCGGTCATCTTGAAGCAGTGGTCCACATCCTTCAACAGCCAAATATATCCGGAGTGTCCCGTGTCTGCAAGACAATTGGGACTCGTAATAACACTAGTTCAAAAGGAGCCCATGTTGATATAGTTTGCACTTTTAACGGGAACCCAGTTTGGTTTGTTGTATCTGATAGGAACCCTAAGTACATATCTTGGTATGAACAACCTGAATCTTCCAGACACAAAGGTTTACGTGCTAGAGTTCAACTTCTTCTTGAAGTTGCTAACTCTTCTAAAGCATTAAAACCAACTTCTCTAATATTTTTCTTCTCAAACGGGCTCGATAAGTCCACACACGAGAAGTTCCAGAGCGAATTCGGAGCCACTGATGTGAGATCAAAATTTTCTAATTTTGACATTAATTTCTCTAATGAGCTAGAAGGTGAGTGGATAGATATTCTTGCAAGATCGTATGAACAAGCATCTGTACTCCAGATTAAGGTTGATTGCACTCGGGATTTTTCAAAAGGTCACCTTGTGGCTATCCCATCTGGAAAACCGAGTGAGGTAAATTTGGGCGGATCTTTCAGGGATCTTATTTCACAAATGAGCTTACCAAATAATGGCCGATTAGATGGTGACATCATCAACCTTGATACCACAGCGTTGATTGCTATTGTATCGAGCATCAGCAATGGTAATACACAAAAGATTTTGGCTACACCCGAGGAGGAACTGAAGATACGGTTCAAAGGTAACACTGAGTTTGTAATTGGTCAGGTGATGTCTGAAATTCAGAGTCCGATACATAAGGATATAAGTAAGGTTATATCTGGAAGAAAAGGAGTTATATGTGAAAGCGTTTGTTCTGAGTTTAAGGAACTAGTATTGATGTGTGGAGGCGTTAATGAGAAGTTAAGAGCGGGGGAGCTGTTAAATTATCTGGTGGTTGTTCCAGATAGTCCGTCAGGGAGAATGATGAGCCTTCCAACTACTAGAAAACTGGCAATGAAGAACAAGATAGTATTTGGGACGGGGGATTATTGGCATGCGCCAACATTAACTGCCAACATGGGTTTTGTGAGAGCTGTTTCACAGACGGGAATGTCTTTATTTACTTATGAGCATAGACCACGTGCACTGACAGGCGATTAAGCAAATATCACATAGTGTGAGTACTGCTCAACTTAGAGTTGTATTTCTGTTATCATAAAACTTCAACATGGAACAAACTGACTGACGGGTTATTAAGCAAGCTGGAGCTTTTTGAACTGATTTGGCCCTGTGAGCTCACTTCCCCAAACCTGGTTCCGAAACGCTCAGGGACCTTTGTTTTCCAGTTTGTATATTTTCAACTTCTTAATGATGTATGCAATACTAATTTTTCACATAATTATAGGATAACTTGCATCAGCATGAGTTTTGTCAAAATTGGATATATGTTATTATTTCATGATCATTCGGTTGAATGGTTAAGCTTAAAGACGCTGAAAATGAAACTGGTCAAAGTAGTACAAAGATTTCCAGTAAATCCTGAAACACATTTATCATTTGGCATATGATATTATTAAAGGCGTTTGTCATATGACATCAAAAAATATTATTTCGGTTTGGTGTTTCCGGAATAAGTTTACATGTAGGGGTGGCAATTCATGTCGGGTTTGGGTTGACAGGTTCGGGTTAGAGGGTCAGGATACTCTAACCTGAACACAACCTGTTTTTGCAAACGGGTCAGGTTTGTCAAACCTAACCTGTTTCACTCTCGAGCTGAACACAGACCATGTACCCTGATTATTAAACACATTAATTGTTTTAACTGGAACTTAAAACTGGTCACAAATGATATAATGTATCCATCAAAACAAACTGCAACTATGCTGCAGATTTCAAAACGAGTTAAAAAGACGTAAAATGCAAAAAAAAAAAAAAAAAAAAAAAAAAAAGATACCAGCTAACAAGTTATATAGTTATATATAACCATCTAATAGAACCTGATTTTCATAATGTTTTTTGCCTTTTTGTTTTTCTGTGTATAAGATGCATTTAGTTAGAGCGCCTCATGCTTAGGCTGAACCAAACGGAAATCAGGATATCCAAGACATTAGAAAACATTTTACTCTATAAATCTTTTCATATATAAAAGGTTCGGTTCGGTTCAGTTTGGTTTAATGAACCCCAGATGGAGATGAAAGAACCATCACAATATCGAATTCAAGGGGTATATCCTAAAAATCCCATCTTTCTCTTTTGGCCTAAAAGTGACACTAAACGTTCTTTCAAACTCAAAAGTACATGGCTGAAACATTTATTCATGTTTACGTGTCAATAAAAGTATAAGACCGTTCTTGAGAAAGACGAGAAGGCACAAGGAGTCATCTTAGAAACCTTTAACTTCTTCTTGTGAACCAGAAGTTTTAGTCTCGATTACTTGTTCGAATGCTGCCAAAGAAGTTCCTGCTAAGAATGACTTGAGGAGGGTGAGGGCTTGCTTCGGTTTATGCAAAGGAACCTCATGCCCGGCTCCTCTGACTGATACAAAAGTCAGCCCTTCGTACTTTTGGGTCCATCCTCCGACCTATTTCAAATTCAAAATCATGATAAGTATTTACTTCCTTGTAAGCACCATAAGAGAAAACATAAAAACAGTAAGCGGTAAGCAAAATGGACGGGTTTGTGGGGCAATGGCCGTAATGTGGGGACCATACACAAATAGTAAGAATCATAATTTCTAAGTGTGCATATGTTCATGATGGATGGAATTACCTGGCCATCATCGTACCAAGGACTCCAAGGGCTTATTGCCGTAAGGTTGAGAGCATCTATGCTATAACGCGTAGAAGTGACAGGAATAATTGCGTCCGTGTCACCACTATAATCAAACAGAACTCTAAAAAGATCAAAACAAAATCGGGGGAGCATTGTCTTATGAAAATATAAGGAAAAAAAAAAGTAATAAGAACCTGAATATCCATATACGGAGTCCTGCTTTTATAAGTTCTTCATACACATCGAGCACGGTTGAAGGAGAATCTTGCCAATATCTCCCTACCACATTGCTGCATGACAAAAGTTAAGTTGTTAACCATCACAAAATATATCATATTAATGTAGATTTCTAGATACGTATAATTTGATTTTTATGATCAAACAATCCAACTTTCAAAAACTAAATTCTTTGTATGCATGGATGATAACCATGTGAAGGTGAAACCTGTGATAACTATATCAGATGACCAAATCAAATACGATTTTATGGGTCAATCTCTGTTTATCCAAATATCAGTTATTATCACACAACATATCAAAATAAATATATCAGAGACGAAATTAAATAGGGCCATAATACGCAATATCATTAGCTAGCTAATCGGTAGCTTGTATCTTATTATACAAGTAGTACCTGCAGGTTTCCCACTTTCTTGATGTGTTACTGTGATAAACATGAAGCGCATTTTGAACCTCGGGCAAATTGAAGTAGATCGTGGAGTGTTGTTCGGTGCAAGGATCGTAACTTTGCCCAATCTGCCCAACCTTCTGTCATATAACGAAATTTTCTATTAGTCATATTGTATCTGTATAATTCTCATCAAATTTAATTTGTATATGTGGATCCAGATTGGATATTCAGTAAACGTTAATATCATATGAAAATAGAAATAGTGAATATGGATCTGGATACTTATAATATCCCACTCGACCTCTATGTTATCGATTTTACTCCCCCATATTAAAAACCTCTTTACAATAGAAAGCTTTGCTATTGTGGGACATTTCAAAAAGGAAATACTCACATGCCATCTTCTCATAAGGCGGTTAGTGAGACCGTTGGCGGTGCAAGGAGGAGTAAAGATGCTATAAGGATCAACATTACCCATTTCTTGATAAGCAATATCTGTTATTTCGTCACACTTGGACGAGGGTCGAATAAACGATTCCTTGTCGCATACCTCAACCGATTTCTTATAAGTTTGGTCAGAAATCATACCAGCTGCCCACATAAATTGGAAAAGTCCACGGTGATCATTATGATCATCCGTTAGGGCATTCCCTACCTGCATTACATATTTTCCAATAAAAGAACCATATAGAAGTAGCAAACGTATTAGAAATAAAATGACCGAGAGAAATAGTACCATGTAACCCTTAAGATTTATTGGACTTCCTGCATTCGCTTTGTTATATCTCACAATGGCTTGGCTTAATTGAGGAGCATAATGTCCTGAGAAAAGACGAGGTAACTGTTTAAATTTAAAATGACATCAACTTTACTACAAAGTTAAGACCCGCATTTTCATGATTCAAAGTAATTGCCATACACTTCGATATGCATTAATAGGTAATGCAGTTCTTTCGAAAATAAAAATCAAATTTGTGACTACTTAATTGGCAACAACTTTTGTATTTGTAAATATCATCGCAAAAAAGTAACAATGTTTCATTCTCATATCTTACACTCATTTACCTGCATAGCTCTCGCCTGTAATATAGAAATCCCGTCCTTTATATTGAGGGAATCGTTCAAACCAATTCAACAGAAATTGGAGTGAATCAGCAGCTGCAACACAAAGTTATAAATCAGGAGAAGCTCATGAGCATCATAATGATACAGACACATATATAAACATAAATTAAGTGAATTATACCGGTTCTTTTATCTCCATTGCTGGTTATATCCGAAGAGGTGTTTGAATAAGAATAGCCAACTCCGGCAGGAGAATCATGAAACAACAAATTTGCCACTGCAAATAAGTTGAGACTTATTAAACACATTTTCAAGAATTAAAACTCATACTACATTTAATAAAAAAGTTAAATAAAGTTGCACCAGTGTTCCACGAATACGGATTTAAGTAAACCGACTTTCCATCTTTATTGACATGAAATGGCCCAATTTCTTCAGCCATCCCAAATGCAACAGATGAACATCCTGGCCCTAAACAAACAACCTCGGTGATCAACACATTTGAAAACCACCACAACATCATCAAAGTAAACAACATTCATAATACAAACACGTTTTTTTAACTTTTGCCATTTGTGCATAAGTTAAAATGCATAATATTTAAAACAAAAAAACAAATTTAATAAACTCAATATTACATTTATTTAGTGCGTATTAAATGCGATTTTCATTTTAAAAGGAAACTTTTTGTTTAATAAATGCATTTAACCTATATGCTTCGAGGGCACAATTTAGAAAAACCTTAGAAAATATACGAATATACTCCCCTTGTCCCAAGGAAAGTGTCTGGAAAGAAGATAGGTGTAATTAATGAATTATCTTTTAATTACATTACCCATTCTTATACATTAAATAGATCGGTTACTTTTAAAGTTTGAAAAGTTAAAACTTTCTAAAGGCAAAAAGGAAAGTTACTACATTTTTATTATCCATACTTTAAAAAACATACAATAATTTTGGAACAAACATAAAAATAGAAAGGGGAGGGATTACAGTAGTTTTTTAGGATTTTTTGCCCAAAAATAGCAACATTTTCAATCTTGATAAAACCTAAAACTACCTAACTTTACTATTTTCGACATATACGATCACAACAACAATTTCCATTATAACCTAGACCATCCAATGCTACATTAATCATAATCCAAATACACATATTAAACATATTAAACATAAGAAAAGCTATAATTGTCGATACAATTACGAACAATAAACGATTAACATAAGTCGAAAAAAAACCTCCATTGAGCCAAAGAACAAGTGGTTTGGAAGCCGGATCCTGAGTAGCTTCCGTCAACCAATAAAACAAAGCTCTACCAGCTTCTTGATTAACAGTAACATAACCAGCATAATGAGCAAAGTCAACATTGAAACTTTGACCAGGAAGATTACTCACCTGGTCTAGTTTTTGCTCATTAATTGATAAACTTAGATTACATTGAACTGAAATTAATAAGAAAATGGAAATAAGAAATCCCCAATTACCCATTATTATTATTATTATTAGGGTTTAATTTTGTGATGAAAATGAAGATAGATTAATTGATTGAGAGCAACGAGGAGATTATTGTTTTTTTTATAGTGGAAAGATGATTGAAAAGTAAAATACTTTTTTGGTTGTTAATGCGGTTGCTTACTTTGGTGCTTTAAACGTAACTTTCCGTTACGGTATGATGTCATTAACAATTCTTTACACGCTAATCTATCTTTCCCTTATCTTCCGTTAAACAAAAACTTGTCCATTAAATTTGTAGGGTGTTTTTGACGTAATTAGCTAAACCAAGAGCTTAAGTTTAAGTTTAGGTTGGAGCTACACCTTTAGTTTATAGTCGTGACTTGAGATTAAATATAAAAAAGAACATATTTGGTAAAGTAGCTGAAACTAAAATTTATAAAGTAAAAAACATGAAAAGGTAAAACAAAATATATATTTTAATTAAAATAAAGGGTATTTATGTCATTTGGTTTATCATAAGTTCAAGTCTTTTTATAAGCTATTTCAAGTCGCTTATGATTTTGGGACTTATCAAAACTTATATTTTTCATAATTCCGTCAAACTAAATAAACTTCTAGAGTAACTTATTAAAAATGATAAGCTTAAACCCCTAAAAACTCCTCCATCAAACATATATAATGATCTTATGGTTAGAAGAATAGACATAAATATTAATAGGATATAGACCTATAACAAATACTTTAAAATCATATATTTCGTCTATCTTGTTAGCTTAGATAACATATTTTTCTCTAAACTTGAGTAACGAAGTGGTATCAATTTATTTTTCGTTTCAATTTAGGTGTATTTGTTTGGGCTTATATAAAGGGCTTATGACGTATTGACATCTCGGTTTATGTTTTATAAGTCCGGATTTTCGGCTGATGTAACCATTTATGGGCTTATTACTGTTTATTATGTCAAATAAACAGTAATAAGCCCATAAAAGGTTATATAACTGAAAATTCTGAACTTATGAAACATAAACCGAAATGTTAATAAGCCATAAGCCCCTCATATAAGCCAAACAAACAAATGTTTATTTTCTGATTATTTGTTATTATAATAACACGTGTAAAGAGAGAAAGTGTGAGTTGTATTTGGGAATCTAGAGATGCACGAGTAGAAGTATATGCGCCGAAGTTATTTACAAATATCATATGTTATATGTAAGGGGTATTGAATAAGTTGTTCAGTTAGACATTACCGGGCCATTTAACAGACTTTGACCGATACTCACAAATATATTTATAATAACACGTGTAAAGAGAGAAAGTGTGAGTTGTATTTGGGAATCTAGAGATGCACGAGTAGAAGTATATGCGCCGAAGTTATTTACAAAGATCATATGTTATATGTAAGGGGTATTGAATAAGTTGTTCAGTTAGACATTACCGGGCCATTTACCAGACTTTGACCGATACTCACAAATATATTTATAATAACACGTGTAAAGAGAGAAAGTGTGAGTTGTATTTGGGAATCTAGAGATGCCCGAGTAGAAGTATATGCGCCGAAGTTATTTACAAAGATCATATGTTATATGTAAGGGGTATTGAATAAGTTGTTCAGTTAGACATTACAGGGCCATTTACCAGACTTTGACCGATACTCACAAATATATTTATAATACTTCTTCTCTCTTTTGCGTTACTTAGGTTTAAGTAGCGTATTACGCAGTTCTAGGTTATAGCGAGTCTGATAAGATTAGTTCAATGTACTCATAACACTAATATTTTAACTTAATCTTAGTATTGTCAACTAAGTTGATTATAGTGGTTTAGGCTAGTAAGAAAAATTATGTCTGATCATATCTTAAGTATACCTCTCGGGTTAACTCTTAAAAAGATATGTTTGATACATATATGTAACATCCCAAATTTTAATGAAATAAGTTAAGGGACTAAATTTGTCAAATTTTAGAGTTGAATGAGTGAAAGTAATATATATATATATATATATATATATATATATATATATATATATATATATATATATATATATATATATATATATATATATATATATATATATATATGATTTAGAATCAGGGAGAAAAATTCATTTTATTTCATACTAAATTATTAACACGCGCTATACGCGAGTGATATAAATAATTAAATCAAAATAATAAATACACAGTTACACACAAACATAAAACTAATGATTTAAAATTGTATTTCTAATAGATTTTGAAAAAGAAAATGATAATTTTATGATTAACAATTTAAAATAGATAAAGGTATAAAATTAATTATAGTATATTAAGCGGTTTAAATGAAATCTATAAAAACTTGATTTAGAAGGGAAAATTAGAGAGGAATGACAAGTTATAGTTAAAATCTTTTATTTATTATAAGTAAGATGTACCTGTGTTTTCTTCAACGAGAAGCAAAGAAAACGAAAGGAAGAAATACTCATAATCAATTTCGGTTATCATATTTAATCCGTTTTCGATAATAGAAATCACCACAATACTCTAAGGATTGCTCTGAACACGTTTGTGGTAATTTGAGCAAGAAATAACGAGTTTTTATTCGAAGTTATTATGAATCACATTTCATAGGAGAAGGCAAAAACTCGTTTTAAGTATTTGTTATAAGTTAATGTATGATTCGTGAAGTTTTGAGTTGTTCTTGGGTAAGTTTGAATAAGTTTTATTAGGCTGAATAAACGTTTTCTAAACGTTTATTTTTTAAGCTATATATGATTTATATAGTATTGGGATAGTTTTTGATAAGTTTGGTTGAATTTGGTTAAGCCTGAAAAACTCGCAAAAATGGTATTTTGCTGAAGAAGACGAGTCAACGAAACTATTTTAAGAAACTAAGCTTCGGTGAGAAACTAGGTTTTGCCGAGAAACTAAATCAGCAAAACTATTTTGTGAGAAACTAAGTTATTATGTGAATTCAGTCCCAACGATAGTAGTTAATAAGTGTTACCTTTATCAGGTTTTTTGTTGCTATCAGTGTGAATGTTTTGGTTGAATTATCAAGAAATTAAGGTGAGTAAATATTGTTTTATAAAACCGAGCTTAAGAAAAAAGAACATTTTTGAGAAATGTTTGAGAAGTAACAAGATAAGAAAGAAGTAACATTGTGAGAAATGTTACAAAGTGTTAAAGTTGCGAAAGAAGTAAATGAGTTTTGATCAAAAGCTAAACCAGTAACACAATAAACGAATCTTGTTGTATGGGTGGTACGTAGCTACCCATACCTGTTAAAGTAAAGAATGTATCTTGCATAGATGTTACGCAACTATCCATACATGATAAAGCTACGTACGATACGTGACTACCCGTATGTTTGGATGACAGGTTGTAGGTAGTTGTCTGTATCCTTATTTGCTATTGCTAATTATTTATTGTCATTTATCGCTTGGAATAAATTTGTGAAAGTTAAAGTTATATTATAAAGGTCTCGGACATGAGTGGTTGTAGCTACTCATGTTCAGTGTGTGTACATATGATAATGTAAACTCAAGTTTCAGCTACTTTACTAAATTGTTTTTCATCTTTATATATAAACATAAGTCCCAAACATAAGCTCAAACTCCGGCTCTGGCCTAAACTCAAATTTAAGCTAACTTTAGTTAGTCAAACCCACATCCAATATAAGGGTTGTTGGGCCCTTTGGCTAAAATGATGAAATAATGATAAAATTTAGAGCGGGCTGGGCCTACAAAAAAGGAAAAAGTATAAATAACATGAAAGCCCTAAAACCCTTTCTTCTTCCTCTCGTCTTCTTTCCGACCATTTTCTCCCTTTTCCCCCAAAAACAAAATCAATCGCCGGTGTTTTCTTTATGATTCCTTGCTTTCTTATTTTCTAATTTCTCCGGTGAGTATTTTTACATTAATCTTTCATAAATTAATCTTATATGCTTATTTCTATCTCTATTTAATTTAGTAATTTAGGGCTCGAAAGTTAGGGTTTCATTATAGATAATTCGATACTTTTCATGTTTTGATTATACGGCTCTTTTTATACATTCATACGAAATATATATTCAACGATTAATGAATTTAATTTTAATTAAGACCAGTAGCTAGGGTTTGCAATCATTTTCGGTTTTGGCTTCGGCTTATTAATATATTTTAAACTGTTGATAAAAATGTATATACTATGGGAACCATAATTTAAACAAATGTTACCTAGCTAATAAGAATCTATACGAGAAATGTTTCTCGTTTCATTGATTCTAGTCGTGTTAACCAACGTCAAAGTAAAATATCAAATAATTCCGTTAAAACGATTTCTTGTGAAACTAGTGCTTTAAAATCTCATTCATCTTATAATTATTTTTGAAGTTTAACGGTTAATGCCATCCGTGCAGTGTGTTCTTTAGAACGTCTGCTAATCTGCTATGGAGAAATCTATTGACTCAAGGACAAGTAAGAGGAGATCTTCGTTAGCTTCTTCTAAACTTGTAGCTGCAAGAGTCAATAACAAGGAAAAATTAGCAGGTAAGCTAGTTTGATTTGTACTCGCTTTATCACGTGATATATGTTAATACATCCATGTGAGTTAATTTATGGTCGTTGAAAATTGCAAAATTATACATTGCCCGGGTTTTCAGATTTGTTTTTCTCTTCTTGCAGGCGAATTGGGTAAATGCCAACAGAGTAATCTGTCACAAGTGAGCAAGCTTCAGTCAGTACCTGTTATGAAAAGGAAATTCGAGAAATCTGCAGAAGCAAGCCCAAAGGTCACTTCAGTATATAATTTACGGAGTAAAAGTCCGATTATTGAAGGTGCTAAAGATTCTCTAGGTTATAATTTGAGGAGTAAAGTTCAGAAAACTGAAGACGGAAACGCTTCTACCAAGAAAACCACCAAAAAGGATGGTTCTGTACAGAAGGGAATTCAAATAAAAGAAAGCCAGAGAAGTCCGCCTTTAAAAACCTCGACACCACCCAGTGATAAGAACTTAACTACATTCGTGACTAGCCCTGACAAGAAGGACCAGCCTTTGTCTAGTCCATATGAATCCTTATACAGTGAACCTATGTATCATATCAGATGGGAAGGTATGTCCTGTAACGTTTTCATTAGCTTTTCTTCCCATAGATTTTCCTTAAAACGTCACTATCATTTGGAACTTTAATTATCTAGTTGCGTAGTTGCATTTGAGATTACCATGAATATTCGCTACCTGTTATATGTTATTAGAGGTGGCAAAACGAGCTGATTGTCAAGAAAAAAAGTTATAAGGCTCGACGGGTCAACTTTTTTGTGTTTTTTAAAAAAGAAATTAAAGTTATTAACCTAGTACGGTTATAAAAGTTATTTTTTATCAAGATCCAAGTTTTTTTTATATATTTATTAAAACCATCTTGTCATACTCAACTTATGATCTGTTTTTTTCTCATTCTACCCATTGAAAGATATTATGGTCTAATGAATTATCAATAGTTGGAGAAAAGCATCAATATGTAATTTGTAGATTGGGAAAACATGATAACAAGGTTCACTGTTACTGAAACTATACTTTCAAATTTGTAGGCGATGACATGGAAGACGGGCCAGTAGGACAGAATTGTATAATATGCAATAAGGATCTTTCGGGTATAATAGAAGATGATGATTCTGAAGATGATGATGATGATGATGATTTACAATACGAGCGCGACGAAGAGGATGATGAAGATGTTTTGGATTATTATGACGATCTTAATCCTCCTCTTCTTCCTGCTGTTGATATTCTTGTGTGTGGCCATGCATACCATACTGAATGCTTTGAAAAAGGTACACCTGAAAAACAATCTAGTGATCCCGAATGCCCTTTTTGTTCAAAAAAGGCTTGAAGAATAATATATGATAATTCAATTTTGCTGAAGGTGAAAACCATTTTTAGTACATGATGAAAATTCCTTATAGGTGATAGAACGTACAGAAACATAAACCGGAGGTTTTGTTTTTGTGATTTGAGTGTATGTGCCATTCTTCCATGTAGAATCACGTGTAAGATATTATTGGTAATCCTTGTTTGGAGTTTCGGTTTGATGAAATCAAAATTGCTAAATTAATCATTAGTTTATCATGTGTTAGTGTGGTGTAGATTTATTGTTCTGTATGATATTCAATTCAGTTAACCAACGGAATAGTTAGTTTTAAGAAAGAACGAGACTATTCATTATCAACAACTTATGTTGAGTAAAATTAATAAATTTGACAAAAGTGATTACATTCATATAATCATGCGATAATAACTATGTAGCTGGTAAATTTTAATAATCAGTTTTGTAATTACAAATGTCTGGAAGTAAGTTGATTGTTTTTATGTAGGATAATTTCGCGTCTGAGCTTGTCTTTATGTATACGTGTATGTACAGAAAGAAATCTTAGCTACACTTTAATTATGTGCACACCTGATGGATGAGCATTAATTCATGTTTAACATTAAAAATTTTCAATGCTCTTGACATATGTGAAACCAGATCGCGACTTAGATCAAAATAATGCCAGGAACAATCTATCTAGATTTAAGCAGATGTCATATGAACTTGCTGACCACACTTGGTCTTTGAGAAAGAGATCTGTGTAGCACAATAAGCTATTTTCTGGGTCTTAGTCTTAGTATCGCTGATGAATCTATTTGGTAATTCATGCCCACGTTCCACTATTATAATGGTTTTAAGAGTTATTTCCATATTCGAGATATTGACGGAAAATCTTCACTATAAAATATGTAACCTTAACTCAAACCCTGATTAGAAGTAAAAATCTTACCTAGATTTTAAACCAAATCAGATTCTGGGACCTAAACTCAAGCCCAGATTAGAAGCAAAATCCAGATTTTTAAAACCCTAAAAAAATCAAAATATGGACAAGAGTCCCAAATTGAAGCTTTAAGAAAAAATGGCATCTTTTCTTTCTAAGTAGAAGAAGGATTGCAGAAAGAAAAAGGAAAACACATATACTTACAGATCAAAGAAAGCGTAAGAAGAAAACTAACATGTAAAACGAGGAATCGCCTCTTAATTGAAACATGAATAGAATGGAAGTGATAGATGGAATTACGTAGGCTGTCGTAATGATGAAATCCAAAACACCGCTAGCACTATCACACTACAATCCACTATCAACAAGTAAACAGGCCGAAGAATCAATCTAGTCTAGTTTCCTGATAGTTTACTACACTAGACTCGGGGGACATGTCCAATACTTGTTCAAAGCCGAAAGACAAGGTGGGGCAATTTAACAAACCCCTTTTGTAACTAAACCGAATATTAACAAAACCGATGATATTAAATGCTCTGCCAGGAGGATTGGTCGGGATTAGGTAAACCTTAAATGCCATTAGTTCACACATGACTCTTCAAACCACGTTGTAGTAAATGTATAAGATAAGCATGGAACATAAGAGCACTCGGAGTGATAATGAGTGACAATGAGGTTGTGGTGGGTTGTGGGGAAAAAGGTGATGACGTGGCAGTGAGAATGAGGGTTGTGAGTTGTTATGATAGGGAGTTTTGTGGTGTGTTGTGGGATTATTTTATTATTTTTTTATTTTTCTTAAAAGATTTAAATAAAATAAATAATACATTTATTAAAATAAAAATACAATACAATAATTAAAAAAAACACACAATACAATAATTAAAAAAAAATTACAATACAATAATTAAAAATAAATCTAAACGTAAATAACTAAAACATTATACAAAAATTGAAAAATTAAGGATAAAAATACAAACTCTACAAACATTAGGCTAAAATTGAAAATTTTAAAACATATATAAACAAAAATCAAACCCTAAAATCTCCACCTACTCCCTTTCTTCTCCCTCCTCCCTTCCCTTCCCTTCCCTGCAACAAAGAAAAAAAAAACAGTCAAATTGAAAAAGAAAGCAAAACGAAAATTGAAAAGAAAGAAAAAAGAAAAAACATTTAGAAGAAAGAAAGGAAGAAGAAACAGAAAAAGAAAGGAAAAAAAAAAAAAAATCACAACGGATCGTTGTGGTGGTAACGATGGCGACAACGAAGCTCCACAACGAAGGGACCCGGAGTGGAGAACGACCACAACGGTCGTTGTGGGTTGAGAACGAGGCCAGAACCTCCCCCACTCCGGGTGCTCTAAGAAAGGTAGCCCAACGGGCCATTAATGTTTTGCATACAAAGATTGCCAAAAACTGAAATACGACTCTCACGCAACATGATTTTAAGGTGTGCAAGAGAAGCTATCGTACTTGTAATGGATGGTTTTCAAAAATCATGTAATAAATTTTTTAAATTATAGTGAATAACATAGCGGTAACATATTCAGATATAATATAGCGGTTTGTAAACATCTTTATACAAACCATACGTTACTTAATTGCACAATTCAAAAGCATGCATCAAAACTACACAAAACGAGGATAACGTCTACCCAAGCAACCCCATCTCATCAGGCTAGTATCTAGCAACCTACGAGCAACAGACACATTGAAAAGAGCAGCAAAGCTGGCGAGACAATAGTTTAGTAAAGATTATAAAACATTTCATGAAATATTATCTTTACAGTCCCAAACCATACTTGCACCCTCACAAGCAGATATATCACAAGTCATAAAGTAAACATTGATAAAGTGCACATCTAATTGATTCTCATCTCATAATCAAATTCCGCACTATCATCTACACCTTACGTCTAGGATCCATCTCATGTCCTAACATTATCTTTGAAATTAGGGTCCATCTCTTGCCCCATGGGACTACAATCTCGTTCGCTACTCGCACATTCTTGCATGTTATTATAAGTATTGGGCGTGTGACTCTCAATCTTTATAATAACCCGAAATGTAGGCTTTTACTACTTCGACGTTGCAAACGATGCGTTGTCGTTAAGGAGGGATCCACAATATGTCATCTCATACACTTCCCCATTCCCACGTGATGTATCCGGATGACACTCATCTTATGGTCATACATCACTCAAGTTTGAGATTAAATCTCAGTATCGCATGTTACAAGGGAGGTGTAGAATTCCCCGCAACCATCTTTCTTTCGCTATTTCTACCTAGCCAGTTAAACTAGGTCAGCCTATATACGAGCATCTACTTCTCACCTCCACCCAGTTCTCTTATGCAAAACTATATAAAGTCACATAATGCATATCATAATACAATAAACAAAAGCTATAAGGCCAATGTCAAGTATGTACGGCATCACAATGTACAACAATAATAAACAAATAATAAAGGTGTATATCATCACATTATACACAAGTAAGACACGAGTAACTACAACTACTCGATCAAAGTACGATTATGTTATCCTATTAAAAAGGTTAATCTTAAATCGATCATACGTCTTTATATCTTTCAAAACATCTGTCACACCCCGCTCAGGCGAAAACCCGAGGTGTACAGTAATACAGTATCAGAGATTCAAAGGTTACACACAAACATAAAATAACCATACATTCATCCATTAGAATAATAAAAGTGAAATAAGTCGAATTACAATATTCGAATAAATAACAAAGTACGACTAGATAGTTTTGGAATACAAGGGGAACTAATACAAGATAAGCAAAACAAGTTCCAATAAGCATCCAAATAGTCAAATAGCAATAGCATCATACTTGTAACCTCAAATCCCTGAAAAACGAAAAAAATATTATACGTCAACATAAAGTTGGTGGGTTATTCGTATAATAATAAAAATATAATATAAAAAGTGTTTCGATAAGTTTTGACCCATAAAATGATTAAATAAATCATATTTTGAAACTCATAAATGAATCATATAAAGCTTTTCAATAAATACATTTCAATAGCATACGTCACAAATACATAAATGAGCCTTAGATATTCAATACCACCTAAACCATAACATACTCGGGACTACCCAACCCTAGTGCGTCAAACTAAGGTTATACTATGAATAAAGCGGTCATAACATCCACCTAACTTGACAGAGCGACATCATCATCATAAAGTTAGTGGTGAGGGTTTGTTAAACCCATATATATATATATATATATATATATATATATATATATATATATATATATATATATATATATATATATATATATATATATATATATATATATATATATATATATATATATATATATACCGTCGGCTCATACGAGTTGACATTTGTGCATACGGGGCCTCATATTACCACAAAGGCCATACAAGTATAGGGAACGTTAATCTAATAGGCATCATAATACAATAATCCATAATATACATACATACGTCATACAACATACATACTTTAAAATAACACGCTTCTCATGCCCAAAAATAGTATAAAAAGGTAAATCGGGCTCGAATAACTCACGGAATAGAAAAGCAAAAGCAACGAATACGATACGTCGGGTATAAATCAACCGAAAGTAACTCCTTCGCCTAAGTGCCCTAGCAATACATACAAATAACCGTCTAAGTATCTCTAAGTCTAGTAGGGTTGCCTTATACGTTAACGTTATATGTTATAATGTTAATAAGGTTTGAAAAGGATAATATTTCATGTTAATGGTAATAAGGTACATAAGTAATGATACGTTAATGATAGTGAATGTGTTTGAGTTCAAAACGTTTGGATAAATAAGTGTAATAATCATGGTTAATAAAATCAGTAAGTAACAATAGGTTTTAAAGTGGTGAACGAGTTTAACTATTGAAAGCAAGATAATAAGCAAATTGTGCCTCTGATGCGTCGCAGTAGGCACCTACTGTGGTGCAGCGTCCTTGATACACAACTTTGTTTCGCGAGTTTTATTACGTAAAATGTTGTTATGGAACAAAAGTGTTACGTTGCATGTTCTTGTTACGCCATTATGGTGTTACACATGCCTTTGTTACGTTAAAATAGTTGTTTCGCAAAATTATGTTTCGGTAAAATTGGCCTAATGCGGCGCAACAAGAGCATGTTGCGGCGCATTGGTTGTTGTTTCGTTACTATTTTTATTACGGTAAATACTTGTCACGTTATCTTGTTACAGTGTTTGTTACGGGGAAAAATGATAAGTTGGCGAAACAGGGACTGCGGCGCAACACCAAGCTGTTGCGTCACACCGGGCATATTTTTCCATATAATTTTGACATCTGACAGGTCGCTGCGGCGCAACTGGCTTTTATTGCGTCGCAGTGAGCTACGGAACATACATTTTCAAATCATTTGCGAGTGTTTTAACGATAGTATTCACTACATATTATGTCCATAGGTCCGATATAAGGTTCTTAGGTAAAATCCTCCATAGTTTCGGCATAAAATACAGATTTATAGATGTTAATGTCATTTCATACCAATATGTGTTTTAAGTGATAAATATATATAACTTTTAAGATAAATCTTGTTATAATAACATCGTTACTTATTTTTTGACTAGGGTTTATGGATCTAAACCGAGGCTAAAGAAAACGATATAAAACATTCGATTTACATATGAAAAACTTATCAAACTTGATGAAAGTGAAAAGGATGATGATAAGGGTTGAATATTTCGATTTATATTGAAGAATCTTGCTGAAAATGGAGTTTGTTTGTGGCTAAAATCACCGGTAATGAAAGAGAAATGAAGAGAAATGTTTGTAGGTGTTTAGAGAAATTTTTTTGTGTTTTGGTGGAAATGAAATGAAAAGTGAAGAGAGAGTCAAAAGAGACAACTCCCAACCACTCCAATTACTGGAAATGGGGGGTTGACCTCGGTTGTGGCGAAAGTAACCCGGGAAAAGAGATAGTGAAAATCTTTACAAAACCAAGAAAAATGTCGTCGCTGCGTCGCACCACTCAAGGGGTGCGGCGCACTTGACCTCAGATGGAAAAAGTAATTTTTTTAGTTAAAGGACTGATTTTGTAATACTTTTAACGTTAAATCCGTTAAGGACCAATTTTGTAGCAAATTTGCTGTTAGAGGGATAACTTTGAAATATATTTTAACGGTAATATTAATCGTATAAATAAAGGAAATAATAACCCTAATTAACTTACGAGCATAATTATTTCTACCAGGCACTTAGATTCTAATACGGTTTCCGTCATACAGACGAGAAAGCCAAACGATACTAACCCGACAAAACATTGACATAAAACACTTCGATAATAAATATAACTCGATAAACTCAAAAAATTCAATACATCATATAACTCGATAAATATAATAAACTCATAAACTCATACGCGCATAAAACGCTAATACCGATATGAATGCATACTAGGGTCAAAACGAAACAAAAAAACATAAAACGTATTGGAAAATGTTGATAAAAACATGATGTTTTTATCAACTTTGGACGTATATAAAGTGATGCATATTTAATATTTACGAAGAATATTTAATATGAATGTGTAGCCCTTAGAAAGGCTTTCCAACGATATATTATACGTCGAAAACGTAGTTAAGGTGAATGAGATATAAACACCTAAAGATGGGTGTTTGGGTAACGTAACTGTTAGTTAACGTAACTAACAGTTACGCTAACGTAACTAATAGTTACGCTGAAACTGTTACGATAACGTAACTGTTAGCTACGCTATTTGATAGCTGTTATAGTTTCGTTAATGGCTGGTTAATGCCACTAAACTGAATTAAACACGAACGTTTTCCTTTGGGCTACAAAATGGAGCTTCGTGGCTCGATCACTGATACACCAGTTTTCCGATTAATATCTACAGTGATACCAATTTCCGATAGAATTTTCACGCAAGTGTGCTCCGGCAGTTTCGATTAAAAACTGTTTTCGTCATTGTATCCTGGGAAACAAACCGTGTAATATACGCGGAATTTGTTTTAAGGGAATCGTGTTTATCACGAGCCTTGGCAGTAATTTCGTGTACATTTCTTGTAATTTCGTTTACATTTTCTGTAATTTGAATTTTGTTTAATTTAAACGGTATTGTCTTTTACAATCTTAAAAAAAAAATCTTATTATAATACCGTTTATAATCAGAAAAGATTGGACTCAAACTATTTTGTTTCGTACTTGTTATATCCATATAATTTCTTTCCGCTTTGTTTAAAAGCTGTCACACCCCGCTAAAGCGGAAACACGGAATGTGAAGAGCAAAGTATCATTTCACGAGTTATACCAAAAAGTCAACGGTTCAAGTCATTTAAATTGAAATTAAAAGGTAACCATGTTCGAAAGATACAACCAAGATCCGTAAGTATAAAACGACAAATACATAATAAAGTATTTTAATAAAAAATTCCCAAGTATCAAAGGTCTTTTCCCGTATTACTCTTCACATAACTAGCTTGACCCGCCTGAGCAATGCACTTCATAACTTACGCTTAGTTCCTGAAACATGAGATAAAGTGTCAACTACGAAAACGTAGTGAGTGAGTTACAGTTTAAAAGTTGACCAAAGGTTTCAAATAAAAGTTCGACGAGTATATGTATAAGTACAAAGTTTTCCAAAAGGAGTAAGCGGATAAGCAATCGCTTAAAGGTAATTTATATACTGTCGTAAAAGTTCAAGTCAAGAGTTTAATGTTCTTAAAAGTTCAATATGAGTATACAAAGGTAAAAAGGTTTCCCAAAAGGAGGTTAGCGGAGAAAAGTCGCTTAAAATTTATATACTTTTGAAGTTTCAAGTAACGGGCGAATCGGTGCCCTAAGTTCGTAAAGACTAAGTATAGTCAAGTTTTAGTCAAAACGTAGTTGCGGAATAATCGCCAAAAGTTCGAAAATTTATGCGTAAAGGTAACTAATTAGATTTCTTGTATCAACCTCTTGGCATCTATAACTTAAGTGTTCACACTAATCCGATTGTTCAACCGTGAGGCCCCTCTTCCCGCCTCTCCAACGGGAAGTTGTTCTAGTTCTTAGTAATATGTACTTAGACTACCATCTAAGCAAGGAACACTTCTTTCCTAAGTATCGATACCCATAATTACTATACGGCTATGTAGTTAATAGTGTGTAAGTCTAAGTCCAAAAAGTAGCTGGGCACTAAGTAGTTTTGTTTTAAAGAGAGATAGTCGTCCGCCACTTAAGATCATGTTATAGTTCCATCAAGGGTTGGTCCGTATACAAGCATCAGTGATTAGTTTAGTTCAAAAGAGAGCGAGCCAGTAAGTTCAAGTAGAGTAAATTGTTTTACGCATAAGAGTTCAAATAGTTCGTACAAAATAGTTCCAAAGTTCAATAAGTTCCAAGTCAAAATAAGTTCCAAGTTCGATAAGTTCAAAAGTCAAAATAGTTCAATAAGTTCAAAAAGTCAAAATAGTTCAATAAGTTCAAGAGTCAAAATAGTTCAATAAGTTCAAAAGTTTCCAAAAACAGAAAGGTAGTTCAAATAGTTCAAAAGTTTCCGTAATTAGAAAGGTAGTTCAAGTAGTTCAAAAGTTTCCAAAAAAATAGGTCACAATACGTTGTACATAGATTAAAGCCCGTAAGGTAGTTTCACATAAGGATATTGTTCACAAAAGAGTTTGATCTCATGTTTCCCCCCAAAAAAGTACTTAAAATGTAAGAGTAAGGAGGGGTGTAACTCACGGGTTGCGAAGATAAGAACTTGGAAGAATGGTCGGAAATGAGAGCCGGGAATCACCGAACGCCTAAGGATACCAAGTTTTGTTCAAGTCTTATTATTATATTAAGTTATTATACCTAATATATAATAAATGAAATTTGTATTATATTATGTAATATAAGTAAATTTTTAGTCAAACTTTAAGTGTCAAGGTCCATTTTGTCCAATATAATCCGAAACGGTTAACGTTTTGTTTTAGTCAAAAAGTCCAAAGTTGATGTTATTGTTATTATGTTGAATATGTTTTGTTGGCCCAAGTGTTTTATATTTTCTAACAAAATTTAGGCAGCGCTTCCGCGCCCAAATTCTATGTCCAAAAATATCAACCACTTTCCCGCTTACAAAACACATATATATACATAACGTTTTCAAACATGTTTATCTTAGTCAATTAAGTCCAATACAAGTCACCAATATGTTCATTTTTACAAAACTCAGTCCCAATATGTCAAGTCTCAAAAGTCAGAATGCGTAACCAAGTTTTAAACGGCCAAAACGACAATTTTCGGGAAGGACAGCAGGCCGGTGCTAAGCACCTGGGCATAGGTGCTGCGCACCTGCCCTGCTGTTCTTCCCCTTTTTGAGTTTTTCTTACAAAATCGTTTATGTAAGTGATAGATCTTGACATGCAATCGGTATAAACCTTATTAATCATCATTATATCAGTTTATAAGTAACTTTTAACCATAAATTTGAAGATCTAAGCATCATTAATTAAAAACCCGTTTTTGTATAAAAATGGTTATAAAAGTTCATCAAAACTTGTTTTTATAGCTTAGATCATACATGCAATCGATTATAATAGTAATATGAGTAAAAAGGAAGATTTCTACCGGATGAAAATGCTTAGATGCTGCTCTAGGAGGATTTAGAGCTCCAA
Organism: Senecio squalidus; assembly: GCA_910822075.1. NCBI lineage: Eukaryota > Viridiplantae > Streptophyta > Magnoliopsida > Asterales > Asteraceae > Senecio > Senecio squalidus. The sequence continues at coordinate 34,171,002 of CAJVGC010000591.1, read as the reverse complement.
AAGTGTAGAAAACGTTTTGTAATCGAAATACTTTGCTTCCTTTTTGCTTGTCTTGATGTTTGAATGTTTTTAGATGGTGATTTTTGTGGATTAATGGCTGTAACTTTCTGGTTTTTGAGAGAGTTTTAGAGAGAAGATGGAGGAAAACAAATGTGTGTAGGTGTTTTGTGTTTTAAGAAAATGGAAATGAAAAGAAAATGATTTCAAGTAATAATAGGGGTCTTGGGATAGTGGGAAACACTGCAATCAAGTCAGAATCCGAGTTGGGAGTTGTTGGAAAGTTGTGTAAATCGAGATAAGGACTAAAAATGTAAAGTTTTTGAAATCTGGCGTTAGGTGCTGCGCACAAAAGCAATAGGTGCTGCGCACCGGGTGTTTTTTTTCCAGATTTTATCTAATTTTTGTTTTTACGTTATTGCTTCTTTGGACCTTTTCGTTAAATGAAAGTTCTTAATTATGATATGTTATGAACTTAGGAAAGTTCATTAGGTGTTTTCTTTTTATTAGGAGTTATATAAATTGATTCCGGGTGTGATTCCGACACTGTCGCGTTTCCGGTTATTGATCAGTTAAAGGTAACGGTAGACAATAAGAGCGATATAGAGTATAAATTGCACCTAGAATTTGACGGTTGTCACATTCTCCCCGGGTCGAAAGAAATTTCGTCCCGAAATTTAGTTCGTACCATCATGGAGGAATGTTCTGGAACCGATGTGGATATTTCTGACGGATTTGGTCCTCACGTTCCCATGTGAGATCGTGACCACGTCGAGAATCTCCACCGAAGCTTGATGATAGATGAAAGACTTGCCTGGGTTGTTTGACCTCTCGGTCAATAACCTTAAGCGGTTCATCAAAGAGTTTGAGTTCGGCATCGATTTTGACCTTGTCGAGGGGTTGACGATGGTCTCATCAGATAGATGCTTTTCGAGAGTGAGACATGGAAAAGTATATATATGAACGTTTGAAGGAAATCTGGTAGAGCTGAAGGCGATGAGCAATCGGACTAATATGTCCTAAGACTTAGTTTGGACTGGCGTACCTAGTTTCCTGAAACATAAGATAAAGTGTCAACTACGAAAACGTAGTGAGTGAGTTACAGTTTGAATAGTACGTCAAAAATATAAGTAAAGTATATAAAGTAAAAGTTTCCAAAAAGGAGGTTAGCGGAACAAGTCGCTTAAAATTTATATACTTTTAAAATTCAAGTAACGGGCGAACCGATGCCCTAAATTTGTAAAGACCAAATAAAGTCAAATTTAGTCAGTTTGTAGTTGCGAAAGTCAATCGCTAAAAAGTTCATAAGTTCATGCGTAGTAACTAATTAGATTTCTTGTATCAACCTCTTGGCATCTATAATTTAAGTGTTCACACTAAACCGATTGTTCAACCATGGTGCCCATCTTTCCGCCTCTCAAACGGAAAGATTCTCTAATTCTTAGTAATATGTACTTAGATTGCCATCTAAGCAAGGAACGGTTCTTTCCTAAGTATCGATACCCATAATTACTATACGTCTATGTAGCTAATAGTGTGTAAGTACAAGTCCAAAAAGTAGTGGGCGTCAAATAGTTTTGTCTAAAAGAGAGGTAGTCGTCCGTCACTTAAGTACGTATTATAGCTCCATCAAGGGTTGGTACGTATACAAGCATCAATAATTAGTCTAGTACAAAAAAAAGCGAGCCAATAAGTCCAAGTAGAAACAAAAATGTTTTACGCATAATAGTTCAAAATAGTACGTACAAACTAGTTCCAAAGTCCAAAATAAGTCCAAGAACGTTCCAAAATAAGTTCCAAATTAAGTCCAAGTACGTTCCAAAAGTCAAATTAGTTCATAAGTTCAAAAGTCAAAGTTTGATAAATTGCAATTTGATTCATAAAGATTTCAAGAACAATTAAATCTTATGTTTCCCCCAAAATTCATGTAAAACATATATAAAATAAGGGGTTGTAACTCACGGATTGCGAAGAACGAGAACTCGAAAACTCGGTCGGAATATGAAAGCCGGGAATCACGGATTGCCTAATATTACCAAGATATAATTAGTTGTTATATTATTATGTTCTTATATAATAATATAGACCAATTTTATTAACTTTAAGTGTCAAGGTTAAGTAAAGTTAAAATGGTCCGAAAAGGTAATTGTCACGTTTTTGTCCAAAAGTCCGATTTAACATTTTCATTCATTATATCTTAAGTGCTTTTGCTCGCTGAAGTGATTTACAATTTCTAAGGAAATTTGGGCAGCGCTTCCGCGCCCAAATTTCATGCCCAAAAATTGTACAATCACTTCCGCTCACAAATCACCCAAAACACAATATCATATATATTATAGTTCAATATAGTCCAATATAAGTCACAATTATTATTAGTTTTATTTATCTCAGTCCCATAATAATATTAGTAAAAGTCCAGAAAGTGTACATAATTTTTAAACGGACAAAACGACGATTTTTGGGAAGAACAGCAGCCCGGTGCGCGGCACCTGTCAGGGGGTGCTGCGCACCTCCTTGCTGTTCTTCACCGTTTTGTGATTTCTTTGCTAAAAACGTCTTTTTACCCATAGATTTCGACATGCAACCGGTTTAAACTTATTAAAACATCTTTTTAACAGTTTATAAAGCATTTTTGGTTACAAATCCGTGGATCTAAAGGTTATTTCGGTTAAAAACGTTTTTGACCATAAAAAGTCATAGATTTGTTCAAAAACACCTTTTCAACCGTTAGATCTTACATGCAATTGATTATTTGTATAAAAATAGTAAAAAGAAAGAAATCTACCGAAGGAAATGCTCGGATGATGAGTTTTGGTCGGATTTTAGCTCCAAAAATCTTTACAACACTAGTCCTTTTTGATAAAAAACGACACCCCCTTGCTTCTCTAGTTGATTAGAACGATTTGTATGGATAAAAGGTGGATTTTTATGGTGAAATGTTTCTGGAAATGGTGTTTGTTAGAGAGAAAAATAGAGAGAAGCTAGAGAGAATAAGTGTGTGTGTGTGTTTTTCAATTTGTAAAATGAAAAATGAAAAGAAAATAGATGGAGTGTTGTTTTAATTGCCTTGGAATACTGGTATGGCAGTAATGGCAGGTCTAGGCTCGAGTTGGTTGGTTGAAAGTTTACAAAAACGAGACAGGGACTGAAAATATAAATATTTTTGAATTCTGGCGTGAGGTGCTGCGCACCTCAACACTAGGTGCTGCACACCGGGTGATTTTTCAGCCTTTATCAGATTTTTCTTTTTTGCGTTTTTGCTTCGTTGGACCTTTTTGTTAATTAAAAGTTCTTAAGTATGATTGGTTATGAACTTAGGAAAGTTCAATAGGTGTTTTCTTGGTATTAGGACTTATATAATTGATTCCGGAAGTTATTCCGACACTAGTTCCGATAAAGTACAGACTCAATAGTTACGAACCAGGACAAAGTGAACACGATAAAAGAGTGACTAACGTTTCGAACCGATATAGCAATTGAACAAGTACCTGAATTTTAGACGGTTGTCACATTCTCCCCGGGTTGAAAGAAATTTCGTCCCGAAATTTTAGGGCGTCCTATCAGGAAGAAGAGTTCTCGAACAGATGTGGATACTTATGACGGAATTGGTCTTCACGCTCCCATGTGAATTCGTGACCTCGTCGGGAATTCCACCGAACTTTGATTATCGGAATACGGCTGTGCCTGAGTTGTTTGACCTCGCGGTCGACAACTTCGAGCGGTTCCTCGACGAAGTTTAGCTTGCTGTCAATTTTGACCTCGTCAAGAGGGATGACGATGGTCTCATCAGACAGACACTTCTTCAAGTGTGAGACATGGAATACATTATGAACATTCGCGAGAGTCTGAGGGAGTTGGAGACGATAGGCAATGGGACCGATACGTTCAATGACTTCAAATGGACCGGTGTACCTTGGACTCAGTTTACCGCGCTTTCCGAAGCGGACTACCCCCTTCCAGGGCGATACTTTGAGGAGTACTCGATCGCCAATTTGGAACTCGAGGGGTTTCCTTCGGTTGTCAGCGTAGCTCTTTTGTCGGGTACGAGACGTCTTCAGTCGTTCACGAATAGTGGTGATCTTGTCAATGGTCTCCTGGACGATATCGAGTCTCGTAAGTTGTCGATCGCCAGCTTCTAGCCAGCATAGCGGTGATCGGCACTTACGCCCATAGAGAGCCTCGAATGGTGCACACTTAATGCTGGCATGGTAGCTGTTATTATAGGAGAACTCGACCAGGGGAAGGTGAGCGTCCCAACTTCCTCCGAAGTCTACTACACATGCTCTCAGCATATCCTCAAGTGTTTGGATCGTCCTTTCGCTCTGGCCGTCGGTCTGAGGGTGATACGCAGTACTTAGGTCTAGTCTAGTACCTAAGGATTTCTGAAGAACATTCCAGAAATGGGAGGTGAATCGACTATCCCTATCGGAGATGATGGAGAGTGGTGTTCCATGACGAGAGACGATCTCGTTGATGTAGACTTGAGCGAGCTTCTCCATCGAATGATTTTCTCGAATTGGCAAGAAATGAGCGGATTTGGTCAAACGGTCCACGATTACCCAAATCGTATCGTTACCCTTAGCCGTACGGGGAAACTTAGTGACGAAGTCCGTAGAAATCTGCTCCCACTTCCACATGGGGATTTCTGGTTGCTGCAGTAAACCTGAAGGCTTTTGATATTCCGCCTTGACCTTGGAGCAAGTAAGGCACTTGGCTACATACAAGGCGATATCTTTCTTCATGCCCGGCCACCAGTAGTACTCTCGGAGGTCCTTGTACAACTTGTCGGATCCCGGATGGATGGAATATCTAGATCGGTGGCCCTCGTCCAAAATGAGTTTGCGAAGATCCTCAGATCTTGGAATCCATGCTCGACCTTTGAAGTAGTAGATTCCGTCCGACTTGCGTTCGAATTCTTTCTCATGATTATGAAGCGTCTCGACCTTAATGTTCTCGGGCTTTAACGCCTCTTGCTGTGCGTTTGCAATCTTCGTGCGAAGGCTCGTCTGAACTTGCATTCCCAATGCTCGAACTCGAGATGGCTTTACCCTTTCCTTCCTACTCAGGGCATCTGCTACTACGTTTGCTTTACCCGGGTGGTATTTGATCTCGCAATCGTAGTCGCTCAGCAATTCTATCCATCTACGTTGCCTCATGTTGAGCATTTTCTGATCTAAAATGTGTTGAAGGCTCTTGTGGTCAGTGAAGACCGTACAGTTAGTACCGTACAAGTAGTGTCTCCAGATCTTCAAAGCGAACACGACGGCTCCCAACTCTAAGTCGTGCGTGGTGTAGTTCTGCGCGTGGATCTTCAACTGCCTGGAAGCGTAAGCGATGACCTTGTCCTTCTGCATTAGGACACACCCAAGTCCTTGGTGGGAGGCATCGCAAAACACTACAAAGTTGTCCGTGCCCTCTGGCAGAGATAAAATCGGTGCGTGACATAACTGGTACTTGAGTTTCTGAAAAGAATCCTCCTGATCTTTTCCCCAGATAAAGTCCTTATCTCTCTGGGTGAGCTCGGTGAGGGGTTTTGCGATTTTTGAGAAATTCTCGATGAATCTTCGGTAATAACCTGCCAATCCTAGGAACTGACGGATTTCCGTCGGGGTTGTCGGGGCTTGCCATTTCTCAATCGCTTCGATTTTGGCTGGATCTACATGAATCCCCTCTTGGTTGACCACATGACCAAGGAAATGTACTTCTCGGAGCCAGAATTCACACTTCGAGAATTTGGCGTACAACTTCTGTTCTCGGAGGAGTTCTAAAATGAGCTTAAGGTGCTTCGCGTGATCCTCCTTGTTCCTCGAGTAGATGAGAATGTCGTCTATGAATATGATCACGAACTTGTCTAGGTATGGCCTACACACTCTGTTCATCAAGTCCATGAACACTGCCGGTGCGTTGGTCAGACCAAAAGGCATGACAAGGAATTCGTAATGGCCGTATCGAGTGCGAAAAGCGGTCTTAGGAATGTTGGACTTGCTGACACGAACTTGGTGATAACCCGAACGGAGGTCGATCTTGGAGAAGTAAGTTGCGCCCTGCAACTGGTCGAAGAGATCGTCGATCCTCGGGAGAGGGTATCGGTTCTTGACGGTCAGCTTGTTCAGCTCTCGATAGTCTATGCACATACGGAAGGATCCGTCTTTCTTTTTGACGAAGAGGATTGGGGCTCCCCATGGGGACGAACTCGGGCGAATATGACCATGGTCTAAGAGTTCCTGTAACTGCTTCGACAGTTCTTGCATTTCGGGTGGTGCCAGACGGTACGGTGTCTTGGCGACCGGTGCTGCGCCAGGAATGAGGTCTATTCGGAACTCCACTTGTCGTTGTGGTGGCAGCCCTGGTAAATCCTCGGGAAAGACTTCGGGATGATCCTTGACTACTGGAATATCTCGGAGTCGAATCTCAGAAGGTTTTCGCTCGACGACATGGGCAAGGAACGCGTCATAGTCCCTCAGAAGGTACTTGCGCATTTTGATTGAGGATACGATGTGAAGTTGTCGTCCAGGCTTGTCTCCCTGAACAACGAGAGTCTCCTTTTCCGAAAGAGGGATACGGATGAGTTTATCGAAACAAATGATTTCCGCTCGGAAGCGAGATAGCCAATCCATTCCGACAATGATGTCGAAACTTGAAAGCTCAATAGGAATTAGATCAATGGTGAAGATTTTATCGGATAGGCATAGTGAACAACCTAAGATTATGTCCTTAGCTTCAAATTCTTGGCCGTTAGCATATTCGACGGTAAAACTATCCTTAAGAACTTTAGATTCTAATTCAATGAGGGGTCTAAGTTCTAAGGAAATGAAACTTCTTTTGGCTCCTGAGTCGAATAGTACGGAAGCAGAATGATTGTTGAGGGAAAACGTACCAGTAACTGCGTTGGGGTCCTGACGTGCTTCCTCAGCCGTTAGTGCGTAAGCGCGACCCCTACCTTGCCCTCCTTGATTCTGTGGAGTCCGATTGAGCTTGGGGCAGGTATTGCGGAGGTGTTGGTCGCTTCCGCACTCGTAGCATGTCAATCTCGGGGCTGGAGCAGTTGTTTTGTCAGGGCAGTTCTTGGCAAAGTGACCCGTCTTTTGGCACTTGAGGCATAACGGGCAGTTCCCGTGATGATGGAGGTTGCACTTGTTGCACTTCGGGTGCGGTCCGGAGTAATATCCAGATTTAGCAGGTGGTGCAGGTGCAGGTGCAGGTGCAGGTGTAGCTGTCACGGCATAGTTTCGGGTCTTCTTCTTGTTGCGGTCGCTTCTCCTCGGGGTTGACTCAGCCTTTCTCTTCTCACCCGACTCCTTCTTGGAGGATCCAGGGGCGATGAGGAGGTTGCTGGTGAGACGATGAGCCAGAATGATTGCACTTTGGAGGGTTTGGGGCTCGGCTGACATGACCATGCCGCGGATTTCCGGAACTAAACCAGAGATGTACAGGTCGATCCGGTTCTCCTCGGGGGTTACCAGTCTTGGAACCAGTCGGGCGAGCTCGTGGAACCGAGTAGTGTACTTCTCGATGTCATTTCCGACCATCTTGTGGTCCCACAGCTCAGCCTCGAGCTTCGTAATCTCTCATCTCGGGCAGTACTCTTCGATGAGCAAGTTCTTGAAGGTGTTCCAGGGAAGAGCATAGGCATTGTCACGTCCTCGGGTTTGGACAACAGTGTTCCACCATGACAGAGCTCGACCATGGAATACGCAGGACGCGTACTCCACCTTGTTCGCCTCAGCACATCGGCTGATGTGTAGGACCGATTCGATACTCTCGAACCATTGGACCAATCCTACAGCACCAGTTGTGCCGTGGAACTCTTTTGGCTTGCACGCCATGAAGCTCCTATAGTTGCACGGAGGAGGGTTTGGGTGTTGGTTCTGGTCCTGGTTTTGATTTTGGTTGTTCTGCTGTTGTTGCTGTTGCTGGTGGTGGTTGTTGACATTGGCGTTGATCCCGGCGGTGATCTGAGCGATCATGTTGGGCATAGCCGCATTCAACTGTTCAGCAACTTGCTCGGCAATGATGCTAGCATTGGTGCGAGGAGCCATGATTCTACAATCAGAAGAACAGATTTAGTTTAGAACGCACGAATGGAATATGATAAGAATGCAATTTAGTGACCAAATGCACTTATAGCACGAGATTAGGATGAACGATTAAGTAGTACACACAAGATTTAGATCCAAGAGATAGAATTATAATGATCGCAACAGGTACAAGATTCACAAGATACGAAAAGCATAATGATAAAAGACAGGAATTTCATTGATAACAATAGAGTTTGGTACAAGTACTGAACTGAGAAAATACTGTCACAATACATAATAAGGAAAGATGATAAAGGTCTACGTCGTGTACAAAGAGAAAATTACGACTAGACTAAGTACAATACAATAAAGGAAATGACTAATGGCGCCTATCCAGAAACATCTTGGCTGCCATAACCACAATCAACGTGCCCATCACCAGACACATACCAATGAGGCGCTGCACAGTACGGGCCGTAGCTCGGGTCGATGCGATGAATCGCAACGCCTGCTCCGACAACCGTTCTGCAGAGTCGGTAACCTCACTGATGAGGTGTCCATGGTTCTGGGTCTCCTTAGCCAATCCCCGCACTTCGCGGTGCAAGTGGAGGAATGCGGCCGGTGGGGGAGGTTGAAGGGTAGGAGGCATCCTCTGCCTCGCGGCCTCGGCGTCTCTGGCGCGCTGCATCTCTTCACGCTCGAATTGCCTTTCCCATGAGTAGTGGTCCATGGTAGGGTTCCGTGGGACCTCTGGTGGGTGTCCGAACGGCAGGTGTGATGGAATAGGCTGGGATGGTCCCTCCTGGCGGGCAGCCATCCTATCCGGCAGACCGCCCGGGAGGATGACCTGCTTTCGCGCGGTCAACCTGGTACGTGGGCCTCGGTAGTGGAGTGTGGCGGCAACGGGTACCGGTGGAGGGGGCGGTAGCACATCCCTCGGGCTGGACCCGATGCTGCTCGAGATCGCCATGGAGGTATCTGTGACGTCCCGTCAATTTGAGGTACTTGAGTTACCGTCATTATTTTAATATTATTCGCAATTGATTTCGACCCTTGTGTTACGCTTTGTTTTGCTCACGATTTACTGTTATTGATTATCGGGTTCTTGTATTTACTGATTTGTCCCTCGGGACTTGATAATATTATTTTACCTAAGTGCCAATTAGTTAGTATTCTCATAATTATAAGTTAGAAGGTTTATGCCAAATTTGTCGGTTATCGGATCCTTTATCCGCGAGTTATCGCTCTTTTACTCTTGCGTACCCTTTTACCGAAATCGTGCGAATCTCGAAATCAAAAGTGAAATTTTAATATTAAATGAACCTAATATAAAGTAAATCAAAGTATGAACTTCCCTAAGTTCAACGCAAAAAGAATCGGGAACTTTCGACGAACGAAACTCCTTAACGATCGCGAAAACGAAAATCAGAAAGTGCTGGAAATCACCCGGTGCGCAGCACCATGGCATAGGTGCGCAGCACCTCCTTGCCAGAATTCAAAATCTTACACTTTTGGTCCTTGCCTCGTTTTTGTAATAACCCAACCAATCAATGAACGACCATGTGCTCTTTTACTGCCATTTTGCCTGCCCCAAAGTGTATCATTACACTTCCCTTTTGATTTCTTTTCTTTTTCATTTTTACAATCAAGAAACACACACACACATTAATCTTCTCCATTTTCTCTCCACTTTCTCTCTACAAACATTCATCTAAACCAGAGATTCCAGCCACTAAAAACACATAAATCATCCATCAAAATCGTTTGATCATCAAAGCAAACAAGGAGGAGCAAAGCATTTTCGGTTTTCAAGCATATTTCTTCACTTTTGGAGCTCTAAATCCGTCCAAAACACCATCCATTCATTTACATCCGGTAGAAATCACTCTCTTATCATTATTTACTGTTTTTATAAATTGCATGTGTGATCTAAGCTATAAAAATGAGCTTTTGTAAGGATTTATATCACTTTGTATACAAAAACGATTTTTACATAAAACACTACTTAGATCTATGTTCTTGTGAGTAAAAGTTAATTAGAAACTATAAAAATGATGTTTTATAAGTTATCTACGGGTTGCATGTCGAAATATTTGAGTCACAAAACGATTTTAGCAAGAAAAACACAAATCGGGAAGAAGGCAGCAGCTAGGTGCGCAGCACCGGGCTGCTGACCTCCCGAAAATGTGTCGTTTTACTCGTTTAAAACTTGGATTCACGTTCTGGACTTTTGTCAATAATATTATGGGGGCTGAGATGAGTAAAAACAGTAATAATGGTGACATATTGTACATTCAAATCCTTCGTTTTGCTAATTTTGGCGTTTGTCTTGTGTTCCGGAGGCGGATATTCTCATCGTTGTACCACCGAAGTTGTCATTCCAAATTCTGGTCAAATCAAGCGGAGTAAGCGGTATAACTTGTTACTCTTGTGAACCTTGTGATTTCATTATATGTGTATTATTCGGTTTTAGCCTTGAAAATCGGTTAGGATAAATTATTAGACCAACACTCGTGCGTTTGATCGATTTGGACTAAAGTTGGACAAAATGCTAAAAATTTAAGTAACCAAAGTATTATGTAAAGCTAAATATGGTATTATGTATTGTGTATAATGGTTTAAAATGCATTGTTTATAAGCGGGAAAGTGATTGAATAAATGGACTAATATTTTATGGCGCGGAAGCGCTGCCGAAATTTCATCTCACAACTTTTTATGACTTAAAACACTTATGTAAATAAATTGTATACCAAAGTAACATATTATACAAAAACATTGTCCTTGGACTCAAAGACACCAACGCAATCTCGAATGTCATGATATTACTTAAATGGACATTTTAAACCTTTGCGATACTTTAAACTTCGTCTCAATTTAATCATTGTTTTAAGTCATCAAATTATGTTTTGCGGCCAATTTTATAAAATGGTGTTGAAAGGCTTTTGCTTTAAAACATTTGGTAAGAAAACACTCCAAATTATTCAAAGTGTCAAATTGGACTTTTAAATTGACTTTGACTTTAATAAGTCAACTTAATTGACGTTTGACTCTTATAAGTCAACATGATTGAAATTTGACTTTCATAAGTCAACATAATTGACCTTTGACTTTCATAAGTCAACATCTTAATTTTTGGTCGACTTAATGAACATTTATATTAATAATCCTTTCGACTCGGAGTTATCATTTGCTTCCAACGGTCGCTGTTGACGTGAAAGATCGATATCTTACCGATCGGCCCTTTTCTGGCGCGGAACATCGTCTTCTTAATCCGTCATCCTTATTCGATTTACTAAACGTTGGAATATTATATTAAACGTAATCTTAACCGACAAGGCTAAACCGGACCTAGACTTATCTGGATACTGAGACTATGTTGTTTATTGTTTAAGGCACTTAGGCGGTGGAGTGGTAGCTCTGTGTTTGGTGTACCCGATTTTTGTTTGCTGAAGCTTTATCTGTGAGTTATTCGTAGCCCTTGTCTTAAATATTTTTGGGCTGTAAAGCGTATTTTATAAAATTGTCTGCTTGTATGCGGGACTTTGTTGATTCTCTTGTTTACCTAGTTGAATAGGTCTGCTTTAGATTAGGAGTCTTTATTGCCTTGGTGGCACCCCTAATACACTCGTTAAGCTTTATGCCCAACGGTTTCATATTTATAGCTATATGGGTTATTATACCTAACCCTCATCGCTCGGTAGGATGCTCCTATGGGTAGATGTTATGACCGGTATATTCCTCGATTACCTTTGGATTGACTCACCTTAGAAGAGGGGACTTTATTGTGTGGTAAGGATCGAGGTGTATGACTAATCTAAGCATGGTATCCTCACTAGGGTTGAAAACAAGATGCAATACAATGATTATGTTATGATTTGAAATATGATTTTGAAATTTATCGAAACTTGTCGATGGGTCAAATTTTACTTATAAATTGCGAATAATTCACCAACATGTTGTTGATGTCGTTTTAACGCTTTGCAGGAAATTGAGGATTTCCGTGATCATGCCATAGTTTATTTTTGGATCGCTTGCTTTTGGGGAATTTGAACTTGAATTGTTTATTGTAATTTCCATGACGATCCTTTTGTTGATTTCTTTTGGAATTGTATTCGTACTTGGCGTCTCATCGCCTTGACTTATTGATGTGTTTTGTAACATTTGGCATGATCAATTTAATTTAATGTTTTGTTTATCGGTTATATAGTTGTAATCTTGACTTTGATATTATAACTGGAACATCTCGCGTTTCCGCTTCCAAGCGGGGTGTGACAGTATCCTCCGTGGGATTAGTGGTCTGGTGTCGCTGGCTCTCCGAGGCAGTGCGGCCCTCGGAAGGCGACGCGGCTCTAGGTAAGGAGCGAGACTGTGAGTGCGACGGTGAACGCAATCGTGAGGAGTGAGACATGTCGATCTGTGAACAATGAGTTTCATGAGTACTAGAAGATACAAAGGAATAATAAAGGAAATGTGTAATGAAATGCATGTACGGGTCAGTCGCGTGAGAATCGGGAAAAGACAGTACCAGGAATTTTTGGACTCAAAACCGTTAACATTAGTAATTACTTTCCGTCCTTGCATAATCTCTTTTGAACTAGGCATGGGTGATCATGCTATGCATAGTTGAAAATAATTATGCAATCGCGAAATTAATTCTCTAAAGTTTAGACCCATAAACGATTTTCCGAAAATCCTTGGTTATAGTTTGGTTTCGAAAACTTTTGAAAATTTTTTAAAACCGTTTTTCTCTATAACCCGTGCTCTGATACCAAGTCTGTCACTGTGACATTCGCGAATTTCACGGTATTATTCTATCGACTTGTATTCGTTTTATTTATTTATGTTCGTGTTTTGACCCTATTGTATTTCTTTTATGTTTATCGCATTCGTATTTTATGGGTATTGTATTCGTATTTTCTCGTATTTTATGGGTGTCGTAATTGTATTTTATGTGTATTTACGTTTATCGGGTATATAGTATGTGATTCGAATCTTTATGTCGGGAACGTATAGTCTTAAGTGCCTTTAGTATAAGTCTAGTATGCTCTTATGATAAGTTTAGAGGAATTATGCCTTAATTATATGATTAAGATTAACGTTTAAAAAGTATTTCATTTTTAGTCTTTTCGGAAATTTTATTACAAAACTAGTCCTACGGGAGAATTTCTATTACAAACTTAGTCCTTTTCATATTTTTATTACAAGAATCGTCCCTACCTAGGGATCAACAAGTTTTTGTCTTATCCACCTAACACCCCCACACACCTTTCATTCTTATCCTTATCACACTCTCTCTAGAAATCTCACCTACAAACACTCCACCTTCTCTCTACTTTTTCCGGTGATCTAACCGTTGGATTTCAAATCCGAGACCGGATTCTTGTTCACCGTCATCATCTTCATCTATCCTCCAAGTTTCATTACGATCAAGTAAGTATTCCTTCATTTTTGTTTTAAACTTTATTCTATTTTGAGTCAATCCCGAAACTATCATTTTTCACGGTCAAAACCGAGATTTTATTGAGGGTTATTGTATGTAATCATATTCTGGACATAGGGTTCCAATTTGGGGTCAAATAGACGCCTAGAACACTTAGAAATCTCATTCCGAATGATATTTTTCGTAAAAATCCCGTTATGGCACGTAACAAACACCCCGATCACGTAATTGTACTATTACGCACGTAATTGTGCCTTGTTACGCACGTAACAGCCTTGTGCCTCACGTAAGTCAGCTTTGTACCACGTAATTGATGAATTACGTGACTTGAGGGTCACGTAAGTAACCCATAGTCGCGTAATTGACCATTCTTGCACGTAATTAACTTGTTACTCACGTAAGTCTTGCTAAAATCACGTAATTCCTTCATGATTAAGTCACGTAACGGCCATAGTCACGTAATAGCCTTGCCATGCACGTAAGTATCTTCATGATCACGTAATTGATCAATTACGTGACTTGTGCCTCACGTAACTTCTTGTATAACACGTAACTTGATACTTACGTGACTTGTAGTGCACGTAAGTATGAGGATCACGTATGTAGTATGTATAACACGTAACTTGCTTGTTTGTCAAGTAACCATGCCCTTTATCACCTCTTGGGCACGTGTTACTTCTTTGTTCCGTAACTTCTTGTATAACACGTAACTTGATACTTACGTGACTTGTAGTGCACGTAAGTATGAGGATCACGTATCTAGTTTGTTGACTTTCCGAAGCGTTTGTAATTCCGTTATATCGATATTCCTTTGGTTATTCTAAAACCCGTATAAAACGTTAATCATTAAGGCATAACCCTACTAGACTTAGAGATACTTAGACATGTTTATTTACGTGATGTATAGGGCACTTAGACGTTGGAGCTTGACGGTATTATAATATTTCCCGACATATAGAGATTTGGATTGCTTTGCTATACAGTGAGTTATTCGTTGCCCTTTTTACCCTTTTTACATTTTTGGGCATGATTAGCGTTAAACAAAGGTATTTTATGGTATGTATGTATTATGGTATGTATATATGGATATGAATGCTTTAGATGATCTCACCCAAACTTGTACCGCCTTTGTGGTAGTACAAGGCCCCGTATACACACCTGTTAGCTGTTAGCCGCCGGTTCGTATATATAGCGCTATATGGGTCTAACAAACCCTCATTACTAACACGCTATATGATGATGGTGCGCCCTGTCCGTGTTAGTAATGTTATGACCGATTATTTCCGAGAACAACCTAGCTTGAGACACTAGGTGGGGTTAGTTGCCAGTATTGTTAAGGGTCAGGTGTATCGTATGTTCCTAGAGCTGATATTCTATCCAGTATGGTATTTATTTTATGGCATGATTATGATATTTTATGAAATGATTATGGTATTTTATGGTATAAGTATGAGTATTTTATCAAATGGTTTTGTAAACCTCACGTATATTTTGAAACATCATTTTCAAATGACTTATCTTCAAATCATAACACTTTTGGGTCAAAACGTATTGAAACTCTTATCCTATTATGTTTTTATTTACTATTGCGAATAATTCACCAACTTTATGTTGACGTCGTATTTTAACGCTTTTCAGGGATTTGAGGTTACTTTATGATTGCTATGCTTTGACTGGCTACGTGGATCTTTTGCATGGAGTTTATTTTGCTTTATTGAATTCCTTAGTATCCCAAACTCTGTAGCCATATTTTGATATTATTCGGATGACTGTAATAACGTATTTTTTACTTCAAACTCTTTATCTATGTTGATTTTGTATGGATTATTTATGTTTGATGTAACCTTTGAATCTCTGATACCGTATACACTGTACACCTCGGTTCCGCCATTTATGCGGGGTGTGACAGTCACACCCCGCTAAAGCGGAAACACGGAATGTGAGAGCTGGAAAATCATTACACATGTCATACAAAACATAACGGCATTCAAGTCATTAATTAAAAATAAAAGTGTTTACAAATCCACCGAAACGACCAAGTCATGATATTTAGTACATCGATACACAAATCAAAAGTTTCATTAAAAATTCCCAAAAGAAATAATGGTCAAGTCTTTTCCCACTGAGGTTCTCACACAACCGCCTCGACCCGACCATGCCATGCACATCATGCTTATACTAGTTTCCTGAAACATAAGATAAAGTGTCAACTACGAAAATGTTGTGAGTGAGTTACAGTTTGAATAGTACGTCAAAAATATATGTAAAGTATATAAAGTAAAAGTTTCCAAAAAGGAGGTTAGCGGAACAAGTCGCTTAAAATTTATATACTTTTAAAGTTCAAGTAACGGGCGAACCAGTGCCCTAAATTTGTAAAGACCAAATAAAGTCAAATTTAGTCAGTTTGTAGTTGCGAAAGTCAATCGCTAAAAAGTTCATAAGTTCATGCGTAGTAACTAATTAGATTTCTTGTATCAACCTCTTGGCATCTATAATTTAAGTGTTCACACTAAACCGATTGTTCAACCGTGGTGCCCATCTTTCCGCCTCTCAAACGGAAAGATTGTCTAATTCTTAGTAATATGTACTTAGATTGCCATCTAAGCAAGGAACGGTTCTTTCCTAAGTATCGATACCCATAATTACTATACGGCTATGTAGCTAATAGTGTGTAAGTACAAGTCCAAAAAGTAGTGGGCGTCAAATAGTTTTGTCTAAAAGAGAGGTAGTCGTCCGTCACTTAAGTACGTATAATAGCTCCATCAAGGGTTGGTACGTATACAAGCATCAATAATTAGTCTAGTACAAAAAAAAAGCGAGCCAATAAGTCCAAGTAGAACAAAAATGTTTTACGCATAAGAGTTCAAAATAGTACGTACAAAATAGTTCCAAAGTCCAAAGTAAGTCCAAGAACGTTCCAAAATAAGTTCCAAATTAAGTCCAAGTACGTTCCAAAAGTCAAATTAGTTCATAAGTTCAAAAGTCAAAGTTTGATAAATTGCAATTTGATTCATAAAGATTTCAAGAACAATTAAATCTTATGTTTCCCCCAAAATTCATGTAAAACATATATAAAATAAGGGGTTGTAACTCACGGATTGCGAAGAACGAGAACTCGAAAACTCGGTCGGAATATGAAAGCCGGGAATCACGGATTGCCTAATATTACCAAGATAGTTTAATTAGTTGTTATATTATTATGTTCTTATATAATAATATAGACCAATGTTATTAACTTTAAGTGTCAAGGTTAAGTAAAGTTAAAATGGTCCGAAAAGGTAATTGGCACGTTTTTGTCCAAAAGTCCGATTTAACATTTTCATTCATTATATCTTAAGTGCTTTTGCTCGCTGAAGTGATTTACGATTTCTAAGGAAATTTGGGCAGCGCTTCCGCTCACAAATCACCCAAAACACAATATCATATATATTATAGTTCAATATAGTCCAATATAAGTCACCATTATTATTAGTTTTATTTATCTCAGTCCCATAATAATATTAGTAAAAGTCCAGAACGTGTACATAAGTTTTAAACGGACAAAACGACGATTTTTGGGAAGAACAGCAGCCCGGTGCGCGGCACCTGTCAGGGGGTGCTGCGCACCTCCTTGCTGTTCTTCACCGTTTTGTGATTTCTTTGCTAAAAACGTCTTTTTACCCATAGATTTCGACATGCAACCGGTTTAAACTTATTAAAACATCTTTTTAACAGTTTATAAAGCATTTTTGGTTACAAATCCGTGGATCTAAAGGTTATTTCGGTTAAAAACGTTTTTGACCATAAAAAGTCATAGATTTGTTCAAAAGCACCTTTTCAACCGTTAGATCTTACATGCAATTGATTATTTGTATAAAAATAGTAAAAAGAAAGAAATCTACCGAAGGAAATGCTCTGATAATGAGTTTTGGTCGGATTTTAGCTCCAAAAATCTTTACAACACTAGTCCTTATTGATAAAAACGACACCCCCTTGCTTCTCTAGTTGATTAGAACGATTTGTATGGATAAAAGGTGGATTTTTATGGTGAAATGTTTCTGGAAATGGTGTTTGTTAGAGAGAAAAATAGAGAGAAGCTAGAGAGAATAAGTGTGTGTGTGTGTTTTTCAATTTGTAAAATGAAAAATGAAAAGAAAATAGATGGAGTGTTGTTTTAATTGCCTTGGAATACTGGTATGGCAGTAATGGCTGGTCTAGGCTCGAGTTGGTTGGTTGAAAGTTTACAAAAACGAGACAGGGACTGAAAATGTAAATATTTTTGAATTCTGGCGTGAGGTGCTGCGCACCTCAACACTAGGTGCTGCGCACCGGGTGATTTTTCAGCCTTTATCAGATTTTTCGTTTTTGCGTTTTTGCTTCGTTTGTCACATCCCGCTAAAGCGGAAACACGGAATGTGAAGAGCAAAGAATCATTTCACGAGTTATACCAAAAGTCAACGGTTCAAGTCATATAAATTGGAATTAAAAAGGTAACCATGTTCGAAAGGTACAACCAAGATCCATAAGTATAAAATGACAAATACATAATAACGTATTTTAATAAAAATTCCCAAGTATCAAAGGTCTTTTCCCGTATTACTCTTCACATAACTAGCTGGACCCGCCTGAGCAATGCACTTCTTAACTTACGCTTAGATTCCTGAAACATGAGATAAAGTGTCAACTACGAAAACGTAGTGAGTGAGTTACAGTTTAAGTAGTCGGCAACAATAAGTAAAGTATATAAAAGTAAAAGTTTCCAAGAAGGAGATTAGCGGAGAAAAGTCGCTTAAAAATTTTATATACTTATAAGTCCAAGTAATGGGCGGACTGGTGCCCTAAGTTTGTAAAGACCAAATATAGTCAAATTTAGTCAAACATTAGAAGCGTATATCAATCGCTAAAAAGTTTATAGATTAAATAGTACGTCAAAATATAAGTAAAGTATATAAAGTAGGAGTTTCCAAAAAGGAGATTAGCGGAGAAAAGTCGCTTAAAGTTTATATACTTTAAAGTCCAAGTAATGGGCGGACTGGTGCCCTAAGTTTGTAAAGACCAAATATAGTCAAATTTAGTCAACAGTAGAAGCGTATACCAATCGCTAAAAATTTTATAGTTTAAATAGTACGTCAAAATATAAGTAAAGTATATAAAGTAGGAGTTTCCAAAAAGGAGATTAGCGGAGAAAAGTGGCTTAAAGTTTATATACTTTAAAGTCCAAGTAATGGGCGGACTGGTGCCCTAAGTTTGTAAAGACCAAATATAGTCAAATTTAGTCAAACAGTAGAAGCGTATACCAAACGCTAAAAATTTATAAGTTTATGCGTAAGTAACTAATTAGATTTTCTTGTATCAACCTCTTGGCATCTATAACTTAAGTGTTCACACTAATCCGATTATCCAACCGTGAACGGCCCCAACTTCCCGCCTCTTAAACGGAAAGTTAAACAGAACTTAGTAATATGTACCTAGACTGCCATCTAAGCAAGGAACGGTTCTTTCCTAAGTATCGATACCCATAATTACTATACGGCTAAGTAGTTAATAGTGTGAAAGTCTAAGTCTAAAGTAGTCGGGCACTAGTCATTTCATTTTTAAAAGCGAGAGAGTCATACGTCCATCACTTAAGATCGTGTTATAGTTCCATCAAGGGTTGGTACGCATACAAGCATCAATAATCAGTTTATTCAAAAGAGAGCGACCAATAAGTCTAATTAAAGTCAAATAAATTACGCATAAGAGTTCAAATAGTCGTTCAAATAAGTCTGAGTACGATCCAAATGTCAAAATTTAATAAGTCAAAAGTCAAAGTTTGATAAGTCAAAAGTCAAAGTTTGATAAGTCAAAAGTCAAAGTTTAATAAGTCAAAAGTCAAAGTTTAATAAGTCAAAAGTCAAAGTTTGATAAGTCAAAAGTCAAAGTAGTTTAAATAGACCAAAGTCAAAATAGTTTAAATAGACCAAAGTCAAAATAGTCGTACAAGTTCAATAGTCAAGATAGATCACAAGTTCAATAAGTCAAAATAGTTTAAATAGACCAAAGTCAAAATAGTCGTACAAGTTCAATAGTCAAAATAGATCACAAGTTCAATAAGTCAAAATAGTTAAAATAGACCAAAGTCAAAATAGTTTAAATAGACCAAAGTCAAAATAGTCGTACAAGTTCACAAAAGGTTTGATATCATGTTTTCTCCAAAAAGAGTACTTAAAATGTAAAAGTAGAGAGGGGTGTAACTCACGGGTTGCGAAGATAAGAACTTGGAAGAATGGTCGGAAATAAGAGCCGGGAATCACCGAATGCCTAAGGATACCAAGATTTGTTCAAGTGTTATTATTATATCAAGTTATTATACCTAATATATAATAAATGAAATTTATGTTATATTATGTAATATAAGTAAATTTTTAGTCAAACTTTAAGTGCCAAAGTTCATTTTGTCCAATATTGTCCGAAACGGTTAACGTTTTGTTTTAGTCAAAAAGTCCAAAGTTGATGTTATTGTTGTTATGTTGAATATGTTTTGTTTGCCAAAGTGTTTTATATTTCCTAACGAAATTTGGGCAGCGCTTCCGGGCCCAAATTCTATGTCCAAAAATATTAACCACTTTCCCGCTTACAAAACACATATACAAGCATAACGTTTTCAAACATGTTTATCTTAGTCAATTAAGTCCAATATAAGTCACCAATATGTTCCTTTTTACAAAACTCAGTCCCAAATGTCAAGTCTCAAAAGTCAGAACGCGTAACCAAGTTTTAAACGGCAAAAACGATAATTTTCGGGAAGGACAGCAGGTCGGTGCTAAGCACCTGGGCATAGGTGCGCAGCACCTGCCCTGCTGTTCTTCCTTTTTCGAGTTTTTCTTGCAAAATCGTTTATGTAAGTGGTAGATCTTGACATGCAATCGGTATAAACCTTATTAATCATCATTATATCAGTTTATAAACAACTTTTAACCACAAAAACAAAGATTTAACCACCATTTATTAAAATCCCGTTTTTGTATAAAAATGGTTATAAAAGTTCATCAAAACTTGTTTTTATAGCTTAGATCATACATGCAATTGATTATAAGAGTAATATGAGTAAAAAGGAAGATTTCTACCGGATGAAAATGCTTGGATGATGTTTTAGAAGGATTTAGAGCTCCAAAAGTGGTAGGAAAAGCTTGAAACCGAAATTACTTTGATTCCCTTTCTTTCTCTTGATCTTAAAACGTTTTTAGATGGCTGAATGATGGATTTTTATGGCTGGAACTCACTGGAAATGGTGAAGTTCTTGAGAGAGTTTTGAGGGAAAACTAGTAAGTGTGTGTGTTTTTGTGTTTATAAAATGAAAAAGAAAAGAAAATGGACTCTAATGATGGTATGGGGTGTGGGTTCTGCTAAAGTCAGTAATGGAGTAGTCTAGGACGTTTTTGATTGGGTGTTTATGTTTATAAAAACGAGACAATAACAAAAATACAAAATTTGAAATCTGGTGGCCAGGTGCTGCGCACCAAAACCATAGGTGCTGCGCACCGGGCAGTTTTTCAGTATTTTTCGGATTTTTCGTTTTTACGTTTTTGCTTCGTTGGACCTTTTTGTTAATTGGAAGTTATTAATTATGATTTGTTATGAACTTAGGAAAGTTCATTAGTTGTTTTCTTGGTATTGGGACTTATATAAACTGATTCCAGGTGTGATTACGACACTGTCGCGTATCCGGCTATTGATCAGGTAAAGGTAACGGTAGACAATAAGAGAGACATAGAGCATAAATTGTACCTAGAATTTGACGGTTGTCACATTCTCCCCGGGTTGAAAGAAATTTCGTCCCGAAATTTAGTTCGTACCATCATGGAGGAATGTTCTGGAAACCGAAGTGGATATCTCTGACGGATTTGGTCCTCACGTTCCCATGTGAGATCGTGACCATGTCGAGAATCTCCACTGGAACTTGATGATGGATGAAAGACTTGCCTGAGTTGTTCGACCTCCCGGTCAACGACCTCAAGCGGTTCATCAAAGAGTTTGAGTTCAGCGTCGATTTCGACCTTGTCGAGGGGGTTGACGATGGTCTCATCAGATAGATGCTTTTCGAGAGTGAGACATGGAAACATATATGTATGAACGTTTGAAGGAATCTGGTGGAGCTGAAGGCGATGAGCGGTCGGACTAATACGTCCTAAGACTTAGTTTGGACTGGCGTACCAAGGGCTCAGTATGCCGCGTCTCCAGAAGTAGGCTATCCCTTTCCCAAGGCGATACCTTGGGAGGTACTCTATCGCCATCTTGGGACTCGGGGGTTTTCTTCTGGTTGGTTACGTAGCTTTTCTGACGGGTACGGGATGCCTTCAGTCTTCCACGGATGAAGGGAGACGTCGGACCTTGCAAGTCGTCAATCGTTAGCTTCTAGCCAACAGAGCGGTGATCGATTCTTGCGTCCAATTAGGTAATGAAGGATTCGCTCTTGGTGTTGGCATGAAAGTCGTTGTCATAGGTGAGCTCAGGGGGAGGTGAGTATCTCGACTTCCTATGAAGGCAACTACACGTGCTCTCAGCATTTCATCAAGCGTTTGGATCGTCCTTTAGCTCTGACCATCGGTCGGAGGGTGGTATACGGTGGTGAGGTCTAGTTGCGTCCCTAGCGATTCTCTGGAGGGCATTCCAAAGAGGACGGGGCGCAGATCGACTTATCCTTATCGGCGGTGATGAGGAGAGGGGTTATGATATTTCGCCTTGACCTTGGAGTGAGTGAGGCACTTGGTTATGTGCAAGGCGGTATCCCTTTTTCATGACTGGCCGCCATCAATATTCTCGGGGATCCTCGTACACACGTCGGATTCCGGGTGGATGGAATATCGAGATCGGTGGCCCTCGTTAAAAGGAGTTCACGAAGATTCTCGGATTCTGGATTTCATGCTCGGCCATTGATGCACTGGGTTACGTCTAGTCTGAGTCTGAATTCCTTCATGGTTGATAACATAATCAGGGAAATGTACTTCTCGGAGCCCAAATTTACGCTTTGAGAATTTGGCGTACGATTTCCGACTTCTGGGGAGTTCTAGAATGAGCTTAAGGTGTTTCACATGATCTTCCTTGTTCCTGGAGTATATGAGAAAGTCGTTTATGAATACGATTACGAATCTGTCCAAGTATGGCCTACACACTCTGTTCATTAGGTCCATGAGTACTGTTGGTGCGTTGGCTAGGCCAAATGGCATGACGGAAATTCGTAATGTCCGTATCGAGTTCGAATGCGGTCTTAGGAATGCCGGCTTTACTGACACGAACCTGATGATAATCTGGGCGGAGGTCTACCTTTGAGATGCAAGTTGCTTCCAGCAACTATTCGAATAGGTCGTCGATCCTCGGGGGTGATTATCGGTTCTTGTCGGTCAGCTCGTTAGGTTTACTTATAATAGGTGTACAGGCGGAGGAATCCGTCTTTCTTTTTGGTAGGGGAAACTCGGGGCTTCCCAGGGGGGGGCGAACCTGAGCGGACAGGGTCATGGTTTAGAAGTTCCTACAGCTGCTTTGGCAACTTTTGCATTTCGAGTGGTGCCAGACGACATGGTGTCTTGGCGACCGGTGTTGAGCCAGGAACGAGGTCTTATACTGAATTTTCAACTTGTCAATGCGGCGGTAGAACAGGAAAATCCTCAGGAAAGACTATGGGTGGTCCTTGACTACATGAATGTCTTGGACATCGGCTTTCCTTAGGTTTACCTCTGGCGACATAGGCGAAGGGTGCGTCGTAGTCCTTCTCGAGGTATTTGCACATTTTTAAGGAAGACATGATGCGAAGTCGTCATCCAGGTTTATCCTTTTGGACGACGAGAGTTTTACTCCCTTAAAGAGGGAATACAGATGAGTTTGCCGGAACAGACGGTCTCGGTTCAAAAATGAGATAACCAGTCCCTTTTGTCGATAACGTCAAAGCTTTCCCGTTCGGTAGGAATGGGATTGATGGGGAAGGTTTTGTCGGACAAGCATGGTGAACATCCTAAGATTGTATTCATAGTTTCGAGCTCTTGACCGTTGGCATATTCGATAGTGAGCTACCCTTAAGAACTTTAGATCCTAGGAAAATGAGGGATCTAAATTCTAAGGAGACAGAGCTTCTTTCAGCTCCTGTATCGAATAGCACGGAAAAGAATGGAAGTTGATATGAGAACGTACTCGTGACTGAATTGGGGTCCGGACGTGCTTCCTTGGCTGATTGCGAGAGTACATAAAGTTTCTGTGGTATTCGCTATGGGGCAAGTCACACGGAGGTGTTGGTTGCTTGATACTGTTTCTCCTCGTGGGCCATTGATGAACCTTCCTTTTCTTATTTCCCCCTTCGCTGGATGCGGGTTGGAGGGAAAGGGAGGTTGTTGGTTCCAAGGTCTTTGTCTTCATCCTGTTGGATTGGTACATGAGGGAGAAGGGGTTTATTGTTTCCGAGGTGTTCACCTTCTTCTTGCTCGATGGTGGCTGGGAAGAAGGGGAGGTTATGGTCAGGGTTGTACTCCGGGTAGTCGACGTTGGGGTTGTCGTCCCCGAAAATTCCGTTGTTAATCCCATCGATGATCTGGGCGACCGTGCTTGGGAGTTCCGCTTTGAACTGCGCAGTTATCTGCTCAACCATAAGGTCAACGCGGCTATTCTTGGGAGGCATGGTTCCACAATGGAAAGAAGGGATTAGCTTAGGGCGTACGACTAGGGATTTGTGATAAGAATTTAAGTCAGGGGTTAATAGTAACCAATACACACGAGTAATATGAACGGATAATCAGTACATGCACGATGATGATTTAAACGATGACGATAGAATGGTTCCACGACGATGTCAGGGTTCACACGAGAACGGCTAGTATAGACGATAAAGGTAGAGAATTTCCATTAATAATAATACTAAGGAGTCAAGTACATAGTTCGGAATAAGAAGAGAGAGTACGAGTACGATACAAGGAAACATAAATGAGAATGGCCTTGGGTTGTGTTCAAGGGAAAGTTGCAACTCAAGCCTTTGGTACAGATACCAAGGAAATCCGATTAATGACGCCTTCATGGGAACATCTTAGCGGCAATGACGGCCAACAGAGTCCTCATGATCAAACATGTCCCAACGAGACGCTGCACAGTTCGTGTCGTGGCTCGGGTCGAGGCGATGATTCGCAACGACTGCTCGGACAACTGATGCGCAACCTCGGTGACTTCGCTGTTGAGGAGCCCTTGCTACTGGGTCTCCTTGCAAGTCCCCGAACCTCTCGGTGGAAGTGGAAGAATGCGGCTGGCGGGGGAGGCTGAAGGGAAGGTGAAATCATAGGTCGGGAGAGTCCGGTCTCCTGGGCACGTCGTCTCTCCTCTAGGAACTAGCGTTCATAATGGTACCAATCCATGGTCGGTATATGGAGAGGAGCGGGTTGAGACATATAAGACTGTTGTCCGGTCATCCGATCTGGAAGACGGTCGGGGGTGGATGATCTGTCTATGCGCGGTCAATCTTAGGGTGGGGCCCTTAGGACGGCGGCGATGCTGTAGCGGGCGCTGGTGGAGGAGGTGGTAGTACAGTCCTCGGGCTGGATCCGCTACTACTGCTGCTCGCCATTGACGTATCATCCGTCAGGTCGGTCGTCTGGTGACGCTGACTTTTGGAGGCCGTGTGGACCTTTGAAGGTTCGCGCGATGGGGAAACGACTCGGGTGGGAATCGTGACTGAGATCGAAAAGGTGATCGCGAATGAGACGACTGAGACGTGACGAATCTGCGAACATCGAGTTACACAAGTACGGGGGAAACTAGAAATAGGAAAAACGTAAGTAAATTGCATGCACGGGTCAGTTATGTGAGAATCGGGAATTGATAAGACCGGGAATTTTTCGACCCAAAAACCGTTAACGATAGCAATTCCTTTTCCGTTCTTGCATAATTCATTTTGAACTATGGATGGTTGATCAAATCACGCATAGTTGAAAAAGATAATCATGCAATTGCGGAAAATAATATACTAAAGTTTGAACCCGAAAATGATTTTTCTGAAAAGCCTTGGTTATAGTTTTGGTTTCGAAAACTTTTTGAAAATTTTTTAAAACCGTTTTCACTATAACCCGTGCTCTGATACCAAGTCTGTCACACCCCGCTAAAGCGGAAACACGGAATGTGAAGAGCAAAGAATCATTTCACGAGTTATACCAAAAGTCAGCGGTTCAAGTCATATAAATTGGAATTAAAAAGGTAACCATGTTCGAAAGGTACAACCAAGATCCATAAGTATAAAATGACAAATACATAATAACGTATTTTAATAAAAATTCCCAAGTATCAAAGGTCTTTTCCCGTATTACTCTTCACATAACTAGCTGGACCCGCCTGAGCAAATCACTTCTTAACTTACGCTTAGATTCCTGAAACATGAGATAAAGTGTCAACTACGAAAACGTAGTGAGTGAGTTACAGTTTAAGTAGTCGGCAACAATAAGTAAAGTATATAAAAGTAAAAGTTTCCAAGAAGGAGATTAGCGGAGAAAAGTCGCTTAAAAATTTTATATACTTATAAGTCCAAGTAATGGGCGGACTGGTGCCCTAAGTTTGTAAAGACCAAATATAGTCAAATTTAGTCAAACAGTAGAAGCGTATATCAATCGCTAAAAAGTTTATAGATTAAATAGTACGTCAAAATATAAGTAAAGTATATAAAGTAGGAGTTTCCAAAAAGGAGATTAGCGGAGAAAAGTCGCTTAAAGTTTATATACTTTAAAGTCCAAGTAATGGGGGGACTGGTGCCCTAAGTTTGTAAAGACCAAATATAGTCAAATTTAGTCAACAGTAGAAGCGTATACCAATCGCTAAAAAGTTTATAGTTTAAATAGTACGTCAAAATATAAGTAAAGTATATAAAGTAGGAGTTTCCAAAAAGGAGATTAGCGGAGAAAAGTCGCTTAAAGTTTATATACTTTAAAGTCCAAGTAATGGGCGGACTGGTGCCCTAAGTTTGTAAAGACCAAATATAGTCAAATTTAGTCAAACAGTAGAAGCGTATACCAAACGCTAAAAATTTATAAGTTTATGCGTAAGTAACTAATTAGATTTTCTTGTATCAACCTCTTGGCATCTATAATTTAAGTGTTCACACTAATCCGATTATCCAACCGTGAACGACCCCAACTTCCCGCCTCTCAAACGGAAAGTTAAACAGAACTTAGTAATATGTACTTAGACTGCCATCTAAGCAAGGAACGGTTCTTTCCTAAGTATCGATTGTGACAACCGTCAAAATTTCAGGTGATTCTCGGTTACTAATTCGGTTCAAGCTCTAGTTCTCTTTTACTATGTTCATGTTGTTCGGGTTCATTCTGTCGTACTTTTAACTTGACGGAACAAATGTCGGAATCAAATCATAAATCCTAACATCAAATATTCAATATAAGAACTTGACTAAGTTCTTAACGGTAACTAAAATGATTCTAGTCCCTAACTAATTATAACGGAAAACTTAAAACGTCAAAAAGCTGGATTTTCATTCCAGCCGGCGGCTGAAGCCAGCCGGCGGCTGATTTTAGCCAGCCGGCGGCTGAATCTCGCTGTCCAGCTAGATGATGACTCATTTTTGCATGTCACACGATTGGCCAACGATTTTTACTCGAATGTTGGGCCAATTACTGCTATTACTCTTCCCAAACCAGTCCCTTACACCCCCCTTAACCACTTTTACTTCTCTTTGTTTTCAAAATCATTTCACACACACACACATCACCCTCTCAAACTCTCTCTAATTTTCTCTCTAGACCAAAGCAAAAACAGAAACATAAACATCAAAATCAGTCCTAAAAACACATAAACATCACAAAAATCATACACAAAATCGTCCAAGATCAAAGGGGTGTTAAAGGAAAAGGTTTAAATCGGGTTTCCAAGACGTTTTTAGAGCTAAATCTTGTTCAAACCATCACATCTCTTTTTCCTTCGGTATAACACTTTATCTTTACTGTTTTTATACTTATCTTCACTTGCATGTTCGATCTATAGACTGAAAATAAGTTTTCTCAAACTTTCAAAACGTTTTCTTGACTAAAAACGAGTTTTTATGCTAGATCTATATATTTAACCTATAAATCTAAAAGAAAACTGAGATTTTACTTTGAAAATACATATATTTAATTTATATCAGTTTGCATGTAAAATCTAACCGTTCAACAAGCTTAAAATCGAAGAAACAACAACTTTAAAAACTGGCCGAAGCCTTTTGGCCGGCGGCTGAAGGATTTCAGCCGACGGCTAAAGGTCAGCCGGCGGCTGTCTTCCTTCAGCCGCCGCCAGAATGCCACTGTTCACTATTTTTGTCGTTTTAAAGATCGTAAACGTAATTTTAAGCTCAAATAAATTATCACAGATTATATACATGTTAATAAGCTACTGTTTTGACATATTCTTGTTGGAAAAGCTTTTTGGACTTGAAACTTATGTATTATTGGTTTAAACGTTGTATTGAGCATTTTAAAGCGGGAAAGTGTTTTGAAAATGGACATAATTTTTATGATGCGGAAGCGCTGCCCAATTTTCACCATAAATTACCTTTCAAATTCAGAAACTTAATAACTTCGAGACTTATACACTTTAACTTGGACTTTGACACTTTTGGTACATAATTGGACATTTCGGACTATAAAACATACACGAACATACAAACCATACAAAATTTCCGTAATAAACTTTTTGGGACAGAATCTAAGTATTATAAATTGAGACTTAAAAATGTTAAATTGAAACTTAACATAACTCAATAAAACTTATACAACTTTCCGGTGTTCTAGGTCATTTGTGATTCCCGACGCGTTCCGCTCTCTTTGTGCTAGATCACATCTCTATCTCCGCAAACCGTGAGTTACAACCCCATTGTTTTACTTTTGTACATTTAAACATTATTTGGGGGAAACATAAGATCATGCTTGTAACTTATAAACTATTTGCGAACTACTTGAAACTTTTGTAAACTTGTTCAAACCTTGAAACATTTTAAACTTTGGAACTATGGAACTTGTACGAACTTGGAACTTGTAACTATTTATGCGTAATTGTGTTATTGCCTTAGCGGGTTAACTAAATTTAGGATACTTGTTAGCAACCAATCCTTGATGAATATATAAGCCCGTAAGAAACTTGGAACTTTTGGAACTGGGAACAATTGCCCGTTTTGGTATTGGCATCTTTTTACACTATTAGCATTAGCCGTTAGTCATATGGGTATCGATACTTAGGAGCGGTCACTCCTTACTAAGGGTTAGCGTCCCAAGTACATATTACTACCACTCTTTGGCACTTATTTAAACATTTTTGGGCTAGATCAGGACCATACAACCGGCTTAGTGTATACTTACTACTTATGTAATGCCAAGAGATTGATACGAGTTACTATTTAGTTAAACACATATCCCATACGCATATACATACTTTTAGCGTCTGGTTTCCGCTACAACTTTATTTTAGCGCCTGGTTTCCGCTACAACTTTACTTTACTTTACGCGTTTATTTATTATTAAATTTACCTGCGTACATACAAACTTTTACTAGTTACATATATGTTCAAACGTCGACTCGTTCTCTTACTCATGACGTCAATATATGTTTTGGCAACTTACTACTTTTGGCAACTTACTATTTTTGGCAACTTTCTATTTTTAGAAACTTTCTCGAAACTCTAAACTGTAACTCACTCACTACTTTATGTAGTTGACACTTTATCTTATGTTTCAGGAAATTAATGTAAGTGTTCCGGATGCATGGCATAGGAGGGTCGATATGGTCGCGTGAGGCGCTATTTGGGAAAAGACCTTTTTATTTTGGGAATTTGTTTTGGAACATTTGTACTTGTACTTTATTTAAAACTTATGAACTGCTTGGTTGTGAACTTTAAACAATTCTATTTTGAAATGAAATGACTTGAATCGTTTATATTTGCTTATGACCGTGTAATGATATTCCAGCTCTCACGCCCCGTGTTTCCGCTATAGCGGGGTGTGACATCGATACCCATAATTACTATACGGTTAAGTAGTTAATAGTGTGAAAGTCTAAGTCTAAAGTAGTCGGGCACTAGTCATTTCATTTTTAAAAGCGAGAGAGTCGTACGTCCATCACTTAAGATCGTGTTATAGTTCCATCAAGGGTTGGTACGCATACAAGCATCAATAATCAGTTTAGTCAAAAGAGAGCGACCAATAAGTCTAAGTAAAGTCAAATAAATTACGCATAAGAGTTCAAATAGTCGTTCAAATAAGTCTGAGTACGATCCAAATGTCAAAATTTAATAAGTCAAAAGACAAAGTTTAATAAGTCAAAAGTCAAAGTTTGATAAGTCAAAAGTCAAAGTTTGATAAGTCAAAAGTCAAAGTTTAATAAGTCAAAAGTCAAAGTTTGATAAGTCAAAAGTCAAAGTAGTTTAAATAGACCAAAGTCAAAATAGTTTAAATAGACCAAAGTCAAAATAGTCGTACAAGTTCAATAGTCAAAATAGATCACAAGTTCAATAAGTCAAAATAGTTAAAATAGACCAAAGTCAAAATAGTTTAAATAGACCAAAGTCAAAATAGTCGTACAAGTTCACAAAAGGTTTGATCTCATGTTTCCCCCAAAAAGAGTACTTAAAATGTAAAAGTAGAGAGGGGTGTAACTCACGGGTTGCGAAGATAAGAACTTGGAAGAATGGTCGGAAATAAGAGTCGGGAATCACCGAATGCCTAAGGATACCAAGATTTGTTCAAGTGTTATTATTATATCAAGTTATTATACCTAATATATAATAAATGAAATTTATGTTATATTATGTAATATAAGTAAATTTTTAGTCAAACTTTAAGTGCCAAAGTCCATTTTGTCCAATATTGTCCGAAACGGTTAACGTTTTGTTTTAGTCAAAAAGTCCAAAGTTGATGTTATTGTTGTTATGTTGAATATGTTTTGTTTGCCAAAGTGTTTTATATTTCCTAACGAAATTTGGGCAGCGCTTCCGCGCCCAAATTCCATGTCCAAAAATATTAACCACTTTCCCGCTTACAAAACACATATACAAGCATAACGTTTTCAAACATGTTTATCTTAGTCAATTAAGTCCAATATAAGTCACCAATATGTTCATTTTTACAAAACTCAGTCCCAAATGTCAAGTCTCAAAAGTCAGAACGCGTAACCAAGTTTTAAACGGCAAAAACGATAATTTTCGGGAAGGACAGCAGGTCGGTGCTAAGCACCTGGGCATAGGTGCGCAGCACCTGCCCTGCTGTTCTTCCTTTTTCGAGTTTTTCTTGCAAAATCGTTTATGTAAGTGGTAGATCTTGACATGCAATCGGTATAAACCTTATTAATCATCATTATATCAGTTTATAAACAACTTTTAACCACAAAAACAAAGATTTAACCACCATCTATTAAAATCCCGTTTTTGTATAAAAATGGTTATAAAAGTTCATCAAAACTTGTTTTTATAGCTTAGATCATACATGCAATTGATTATAAGAGTAATATGAGTAAAAAGGAAGATTTCTACCGGATGAAAATGCTTGGATGATGTTTTAGAAGGATTTAGAGCTCCAAAAGTGGTAGGAAAAGCTTGAAACCGAACTGACTTTGATTCCTTTTCTTTCTCTTGATCTTAAAACGTTTTTAGATGGCTGAATGATGGATTTTTATGGCTGGAACTCACTGGAAATGGTGAAGTTCTTGAGAGAGTTTTGAGGGAAAACTAGTAAGTGTGTGTGTTTTTGTGTTTATAAAATGAAAAAGAAAAGAAAATGGACTCTAATGATGGTATGGGGTGTGGGTTCTGCTAAAGTCAGTAATGGAGTAGTCTAGGACATTTTTGATTGGGTGTTTATGTTTATAAAAACGAGACAATAACAAAAATACAAAATTTGAAATCTGGTGGCCTGGTGCTGCGCACCAAAACCATAGGTGCTGCGCACCGGGCAGTTTTTCAGTATTTTTCGGATTTTTCGTTTTTACGTTTTTGCTTCGTTGGACCTTTTTGTTAATTGGAAGTCCTTAATTATGATTTGTTATGAACTTAGGAAAGTTCATTAGTTGTTTTCTTGGTATTAGGACTTATATAAACTGATTCCAGGTGTGATCCCGACACTGTCGCGTATCCGGCTATTGATCAGTTAAAGGTAACGGTAGACAATAAGAGAGACATAGAGCATAAATTGTACCTAGAATTTGACGGTTGTCACATCGTTGAACCTTTTTGTTAATTAAAAGTTCTTAAGTATGATTTGTTATGAACTTAGGAAAGTTCAATAGGTGTTTTCTTGGTATTAGGACTTATATAATTGATTCCGGAAGTTATTCCGACACTAGTTTCGATAAAGTACAGACTCAATAGTTACGAACTAGGACAAAGTGAACACGATAAAAGAGTGACTAACGTTTCGAACCGATATAGCAATTGAACAAGTACCTGAATTTTAGACGGTTGTCACAGAACGCCTAAGGATACCAAGTTTTGTTCAAGTGTTATTATTGTATTAAGTTATTATACCTAATATATAATAAATGAAAATTGTGTTATATTATGTAATATAAGTAAATTTTTAGTCAAACTTTAAGTGTCAAGGTCCATTTTGTCCAATATAATCCGAAACGGTTAACGTTTTGTTTTAGTCAAAAAGTCCAAAGTTGATGTTATTGTTATTATGTTGAATATGTTTTGTTTGCCCAAGTGTTTATATTTTCTAACAAAATTTGGGCAGCGCTTCCGCGCCCAAATTCTATGTCCAAAAATATCAACCACTTTCCCGCTTACAAAACACATATATATACATAACGTTTTTAAACATGTTTATGTTAGTCAATTATGTGACAACCGTCAAAATTCAGGTACTTGTTCAATTACTATATCGGTTCAAAACATTAGTTACTCTTTTGTCGTGTTCGCTTTGTTCTAGTTCGTAACTGTTGAGTCTGTACTTTGTCGGAACTAGTGTCGGAATAACTCCCGGAATCAACTTTATAAGTCCTAATACCAAGGAAACACATATTGAACTTTCCTAAGTTCATAACGAATCATAATTAAGAACTTTGAATTAACGAAAAGGTCCAACGAAGCAAAAACATAAAAACGAAAAATCAGAAAATACTGATTTTTGGGCTAGGTGCGCAACACCTGCTGCTTAGGTGCGCAACACCTAGTGCCAGAATTCAAAAATGTTACATTTTCAGTCCTTGTCTCGTTTTTATAAACCTCCAACCAATCCCACTCGAGCCGAGACCTGCCATTACTGATTTCTCAGTCTCCCAAGGCCTCTTTACTACACTCCATCTATTTTTCTTTTCATTTTCATTTTACAAAATTGAAAACACACACACATACACACTCATTTCTCTCTACCTTCTCTCTAACATCTCTCTAAAAACACCATTGAAACCAGAAACATTTCACCATAAAAATCTACCTTTTATCCATACAAATCGTCCAAATCACCTAGAGAAGCAAGGGGGTGTCGTTTATATCAAAAAGGACTAGTTTTGTAAAGGTTTTTGGAGCGTAAATCCGACCAAAACTCATCATCCGAGCTTTTCCTTCGGTAGATTTCTTTCTTCTTACTGTTTTTATACAAATAATCAATTGCATGTAAGATCTAACGGTTGAAAATGTGTTTTTATACAAATCTATGACTTTTATGGTCAAAAACGTTTTTAACCGAAATAACCTTTAGATCCACGGTTTTGTAACCAAAAATGCTTTATAAACTGTTAAAAAGATGTTTTAATAAGTTTAAACTCATTGCATGTTGGAATCTATGGGTGACAAAACGTTTTTAGCAAAGAAATCACAAAACGGGGAAGAACATCAAGGAGGTGTGCAGCACCCCCTGACAGGTGTCGCGCACCGGGCTGCTGTTCCTCCCGAAAATCGTCGTTTTGGTTGTTTAAAACTTGTATACACATTCTGGACTTTTGCTAATGTTATTATGGGACTTAGATGAATAAAACTAATGATAATGGTGACTTATATTGGACTATTTGGACTATATTGAACTATATTATATATGATATTGCGTTTTAGGTGATTTGTGAGCGGAAGTGATTGTATAATTTTTGGGCATGAAATTTGGGCGCGGAAGCGCTGCCCAAATCTCCTTAGAAATTGTAAATCACTTCAGCGAGCAAAAGCACTTAAGACATAATAATCAAAAACGTTAAATCGGACTTTTGGACAAAAACGTGACAATTACCTTTTCGGACTATTTTAACTATACTTAACCTTGACACTTAAAGTTTAATAAAAAAATTTCTATATTATTATATAAGAACATAATAATATAACAATTAATTAAACTAACTTGGTATTATTAGGCAATTCGTGATTCCCGGCTTTCATATTCCGACCGAGTTTTCGAGTTCTCGTTTCTTCGCAATCCGTGAGTTACAACCCCTTATCTTATATATTTACATGAATTTTGGGGGAAACATAAGATTAATTGTATTTGAAAACTTTATGAATCAAATTGCAAATTATCGAACTTTGACTTTTGAACTTGTTGAACTTTGACTTTTGAACTTGTTGAACTTTGACTTTTGAACTTGTTGAACTTTGACTTTTGAACTTATAAACTATTTTGACTTGGAACTTATTGAACTTTGGAACTATTTTGTACGAACTATTTGAACTCTTATGCGTAAAACATTTTACTCTACTTGAACTTATTGGCTCGCTCTCTTTTGAACTAAACTAATCATTGATGCTTGTATACGGACCAACCCTTGATGGAACTATAACATGATCTTAAGTGGCGGACGACTCTCTCTCTTTAAAACAAAACTACTTAGTGCCCAACGACTTTTTGGACTTAGACTTACACACTATTAACTACATAGCCGTATAGTAATTATGGGTATCGATACTTAGGAAAGAACCGTTCATTGCTTAGATGGCAGTCTAAGTACATATTACTAAGAACTAGTACAACTTCCCGTAGGAGAGGCGGGAAGAGGGGCCTCACGGTTGAACAATCGGATTAGTGTGAACACTTAAGTTATAGATGCCAAGAGGTTGATACAAGAAATCTAATTAGTTACTTACCCATAATTTACGAACTTTTTAGCGATTGATTTCCGCAACTACAAATTGACTAAATATGACTCTATTTAGTCTTTACAAACTTAGGGCACCGGTTCGCCCGTTACTTGAACTTTAAAAGTATATAAATTTTTAAGCGACTTTTCTCCGCTAACCTCCTTTTGGAAACTTCTACTTTTATATACTTTACTAATATTTTTGCCGAACTATTTAAACTGTAACTCACTCACTACTTTCGTAGTTGACACTTTATCTCATGTTTCAGTAAATTAGTGTAAGCATGATGTGCATGGCATGGACGGGTCGAGGCGGTCGTGTGAGAACCTCATTGGGAAAAGACTTGGCCACTATTTCTTTTGGGAATTTTTAATGAAACTTTAAATTTGTGTATCGATGTACTAAAATGTCGTGACTTGGTCGTTTTATGAACTTGTAAACACTTTTTATTTTTAATTAATGACTTGATTGCCGTTATGTTTTATATAACCCGTGTAATGATCTTCCAGCTCTTCACATTCCGTGTTTCCGCTTTAGCGGGGTGTGACAAATTAAGTCCAATACAAGTCACCAATATGTTCATTTTTACAAAACTCAGTCCCAAATGTCAAGTCTCAAAAGTCAGAATACGTAACCAAGTTTTAAACGGCCAAAACGACAATTTTCGGGAAGGACAGCAGGTCGGTGCTAAGCACATGGGCATAGGTGCTGCGCACCTGGCCTGTTGTTCTTCCCCTTTTTGAGTTTTTCTTGCAAAATCGTTTATGTAAGTGATAGATCTTGACATGCAATCGGTATAAACCTTATTAATCATCATTATATCAGTTTATAAGTAACTTTTAACCATAAATTTGAAGATCTAAGCATCATTAATTAAAAACCCGTTTTTGTATAAAAATGGTTATAAAAGTTCATCAAAACTTGTTTTTATAGCTTAGATCATACATGCAATCGATTATAATAGTAATATGAGTAAAAAGGAAGATTTCTACCGGATGAAAATGCTTAGATGATGATCTAGGAGGATTTAGAGCTCCAAAAGTGTAGAAAACGTTTTGTAATCGAAATACTTTGCTTCCTTTTTGCTTCTCTTGATGTTTGAATGTTTTTAGATGGTGATTTTTGTGGATTAATGGCTGTAACTTTCTGGTTTTTGAGAGAGTTTTAGAGAGAAGATGGAGGAAAACAAGTGTGTGTAGGTGTTTTGTGTTTTAAGAAAATGGAAATGAAAAGAAAATGATTTCAAGTAATAATAGGGGTCTTCGGATAGTGGGAAACACTGCAATCAAGTCAGAATCCGAGTTGGGAGTTGTTGGAAAGTTGTGTAAATCGAGATAAGGACTAAAAATGTAAAGTTTTTGAAATCTGGCGTTAGTTGCTGCGCACCGGGTGTTTTTTTTCAGATTTTATCTGATTTTTGTTTTTACGTTATTGCTTCGTTGGACCTTTTCGTTAAATGAAAGTTCTTAATTATGATATGTTATGAACTTAGGAAAGTTCATTAGGTGTTTTCTTGGTATTAGGACATATATAAATTGATTCCGGGTGTGATTCCGACACTGTCGCTTTTGCGGTTATTCATCAGTTAAAGGTAACGGTAGACAATAAGAGCGACATAGAGTATAAATTGCACCTAGAATTTGACGGTTGTCACAAAAGCGGTTGTGGATCAAGTTTAGAATAACAAATTCTGAAAAAATTATTACGGTTCTTGTTGTTATATACGTAATTGTTAATTACGTAACTGTTAGTGACGTCTGTTAGTTACGTAACTATCAGTTTCGTCAGTCACGTAACTGTTAGTTACGTCATTTTTGTCAGTGAACGGGAAATCTGAAAACAATTTTATTTTCTAATCGTTGTGCTTCAGATCAGTTTGGAACTTGTTATATCCATATAATTTCTTTCCGTTTTGTTTAAAAGCGGTTGTGGATCAAGTTTAGAATAAAACATTCTGAAAATTTATTACGGTTCACGTAACTGTTAGTTACTTTGTCACGTAACTGTTAGTTATGTGTGTCACGTAACTGTTAGTTACGTTTGTTAGTTACGTAGCGTAATTGTTAGTTTCGCTAGCGTAACTGTTAGTTACGTTGTGGACTGAATTTCAAACAGTGATGTGCGAAATCTAGTCTTCCCTTTTTGCTTTCGCTAGACCACAACACCGGGCAGTGTACCCTTTCGTTTGTAGTATAGTTTGGGCAAGTTCGGGTTCGAACTCAGGGACTTTCAATTGGGATATTTCAATTGTCGTTTATGAAACATATATAAGTAACAAAGTGGGGGTTTTAGTCTTAGGAAGACTTAAAGTAAAAACGACTAAAAGTGATTTGTAATTCAAATATGTATAAAGTACGCTTGCTTGGAACGTTCACGAGTGTATGTTATTTCTTAGGTGTGAAAATGTCGATAAACTTCTAATGTAAAATCCTAAGTTCCTTTCGAATACCGGATTTCTCCAATTACCTAACCATGCAACGATTCCTTTCGAATACCGTTAACACCTCAAGTAATTGTGCATAAAGTTTCAAGCCGATGTGTGAGAGTCAACCTATAAGCTTCCT
Source organism: Senecio squalidus (assembly GCA_910822075.1). Taxonomy (NCBI): domain Eukaryota; kingdom Viridiplantae; phylum Streptophyta; class Magnoliopsida; order Asterales; family Asteraceae; genus Senecio; species Senecio squalidus. Next base: position 34,133,967 of record CAJVGC010000591.1, on the reverse strand, counting down.
TTCGAATAGCTTACTAACTCCTAAACCGATTTCTCTTAATTTAGTAGCTCGCGTTCGTGTTAATACCTACTTGTTTAAATCGTTGTTAATGATTCCTTTCGAATATCACTAACTTATAATCAACTAAAGACCGGCCGATTAATTTGTTCCTATTTTAGTAAAAATTACGGATTCCTTTCGAATACCCGTTTTTAGATTACCAAACAAGAGTATAAACAATTTTAACAATATAATTAAGATATTAACCCAAACGGATCCCCGATTAACCTCTACACATCAATCTAATATCACACCCAAAATCTAACACACAAACGATCACAAATCCAAGCAAACGTTTAAGGAAATTAGCTACTCATAATTATAACGAAACTAATCAAATATATGAAAGACATAATTCAATTGCAATGAAAAATAGGTAAAAGTTCAATACCAATTGTAAGTAACAAGTTCCCAAAAATTCTCCAAGTAACTAAACGAAATAGAAATTGACGATTGTTCCAAACGAAAGTAATGCCTCCAATATGATGATAATGCCCAAAATATGATGAAAAGGATGATAGAATACTGCTTCCCACGTCTGTATTTTATTGAGTGTTAAGATAAACTTTTGGTGTTCCATGATTAGCATTAAAAACTGCCAAGTAACTGCTAGTCCAAAGAATGCGTCGCCTGTGGTGAGAATGCTTCGCCTGTGGCCTGAATGCTTCGCATTCTGTCTTCCGAGCTGAATGCTTTATCTTGCTTGCTCCAATGCGTCGCCTGTGGTGAGAATGCTTCGCCTGTGGCCTGAATACTTCGCATTCTGGGCTCCGAGGCGAATGCTTTCTCTTGCTTGCTCCAATGCGTCGCCTGTCCCACTTGGCTTTCTCCATTTTCATTTTTAAAGTCAAAAACCTCATTCCTTTTGCTCCAAAAACACCTAACTCAACCTAAAACATAACTTTACAAAAACATAAGCATAAACGGGCCTTTTCATTACGTTTGGGACTCAAAACACAATGAATATCGCGATAAAAAAACTCGTATAAATGAGCGATATTAAATAGTTTTGTAAAAACAGAACGGGTTTTGAATAATAACAATAAAATAGATTATTTGTATTGTTATAAACAGATTATTATTGTTATTGTTTATTGTTAACAATTATAAAGCGATTTGTCTAATTCTTTAATTTGCGAATTTCAGAATGTCGACTCAACCTCTTGTGACCTCGACTATGTTTGCACCGATTATGACATCCGCTGTAACGGTAACTCCAATTGTGGGAGCAACAGTTGCGAACACCGTTGCTAATCATGCGGAAAAACCCGAAAAGTTTTCGGGTTGTGATCAGCAGGGTCATAGAGATGCTAGCTGCAAGATGCCAAACGGGAGAATCCCCATCAAGCTAATATGGTGAATGATTACATGGATCTTGCTGCCATGGTGACCGATGTCACTAATATGATCTCCGAAGTTAACTCGGTGGGATCGAACTCAAAGGAATGGTGGATTGATACGGGTGCTACCCGTCATGTTTTCTCGGACAAGAACATGTTTACCACCTTCAAGGATGTTGAGACTTAAGAGAAGTTGTTCATGGGAAACTCGGCTACGACCGATATCAAAGGGGAAGGTTCCGTGATACTCAAGATGACCTCGGAAAAGGAGCTCACTTTGAAAAATGTGCTCTATGTTCCAGAGATTCGTAAGAATCTTGTGTCGGGTTGGCTTCTCAACAAGTTTGGTTTTCGTTTGGTTTTTGAATCAGATAAGGTCGTGTTGACCAAACGTGGTGTGCATGTTGGTAGAGGATATGCCCTTAATGGCATGTTCAAATTGAATGTAATGGCTTTTAAGCGTGATATTAATGAAATTAATACTACTTCCGCTTACTTGGTTGAGTCTTCTCATATTGGGCATGCACGTCTTGGTCATTTTAATTTTAATTCCATTTGTCGGTTAATTAAATTTAAATGCATACCATCTTTCCACATTGATTCAAACTATAAATGTCAAATATGTGTTGAGGCCAAACAAACAAGATCATCGTTCAAATCGGTTGAAAGAATAACCGAACCCCTTGATATGATCCACACCGATGTATGTGATTTAAAATCGGTTCCCACAAGAGGTGGAAACAAATACTTCATCACCTTTATCGATGATAGCACGGAATATTGCTATGTATATTTACTTAAAATTAAGGATGAAACCATCGATAAGTTCATTCTTTACAAGAATGAAGTTGAGAATCAACTTAATAAGAAAATCAAGGTATTTAGAAGTGATAGAGGAGGTGAATATGTGTCACCATTTGCTAACTTTTGTGAGTAACATGGTATTAGACATGAACTCACCGCCCCCTATTCACCTCAACAAAACGGTATCATTGAAAGAAAGAACCGTACCTTGAAAGAAATGGTTAATGCCATATTGATAAGTTCTGGACTTAGTCCAAACATGTGGGGGGAAGCTATATTGTCAGCTTCTTATCTTTTAAATAAGCTACCTCGGAAGAATAAAGAGGAAACCCCATATGAACTGTGGATTGGAAGAAAACCATCATATAAATACCTACGAGTGTGGGGGTGCCTAGCTAAAGTATTAGTGCCGGCACCTAAGCTCTTAAAGATAAGGCCTAAAACTGTGGATTGCATATTCATTGGATATGCTCACAACAGTAGTGCCTATCGATTTCTGGTGCATGATTCTAAGAATCCCGATATACACAAGAACACGATAATGGAATCAAGGAGTGCTACATTCTTTGAAAATATATTTCCCTGTCAAAACACGGAAATTGGAAGTTCTTCTACACTCGTTGATGAGCTTGTCCATAGTGAGAGACAAGAACAACATGTGGAAGAATATGTTGAGCCTAGAAGAAGTAAAAGGGCTAGGTTTGAGAAATCGTTTGGTTCCGACACCCTCACATTCATGGTAGAACATGAACCTAGAACCTACCGCGAAGCGGTTACCTCTTTGAAAGCACTTAAATGGAACAAAAGCCATCAAAAGTGAAATATAGACTATTTTACAAAACCATACGTGGGAAATAGTGGACCTTCCTCAGGGTTGCATTGCACTAGACTATAGATCGCTCTTTAAAAAGAAAATGAGGGCGGACGGAAGTATTGATAAATACAAAGCAAGATTAGTGATCAAAGGTTATAGACAAAGAGGAGGTCTAGATTTTTTTGATACGTATTCTCTTGTAACGAGAATCACCTCCATCAGGATGGTACTTGCTATTGCCGCCATAAGAAATCTGGAAGTTCACCAAATGGATGTAAAAACTGCTTTCCTAAACGGCAATTTAGAGGAAGAAATTTACATGAAACAACCCGAGGGCTTTATTTCCCCTGGACAAGAGAACAAAGTTTGCAAGCTGGTTAAGTCATTATATGGCCTAAAGCAAGCTCCCAAACAATGGCATCAAAAGTTTGATCACGTCATGTTAGAATATGGTTTCAAAATAAATGAATGTGACAAGTGTGTTTATGTGAAAGACACACCTAATGGTTATGTTATATTATGTCTCTATGTAGATGATATGCTTATCATGGGTAGTGACGATAAGATAATAACATCAACAAAGGATATGTTGAAATCCAAATTTGACATGAAACACGAACCCAAAATGGTCTTGTGTTAAATCAAACACATTACGTGGACAAGATTTTAGAGAGATTCAATGGGGGTGATTCCGTCCTAGCTAGAACTCCAATAGACACCAGTCGACATCTATCTAAGAATAGAGGTGAAGGTGTCTCCCAACTAGAATACTCAAGAATCATTGGTAGTCTAATGCATCTGATGAGTTGTACCAGACCCGACTTAGCATACGTTGTTAGTAGGCTAAGTAGGTACACAAGCAATCAGACTTATGATCGTTGGAAAAGTATGACAAGATTACTTCGGTATGTAAGATACACACGAGAGTATGGGCTACACTAGAATAGACATCCAGCTGTTATCGAAGGATACAGTGATGCAAACTGGATTTCTGATATAAAAGATTCCCGATCAACAAGTGGATACATGTTTACACTTGGAGGTGTTGATGTAGCATGGAAATCTTGCAAACAAACGGTTATAGCAAGATCAACGATGGAATCTGAATTCATTGCCCTCGATAAATGTGGAGAAGAGGCAAAATGGTTGCGTCAATTTGTAGAAGACATACCAAGATGGCCTAAACCGGTAACGGCCGTATGTATACATTGTGATAGTCAATCGGAAATTGGCAGAGCTCATAGCATAATGTATAACGTTAAGTCAAGACATATTGGACGTAGACATAACACGATACGACAATTACTCTCAACAGGAGTTATCTCAATTGACTATGTGAAGTCAAAGGATAACATAGCGGATCCGCTTACGAAAGGCTTAACCAGAGAGTTAGTTAGTAAGTCCTCAAAAGGAATGGGACTAAATCCCTTGAGTGAATAAGTTTATGCAAAGGAAACCTAACCCAGTTGACTGGAGATCCTAAGATCTGGGTTCAATAGGACAACCTAGTTGTATGAATGAAGGAGGTCACTGTGGGGGGGTGGGGGGGTGGGGGGGGGGGGGGGTACTTTATCTACCTCCTAAACCATCTAAGGGAGTTCACAAATTCACAAACTTCCTAGTCCATTCCTAAGATCAGTGACAAGGTGAAGGATAAGCATACGAAATCTAATGATTCTAAGAAATAACCATATGTGGTATAATGATTTCTAACGAATCACCTATGTTAGAGAGAAGTGGGGTGGCTTCGAAGAAAATTATAAGGGCGTAATTCCTAAAAACTCTCGCAGAACAAGGATAGTTGTGACAACCGTCTAATTCCAGGTGCATTTTTATACTCTATGTCTCTTTCGATCTATCTATTCTTTAACTTTTCATTAATCGGAACCGCGACAGCGTCGGAATCACAACCGGAATCAAATTATATAAGTCCTAATACCAAGAAAACCCCTAATGAACTTTCCTAAGTTCATAATGTAACATACTTCAAAACTTTAGTTAACGAAAAGGTCCAACGAAACACTTATACAAAAACAGCCAAAATACAAATTTTGTTACAAAAATCGTCCAGGACGACGCACAGGGGCCATGTGCGCCGTCCTGCAGGACGAAATTCGTAATAATTTTGAAAATTCTGCATGTCTCGATTCCACCAACACTTAAACCAATCACACACGATTTTATGCACTCATTTACTGTCTTTTAACAGTCCCAACTCCCTTTACCATCCTTTCTTTATTTCATTTTCATTTTTATCTTTTCATTTAACAAAAACACACACTTACAACCATTTTCTCTCAACTTTTCTCTCAAGAACCCATTATTTCCAGTGACTTCAGCCACTAAAACACCATTTTAATCCATACAAATCGTTTAGAACATCAAGATTATCAAGAGAACCAAAAGATTTCGAAAAAGGACTATTTTCGTAAAGATTTTTGGAGCTAAATCCGGCCAAAATCATCATCCGAGCTTTTCCTCCGGTAGATTTCTGTCTTTTTACTATTTTTATACAAATAAACTCTTGCATGTAAGATCTAACGGTTCAAAATGAGTTTTTATACAAGTCTATGACTTTTTATGGTCAAAAACGTTTTTAAACGAAATAGTCTTTGAATCCACAAATTTGTGACTTAAAATACTTTATAAACTGTTAATATGATGTTTTAATAAGTTTAAACCTATTGCATGTCGGAATATAAGGCTAAATAAACGTTTTACAAAGAATACTCGAAAACCCGCGTCATGTGCGCCGTTCTAAGGCGGAGAACGACGCAGTGAACACCAAAAATGTGTTATGTGCGCCGTTCTGGTGCTCACAGCGGCGCACAGAGCTACTGTTTTTCCGAAACTTGTCGTTTTTGTCATTTTAAGCACGTTTGGACTATATTTGACCCGCTGACTTTTTGACATATAACATTTTGGGACTGAATATGTAAAATTAATAACATTTGAGACATGTATGGACTATTTGGACTTAAAATGGACTATATTATATATGTTATTGTGTTTTAGGTGATTTGTGAGCGGAAGTGGATTGTACATTTTTGGCTTCCGCGCCCAAATTTCCTTAGAAAAATGTAAACCACTTCAGCGAGCAAAAGCACTCGTAACATAATAATAATAAACGTTAAATCGGGCTTTTGGACAAAAACGGGACAATTACCTTTTCGGACTATTTTAACAATACTTAACCTTGACACTTAAAGTTTAATAAAATTTTATCTATATTATTATATAAAGAACATAATAATATAATGACTAATTAAACTACCTTGGTATTATTAGGCAATCCGTGATTCCCGGCTTCCATTTCCGACCGAATTCCGTATTCTTACTCTTCGCAATCCGTGAGTTACAACCCCTTATTTTTATATGTATTTTGCATGATTTTGGGAGAAACATAAGATTATTTGTACTTGAAAACATTTATGAACAAATTGCAACTTTGTTAACTTTGACTTATTACAAATTATGAACTATTTTGACTTGGAACTTTCATGAACTATTTTGACTTGGAACTTTTATGAACTATTTGGACTTGGAACTTTTATGAACTATTTTGACTTGGAACTATTGAACTATTTTGGACAAACTCTTTGAACCCTTATGCGTAAAACACTTTTACTCTACTTGAACTTACCGGCTTGCCCCCTTTTTCGGCTAAACTAATTATTGATGCTTGTATGTGAGACCGACTCTTGATGGAACTATAACATGACTCTTAAGTGACGGAACGACTATCTCTTTTTAAAACAAAACTACTTAGTGTCCAACTGCTTTTTAGAACTTTACACACTATTAACTACAGAGCCGTTTAGTAATTATGGGTATCGATACTTAGGAAAGAACCGTTCCTTGCTTAGATGGCAGTCTAAGTACATATTACTAAGAACTTGAACACTTCCCGTAGGATAGGCGGGGGAAGGGGCCTCACGTTTGAACATTCGGTTTAGTGTGAACACTTAAGTTATAGATGCCAAGAGGTTGATACAAGAAATCTAATTAGTTACTTATACGCATAAATTTACGAACTTTTAGCGATTGCTTCCGCAACTACGATTTGACTAAATTTGACTCTACTTAGTCTTTACGAACTTAGGGCACCGATTCGCCCGTTACTTAAAACTTTAAAAGTATATAAATTTTAAGCGACTTTTCTCCGCTAACCTCCTCTTTGGAAACTCCTACTTTTATATACTTTACTTATATTTTTGCCGAACTTCTTAAACTGTAACTCACTCACTACTTTCGTAGTTGACACTTTATCTTATGTTTCAGGGAATTTAGTGTAAGTATGAAGTGCATGGCATGGACGGGTCAAGGCGGTCGCGTGAGATCTGATTTGGGAAAAAGACTTGACCATTTCTTTTGGGAATTTTAATTTGAAACTTTATCTTGTATTCGTACTAAATACTATGACTTGGTTATCTATTTCTGAACTTGTAAACACTTTTATTTTTAATCTATGACTTGAATGCCGTTATGTTTCTTATAACCCGTGTAATGATCTTCCAGCTCTTCACATTCCGTGTTTCCGCTTTAGCGGGGTGTGACAATAGTGTTCATGACCACAACGAATACGACTATGAGGAGTTGACATTGTCAGGAAGAGTCCTGTGTGAAATGTTATGTCGTCTACGTAAATAACAGCTCAGTTCAAAGACATCAAGATCTACCGACAGTTAGGAGACTAAGTGCATTTCATAAGGGAAGGTTCAAAGGGTAACACCTACCTATCCTATGCAGGATTCAACCGCCGAAGTTCATCGGGAATAAATGTTGTTAAGAACGATCTTTATTCATGTGGGGAATTGTTGGAAAATGTTGATAAAAACATGATGTTTTCATCAACTTTGGACGTATATAACTTTGGAAAATGTTTTCATCAACTTTGGACGGTATTGTCTTCTACAAAACGATACTCGGAATATGACGTAATAATACCTCGAAATTCGCGGTTGTCACAACATCTTTACATCTTTTTACATCTCTTAAAATGTTACTCCATCTTTTAAAACATCTTTTGTCTTGATGCTCGGTTTTTAAAATAGTATTGTACTCACCTCAATCCTCGGTAAAAGCAATCGCCCTAGCGATACAAGCACGATCAACCTGATCATAAAATACTCGTTAATATATAAGATCGTAACACCTCATAACGATCAGCGCTTAGTAGCTTAACGGTAAACTAGAAATTTCCTTCAAATCACTCAACCGCCGGTTCAGGAGCACCGGTCGCTGACTGGCATTGTTCAACCGCCGCTTGAAACAACTCCGCCGCCGGTTGGGAAACTGTTACGTAACTTACCTAACACTTTTAGTAACGTAACTCTTTAGCGTAACATATTAACGAAACAAAATTTTTAGCGAAACACTTCCAACCGCCGGTTGGATAATCCCAACCGCATGTTGGAACTTCTGAAACTAGCGTAACACTTCTTCTTCTCCAACCCAATCAACATCCAAAATTGCAGGTTTTACAAGGTTAACGAAACTCAACAAAACCTAAACTAAACAACTCCAAGAGGCTAGTACAACAATAATATACTCGAGATATAAGTTATACCTTAAATTTTCGAACTGGGTTTCGATCCGTCCCAAAACAAACCACCATGAAATCAACTTCAGTCCGCACCAAAATAGTCCTTATGCTCCTAGAAGTGCAATGGTCCTTTAGGTTTTAAAAATGGTCTAATAAAGAACTCCAAAGAACTCCAAATGCTTGATTTTCGGTTAAAGAGTGTGTTTTTTGTTCTCTGCTCTGCCAAGACACACACACGTGCACATACACTCTGCATTCTGATTTCCATTTTCAAGAATATCATATGTATACAGTTTACATTTTTACCTAAACAACTCTCAAGTTCGAGGCTTTAGCACAAATGGTCCTTCACACCACATTTATTACCAAAAATGGCTTTTAACTAAATTTTTGGAATGTTAGCACATGGTCACGAATTCTTTTAAAGTCCCTAATTATCGAAAGAAAAAAAAATTCACTATATAATTATATCTTATAAAAGCTTAGATTTGAAACTAAAACGTTTACGGCTTAAACTGGTAAGGGCTCTTAGCGCTCTATTCTTCCTTCTTGGTTGCTTGTTCGACCTAATTTGTAATTTTTTAAAGATTTACTTTACTTTTATTTCTTGTTTTGTAGACTAAATAAATTTTGATAATAGATATATAAAAACGATATACAAAGTAGATGCATCTGAAGTTATCAGTATAGAATTGACTCGTACACACGCACACGAAACAGATTATAGACAAAATAGGCGTAGACATGGTAACTTATTGATGATATAATGCCTAAAATAAGACGATCGACAACATTTCATCTTTTCCTGAGTCTCACCTTCAACCCATCTTTCATCCTCATCGTTAACGACAATACATGCTCCGGTGGATTGTTCATATCCACCGCGGCCACCATTTCCACTTCAAACTTTTCAATCACCGTCGCCGCCACCAGCTTCATTTGAGTATACGCCATTTCTTTCCCTAAACATATCCTTGGTCCAGCATGAAACACTGGAAATTTAAATTGGTTTTCGGGTCTATAAACCACATTTCCATCCTCTTCGTCCAACCATCGTTCAGGTCGAAACTCATGACACTCGTTTCCCCAAACACTCTTCATTCTCCCCATCGCGTATGTGTGATATGTAACAAACCAATCTTTATGGACAACTGTTCCATCAGGCAATACGTCGTTTTTCAAGCAATTCTTGGTGTCCACGGGCACAGGTGGGTACAAACGTAATCCCTCCGAGATTGCAGCATGCAAGTAATTCATCTCTCGGAGATCATCGAATGAGTAAACATCTTGAGGACCTTTTCCAGCGTTAAGGCGGGTTGTCTTCAACTCGTCAAGTATTTTCTGCTCAACTTCAGGATGTGAAGATAAAAGCCAAAAGAACCATGTAAGAGCAGACGACGTCGTATCACGACCTGCTAATATGAAACTTATAACAATATCTCGAAGAAGCTGTGGGGAATATTCTGATTTTCCCATGAATCTGGATAGCAAATCTTGGTCGGTTTCTTTGGTTTGGTTTTCCATTCGTGATATTATAATGTCATCAGCGAACTTATGAACCGTGGCAATTGATTTTTGCAACTTCGATTCTGAACCAAAATTGAATAACTTTTTGATTCTGTAGAGACCTGGTAAAGCATACATAAATCGCCCCGAGCTAAGAGTTGCAGCTTCCTCAAAAGCTTTCATGAATTCAGTACCTGAAGTTACGTCGCCTGCTAGACAACCCGGGTCTACGTTAAATGCCACCTTACATATGTTATCAAAAGAGTACCTATATATGGTGTCAAAAAAAACATATTAGTTCGTCTTAATATACCGAATAGTACCTTTTTTTATATCCGTAGGCGTAATCAGTTCAATCTTATTTAATTATGTATTATTATGATGGATTCAAAAGTGTACATGTACCTCTCGAGAAGGTCTTGAATATCAACAACTCTGTTCATATCCCCTGCTTTTTCAAGAACCGGAATGAACCTGTTATGTAACTCGTCACCAGCACTTTCCATCACGAAGTTTCTAAGGGAGCGCGTATTGAACTCGTAACTAGCAGTTTTACGTTGTGTTCTCCATGTTTCACCATCCGTGTTAAAGATACCATGACCAAGAAAATCTTCAAGGAGGGAAATAAACCTGGTTCCTTTAGGGTAGTTATCAAAGTTAGTCTTTAGAATATGTTCCACGTTTGCAGGGTTCGCAGTTATAACACCGTTCACTTTTCCAGGACGGGATAAGACCGCGGTGTTGGTTGGACATTGGGACAGGACTTTTGTGCTCCACTCAAGGAAACGATGGCGGTTTTGAACAAACTCGGGAAGAGTTCCTAGTATTGGGTAGTTTTTGAAGCCGAATTGAGTGGTCGATTTTGAGTTTCTTGAAGTGAAGTAGAAGAAAGAATAGATAACCGAGACAAGGGAGAAGCCTAAAATAAAAGTTTGTAAAGACGTTATCTCCATTTTTTTTGTTGGAGTGTAAGGAGCTCCAATCGTTTTACTTTTCTGATATATATCCTAGAAATAATTCACAAATTCGGACAAAACCGGACCGAATTTCAGACCATTATACCCTTCTTCTTTTTCTTTTTCGTTTTCCCTACTTAGATTTAGGACCACATCTATCCGGTTCTTGACTTAGAGTGAACTCGATGGGGTATTGTTCCTAATCTTATGCGTTTACGTTAACTTAATAAGGTCACAAAAAACCATTAGGTGTTAAATACATTGTATTTGGAGAACATTTTTGACACGATATACCTAATATAGTTCTTTAAGTTTGCCTTATTTCCGACAATATTGTCATGTTGTGTAATAAACGGTTAATTGGTTGTCAAGATGTAGATATAAGCAAAATTTTAAAGATTTCGCGGACTAGATTCATTGATACTGGAGTCGGTAGGCTTGGAAGATTCAACGATGGAGAAGCAATAATAACTACATTTGTTAGCAGGAGGAGTTATGAGATTAACCGTTGAGTTTGAAAAATGATAGCGGACAAACACCTGATCTTGTTAACTATATGTTCTTTCATAAAAGTTTTAGATGTTGTCACAGCGTGCCGGGCAAAATAACTCGTTAAATATCAACCAACAAGTTTGGACAGTCTTTACGAGAGTTGAACTCATAACTTTTTAATGAGCCAATTCACATACCGCTAGCAACAAACCCATTCATTATTACAAAGAAATTGTAAAATTTCATCAAATAACAAAAAATATCGATACAATTATAGTATTTCTACCAATAGCAGATTTAACCTTTTTGTGATATATAATAATGGGTCTATGTAACCATCGATAACTTTTTATTTTACTATCTATATGTATAAAATTTAACATTAACATGACAATAAAACATAATACCATTTTGGCTAACTTCATCGTTTACGAACTCTTACTTTTAATCCATTTTTCATCCTAATCGTTAACGCCAATACATGCTCCGGTGGATTCTTCTCCTCCGCCACGGGCACCACTTCGACGTGAAACTTCTCGATAATCGTCGATGCCACCAGCTTCATTTGAGTATACGCCATTTCCTTCCCTAAACATACTCTTGGTCCACCATGAAACACAGGAAACTTAAATTGGTTTTCGGGTCTATAAACCACATTTCCATCCTCTTCGTCCAACCAACGCTCGGGCCGAAACTCAAGACAATCCTTTCCCCAAACACTCTCCATTCTCCCCATGGCGTATGCGTTATACGTAATAAACCAACCTTTGCCAACAAATGTCCCGTCTGGCATGATGTCATCTTTCATGCAATCCTTGGTGTCCACGGGCACAGGTGGGTACAAACGTAATCCCTCCGAGATTGCAGCATGCAAGTAATTCATCTCTCGGAGGTCATCGAATGAGTAAACATCTTGGCCACTTTTCCCAGAGTTAAGACGGATCGTGTTCAATTCGTGAAGTATTTTCTGCTCTACTTCGGGATGTGAAGATAAAAGCCAAAAGAACCATGTGAGAGCAGACGACGACGTATCACGTCCAGCTAATATGAAACTTATGACGATATCCCGGAGATACTCAGGTGAGTATTCGGATATTCCCATGAACCGAGATAACAAATCTTCGTCAGGTTTTCGATCCTTTTCCTCCATTCTCGACTTTATAATATCTCCGGCAAACTTATGAACCGTGGCGATCGCTTTTTCCAACTTTAATTCCGAACCAAATTTCAAAAACTTCTTAACTTTATAAAGATCTGGAAAAATGGAAATAAATCTGGCAGTGATATGAGTAGCTGCCTCTACAAAAGCTTGCATAAATTCGCTACTCGTAGTCCCGTCTCTGGCAAGACAATCGGGATCGACGTTGAATGCAACCTTACAAATATTATCAAAAGTGTACCTGTCGTTTCAAATCCAAATAAAAACAAGTGTGGGAAAGCAAAAGAAAATTTCTAATGGACAAGGCTTTTGGAAGATCTTGACGATCAAATATCAAAGTGTACCTTTCCAGAAGATCTTGAAGATCAAATACCCGGTTCAGTTCTGCAGCCTTTTCAAGAAGTGGTATGAACCGGTCATGTAACTCGACGGAGGCTGTTTCCATAATGAAGTTCCTAAGTGAGCGGGTGTTAAACTCATAACTAGCGATTTTACGTTGTGCACGCCACGCTTCACCTTCAGCATTGAATATTCCACGGCCAAGGAAGTCATCAAGGATGGAAATAAATCTGGCTCCTTTTGGGTAATTATCGAAGTTGGTTTTGATCATATGTTCAACGTTTGCAGGGTTGGCAGTTATGAAGCCTTTGATTTTTCCTGGACGATTTAAGATGGCAGTGTGGGTTGGACACCGGGAGAGAACTTCAGTAGTCCATTCAAGGAAACGGTGCCGATTTAAGAGGAATTCAGGTACGGTTCCCACAATTGGGTAGTCTGTGAAGCCGATTTGAGTTGCAGGTTTGGGTTTTATTAGGTCAAACAAGTAGAAATAGTAGAAGAGCAAGAAAGGGAACATTAGAAGCAGTGATTGAAAAGAGATGAGCTCCATGTTTTATTACGATCGAGTGTGTGTGAAGCGTTTTTTTAAATAACTAATGACGAACTTAAACATTTTATACTCGAATCACTCTTGGGTATAGTTTGCTGTAACGTCTGTTTTTTTTCCTTACATTCACTAAGAAAGAAAGAATAAAAAGGAATAGTGGTTCCCGAAATAACACCCCTGTTGAGTTACTTTCCGAGTGCCAAACATTTTAAGCAACTTCCACGTGGTATTTGAGTTGAACATAAACGTATGTATGATACACATGTATGTCAACGGAAACTTTTGGTATTCTGTTTTAGAGCCAATAAATGTTCGCTTCAATACTTTTCTCAAACTATAAGCATTTTGTAAGTGGACGTTTAATTTAAGAGGATGGAGTATCATGTTCACACTCACTTAAAAGAACCCTGGAACCATATGATAAAATAGAGACAACTGTACGAGTAGAAGTGCACCAAACGCAAGAGGTTCTGGAACTAATTAGTTATAGGTAAAACTACATATACAAAAGTTTGTAACAGATTCAAATTAATAAGATACACATTTTGTTATAAAAAACCGTATACATTAAATTAATTGTCATTAGAATGAGAGTGATCCAACAAAGAAGTCATAACTTATGAGACACGCACCCGTTTATAAGCAGATGAAGAAAAACATTTACCCAAATAGTGTTTTCCCAGTTCTTGCATAGCATTCTTGTAAAAAAATAATTCCAAAATAAATTATGTGAGAAAAGTATTTGTTTTTCGGGCTTCTTATACAATGAAGCATGTTTCAATATTGCCTATGTTCAGTCACTCCAACATTGTTTAGTTTGATTAACGAGTCTATTAGCTGACAGCATTAGCTGGAAACTATCTCTAATTTCATCAGCGTCTAACTAGATAGTCAGGTTTCATTTAACAGAAAATAAAAGCAGATGGAGAAAAATACTTCATATTGATCGTCGAAAGCTATGTTCTTGTCAAGATAGCAATGGACTCCCATTCCAAACTGCATATCACATCCTGTAATACGTGATGGTCAGAAGCTTGAATAACAATAATTATATAAAACTAATAGTACCAAATTTGACCCATTTAGTAACAAATTTTTCAATTCAGATTATGCTCTCTCACGAGTCAAACGAGCAAAAGAAAGTAGCTAACGGATAAGTGGGTCAAAAGTCCTCCATGGTGTATTTTTAATGCATAAAACCTCCTAAATCATTTCATTATAAAAAAAAATAGATTATTACTGAAATAAAATAATATTTGTGATCGTATTTGACCCATTAAATATCAATTACAAATTTTAATAATTTTGAAAAGAAAAATGTGTTGCGGGTCAACCCCGCATGATCCAACCTAATTCAACTTGAACAAAATAACTATGTGTTTTACTTTTAACCCATTAGCCACCCCACCAATTTTGCCACTTGTACATGAAAGTGATGAAATTAGTCTACTTGGGTAGGGTGATATGTATCTCGGAAAGAAGCAGTTAGTACAAGGTGAATAAGAATAATTACAAATATGCAAGAAAGATGTTTATATATCCCATCACTTGTTTATTATGATTTGTACATACCGAGGGGTTCTGTCGATCAATGTCAAAACTATTAATGGCGCAGTTTTCAGCCAGAAGTTCAGTAGGCTGTTCACCTATATAAATGAACATCCAAATTAACTTAGTCTAAACCAAAAAGTACTCCGCCTTGCAGGTAAGAAATATAAATCAAAAGCATCGAATTGCTTTCTTTCATGGAAAAAAATTATTGGATATTCTCATAGTTTCCAGCCGCAAACCAAAAGCCAAAGGAAAAAGAAGACTAAAAATGTGCGTACCTTGTTTAATTACAGCGAGAATCCCATCTTCGGAGCAAATCATAGCAGGCAAGACTCTTTCGGATGATATATTAGCACGATTTGAAGCACTCATAAAAGTGTCATATTGAACCTCCCATACATCACTTTCAGATATACAAGGTGTTGACTCACCCGTATCAGTTCCTGAAAGAAGTATTGCTTCTCGTGGCCTGCGAAGATCCCATGCAAATACAGTTCCATAAGAGCCTCCTGCCTTCAAATTATTATAAATATAAATTATATAGAGATTTGACAGTACTCGGTAGAATCTAGAATGATAAAGGGAACTGTAGGAGGAATAACATAGATATGACTAACAACAGTATACGTATACTAATAAGATAAAGTCGGTCAATTGTTTGAAATGAAAACATGAAACATCTAGATACTTATGATAATACCTGATTCCACTGTATGTCTGTCATAAACTTCTACACAACAAATATGATTGGATACTAATGATAACTTTATTCTCTATCAAACAATTATTTTTTAAGAGTTAGGACAGACATGAATATGTGTCGGTTTCCTACATCAAGAGTCACAGACATATCTAACTATATCAGAGAAGGCTGATGTGAATTCAAATGCCCAATCTTTGATGCCATCTTTGTTGAAATTGGCTCGGCTAGCATTTGTGACTAATAACATAAAAAGGATCAGATATCACTGCAATGTTGTTTCCTCGAATACGCTATTTTTATCATTTTAAAGATTCAAGATAGATGCAAGCATAAGCAATTACCATTATCAAAATACAACAGAAGAGAATTTGACAGTTGATTAGTAATGGCATACTCACCAGACATGTGTGTTTTCGTGATGGGTGAATATCAATAGAATGGATAATCCCAGAATTAGCTCCTTGAGCCCTGCAATACTCTTATACAGTTATAAACTAAAAGAAAAATATAGCAGTGACCATATGGTTTATAACCAAACGAAATATAAATCAACTAAGCGTCCTTACGAACAAGGAACGTGAGAAATATAGATCTGTAAATGTTCAACTCTATCTATCTAAGAGAATTCTTGCTACTTAAGATACTGGAAACAAAGAAAAATAAAAGAAAAAGAACGGGTTTCTATCGCTTCTACCTCTCCATCTTTGGTAACCCACAACTACACTTGGAAAAGCAGCAAGCTACCACTATGACTATTGCCCCCAACCATACTCACTTTAGCATCTAGATCTCAAACAAATACATTGATTTAATTTCTTCACACAAATTCTCAAATAAAAACAAGCAACTGGTCCCAGATATCTACCACTTTTGTTATTCGTAATGGAGAGAAACATTTGCTAATATAACAATATGGTAGTTCACAATCACAAATTCTCCCCATTCTTATGTCTCCAAAATAATGATACTCGATCTTCGACACGAACGACGCACCACAGGGCAGGGAAATCAGAGAAGCAAGGTAATGTAACTAACGTATCTAATGACTATAATCTACAGGCACTAGAACCTTTACGATACTTCTTTGGTTGACCAGGAAAAATTTGGCGATTGCGAATAAAAATAAAGTTTGACCATTCATGTTCCTAAGTTCTCTTTGGATTAGTTTAAATCATTGTAACCTATGACTATTAACTAGCATCCCTGCCATAAAGGATATGATTCTGCTGTAACGCCACAAGCTGCTCATATTCTCGCTCACTTAGCAAGTCAAAATATAGTAGGAATATTTAACAAAAAAAAAAAAAAAAAAAAAAAACACCTGATAAAAATCCTAACTACGAGAAAACCAAACAATGAGCACCAATACAGCAATATAACTGAATATACGTACAACGTTCATTCGGTGCTATCAAACATACAAAACGATTCAGATTAAGATTTTGATATAAAAAAAGTGTTGCATTTACCAATTTCCCTTAAACAATGAAACAGGGCCTCCCGGTTTCCTCATATCCCACCACTGAAGAGAATGTCCCAATCCACCGGTAGCAAACTCCGTAGGCGAAGCCCATCTAGTCGCACTATACGAAACCAACCCTTTACTATCAAAAACCCTCCGATAATCCAACCCCGTCTGCCCAACCTTAACCAAATTCACCCTCCCATCTTCTCCAACCGTCACACACTCCTCGCCATTTTCCTGCAAATCCAAACAAGAAACGGGCCCATAATGCAACCTCCCCTCCCCTACCGACACCTCATAATCAAACGAAGCATCCACCGCGTTGGGGAACAGAACATGAAGCGAACCGGAGACCGTAGAGGCTGCGATTAACGGGTTTTGGAGGGCTTTTTGTGCGACTTTTAGTGAAGTGATTCTTGAGGGGGTTGGGAATAGGGATTGGAGGGTTAAAGATGGGGTGGGTGTTGTAGGGTTTAAGGAATGGATACCGATTGAGGGTTCGTTGGAATCGGAGTTGAAAGATGCAACGACGACGTATCGGTCCAAGGCGGAGAGAGGTGGGAGCCACCGGAGAGCGTCGATGTAGGTGGATTGGGGGAGGGTGTGGGTTAGGGTTTTTGCTTCCATTGTGTTTTTGGGGTTTTAGGATTCAAATGAGTTTACTGCAATAATTATCATTGCAAAACTACATTCTTCCTCTCCAATATTACAAAACTATACTTATCGAATTTGAATTCATTTTCGTATAAATTTATAAAATGGACTAAAAGATCCTTGTTTTCAAGGTTTTATTTTAACTTTAACCATAAATCAAGAATATAAATAACAACAAAACTAAAAAATAAATTTCCATAATGTTTCATCAAAAACACAATTGTTGTTACATTTAAAATGAAACTTTCATCATTTAACTTTCGTTGAGGATAAAAATGAACTTAAAAGGTTTTTACACAGACAATAGATATAGTTTCGAAATACTAATAGTGTATCTGCGCTATACGGCGGGTTGATAAAAAGACGATATTGACATATTTTAATAACATTGAATTATACAATATCAAAATATACAATCATTGTTAATTTTTCGATATAAAATGAATATAACTTGACACAAAAAACTTACAGTACATTTAATCCCAATATAGAAATTACAGTTATATAGGATACTTCAATTCAATACGTTTATTTATAACGGAAGTTTTCTTAAAGCATCCACGTTTAGTAAAATCCTGCGAGAAAAGTGATGATTATAATCTATCATATTGTGACAAAATAAGTAATCTTATGAATACAAATTACCGACATAAAATTTAGATATCAATAACATGTTGAACGCATAAAAAATAAATAAAAATGAAGAGTTTCAAATGCAAAGTTTTACTTTACCTCATTAGTTGAACTTATTTCATTGAAAACCTCAATGTATAAGCTTTTCTCACAAAGAGCATTCATGAGGTCGTGCAGATGATAATAATGTTATTTTAGTTTGTTATGATGGAAATGCATTTTTTTTTCTATGGCGGTTATTGCCTATTTATATAGATAGTTAAATATGGGTTACGAATTACCAGCTATAGAAACAAAATATATATTTATTATTATTATTAGTTTCCTTTTGACTAATTTTTAATAGTAACTAGAAAGATTCTCGTGCGTTGCACGGGTTCGTTCTTATATGTACGTTCAGGCTGATAACGATAAGAATATAATTCTGTAATACAAACACGACCTAGATGTTTTTAGTTGCTGATTGGCGTGGATGTTGTTCAATCATTAGCCTCGAATCAATTTGTGAATCTGCAAATAATGCTGTAATATGAAATAAAAAGAATTATTGAACTACAAGAACCACGGTATGGTATTTAAAAATATAAATAAAAAATTATGAACTTACATTTTAATTACCTTTAGCGCTCAAGCTTTTTGAGTCCTGCTGTTTGAAATAGAAACTGCGATGATCGAGTGACTTGTGATGGTTTTTCGCGTAAATTTCAGCCCAAACTTTATTAAAATCAGAACGACACCTCTCCCATTCTTCTTGTTTTTGCTTCAAGCGAGTTAATATTACTGGAAGAGCAAGACACGCGTTCTTCTTTAATACATCCATCACATCAAGCCCGTTATCTCTATATAAACGTTCAATGCACCTCAAATTTAAAGCTGGCCAACAAAGAGGGGAAAAAAATAGTGAAAAACTGTAAATAAAATGAGTTTAATATCATTTATCAGTTTCTTACCTGTAAAATAATCTTCAACTCGAACGATACTTTCTGTTTCGATTGAATTATCGTTCATCTTATTTGACAGTTCTTTCACTTTTTTGGCTGTTATGTTAACGGATTCTAATAACATGTCGAGTTCAAATCTGTCATCTTCATATCTAAATAAGCTCGCTTCATATTGGTTTTTACGCATGTGTTTAAAAGAGTAATCTTCGCTACCAGAAGTAACAGACACCCAATGATCATTTAACACCTCGATGCCAATTTGAGTTCTTTGACTTACTGAGGGGATTACGTACTGTAAAAAGAACATATAGTGAAATAAAATTACTAAATAAATAAAAAGTGCGTAAGCTAAGATGTAAAATTTTTTTGAGGTAATTACATTCTTTGGCAGAAGCCGGTAACTTGGAGTGCATTGTTCAGAGTCAGAAAGGTCAAGTTCGTGAATGGGTTTTGCCTGATATTCATCGTTGACCGGAGACGAAGATGGCTTAACTCCGGATAGCAAAAGATATAGTTAAGATAGTTTTACTTTTATAACGGTGAATGGTCCTAGTATAGATGATTGACTAAAGTGTACAACAACTAAAAGTATTGTTAATAGTTGTATTAGCAAAAAATGCACCAACTTTTAGCCAGTAGCGGAATAAAATACAGTTTTATTGACGCTTACCGGTTTTCTCACTGCGATCAATAAACCCGTTGACTTTGGTCGTCCTATGTTCGTTGATATTTGGCTGATGACGATCAGAAGAGCTAACCGTTTCCTGCAAATACATTGATAAAAATGAATTTAGAAAAAAAAAAAAATATAACCCAAGTAGAAATATGTAAGCACCGTCTTCTTATGAACAAACCTTTAACTTTTCACCACAAACCGGGATCTTTTGCTCCGTTTTCTTCTTCTTGACAGTTAGTTGCAAGTCTGTTGTTCTCTTTCCGAATTAGGTGAAACAAAGCTTCAAACAAAGAGTTCCCCCTCATGATTGGTACCTGCTAAAATAAAAATCATTCTTTTCAGCCAAACAGCACCAGAACAGGTTCATATGTTACTTGCGCGATGGTGGAGAATTTGGCTGAACAAATTGCTCCGAGCATAACCGACACCTTTCCAAAGAGCCAAAACTCCTTCATCAGCACTAATCCTATACAAAGCATGGAATGCATTTGTGTAGTTACGACGCTCAACAAGGGGTAAACTTGAATCAGCTTGCATAGGGATCAGTGCCAGATCAACAGGGCTTCCTACATAAGCTCCAATCGCTGCAGCGGTTATTGCTACGAAGAACAAAAAAAATCATACTATACATGAGTTTAAAATCTCTTTTTGAATCCCATGTATCTGATACACATTTTCAACAGAGTTAGATGGTTTTCCAGAAAGAAAAAAAAAAGACGACGGAGTTAGAGTATAAAATAATATGGGTGGGTTGAGTAGCGGGTCGAAAGGGGTCCTTTTTAACAAAATTAATATTATTGCCATTAATATATATTTAAGCATATCCATGTTGGAATATTGGATTAAACTTACTAGCAGTTGATACCAATAGCATTTGCTCCTAATTTATCAGCCTTTTGATCATCTCCTACATGTACAGCTTTTGCAGCTTCCACATTAATCTGATCTAGATTATCATCAAGAGTCGATGGTGAAAAAATCTCTTATTAGCAAGAATTTTTTTATTGACATATATGGAGTGTTATGTACCTAAGCCGGTTTCAAATATTTTCGCTTCTGGCTTTTCATACCCAACCTCAGAAGAGATTATAACAACATCAAACCTAACCACAAAAATACGATATCAAGAAACAATCAATAATGCAAACGTTTATAATTATAACTTTCTAAGTAGAGGTGGAAGTCTTGGGTTAATTTGGAAAAATAAAATAAAAAAGTGGCTAAAAAGGAACGGGTCAAATGAGTCCAAAGTTGCTCAAAGAGTATTTCTACTGCATACGTCATGTTAAATCATTTTCCAGAAATGGCAAGTTTGATGGTAATATTGATAGTTACCATGATTTACGAATTCAATAATTCCACGTGGTGGCAAATAGGTGGGTTGCATAATGACTTGAAATGGTCCTTCGGTTGACCTCCAAACACTTTCTTATGTAACATATCCAAGAATGGATGGATTTGGTATTTTGATAGAGTACCTGTTAATTTACTCTTATTTTATGAATAATTAATTTGTTAAATATGATTACAGAAACTATTTAATGACAATGATAACCTAAACTGTTTGATAAAGCGACCTATGAGGTTCTATACATTAAGAAATAAACTTTAGGCAATTTTTAACCCATTTGAACCGTTCATGTTAGCTATTTTTTTAGACAGAAATAGACCCATAATTGACACCTCAACCAATAACTCAGGATGTTGTTGATACTTCTTATAACCTAACATCAATGCAATATATACTGAGGCGACGTAACTTACTTGTAAAACTTGACAAAGCAAAGATTACAGAATAACCATACGGCGTGACACAACATCCGCCAATAGGATCTCCAAGGGCTGCATCAAATCCTGCTGAAACCATGATTATGTCGGGGTTGAATTCCCTTGACTATTCTGCCACGGAACATTTATATTGAAAAAAACAAAAGTAAATAATATGTCCAGAAAGAGAGCAGTTTAACCAAGCTTCATATTTCATATATTAGTTTTTCTTTTTAATAAGATTAACCATATTATGATCCATTTGTCATTATTCACCGGGATAAAAGTTGTCATGTCTGCATATTTACAATATACTTATAACAGTAAGAAGCATGACTATAAATTCTTATATGTGTACAAAAGGGAATCATGACTGACTTTTACCTGTGAACGGAAAAGAAGAGCACTCGAGGGTCGTCATAGAACATCTTTTGAGCACCATTTCCGTGACGGACATCCCAATCAACAATCAATATCTTCTTGATACCTAATTCCTAGAAAAGTAATAAGATAGTTATCTTACTTACGTATACATAATTTATATAATTAATGATAGTTGAAAAAAGGAAACTCACTTTTTGGTTAAAGAGAAAACTTGATGCAGTTGCAACATTGTTAAAAAGGCAGAATCTCATTGCTTTGTTATTTTCCGCGTCACGTCCAGGAGGTCTAACAATAGCAAAAGCCGAATCAAGTTCCCTTTCGCAACTTTGTTAGCAGCGTCGAGAACAGCCTAAAAAAAAATCAAATAAAAACACAAATAAAGTAGGGATTACCCTATGTATATATATATATATATATATATATAGGTAATCCCTAAAACCTAAATACTAGAATGGGCTTTTATTCTTAAAGCGTGTTGCTACAGGCAAGCCCATTGAGCAAAACCTTTGTACAGCCTGTATGCTATTGCCTGACAGGCTGTCAATTGCCATTGCATATGCCATTGCCATTGCATATGTCAATTGTCAATAATCATTTATGCATATGCCATTGCCATTGCATATGTCATTGCCATTGCATATGTCAATTGTCAATAATGACAATTGCCATTGCATATGCCATTGCCATTGCATATGTCAATTGTCAATAATCATTTATGCATATGCCATTGCATATGCCATTGCCATTGCATATGTCAATTGTCAATAATCATTTATGCATATGCCATTGCCTGACAGGCTGTCATCATCGCCCGCCTGTCATTGCTCGCCCAAGTTGTACCGCCTGTATGCCATCGCCTGTCATTTAAAGGTGTTTCCCTTTACCTTTGACGACAGTCACAATGATACTTAACAACCACTTTACTACTGTCATAATAGTGAGCCGTGGCATACAATAATAAAGATAGAAGACGATTAGTATACCAGTGATTGATTACCAAGGCAGTTTAAGTATTCAATATTGTCATTAATTGATGGACGTTCCATATTCTTGAAACTGGTCATATAAATACACAGCCTCAATCATTGTCAAAGACATCTTCTCATCACATTTCAACACACACAAAAGCTAAAATAGAGTTCATATACTCTTGCTTCCATCTTCAACCTTGATAACCCTAGGTTCGTCAAGAGCTTGTTGGGTTTGCACTGTGATCATCACAGGAGATCCAAGGTTGATACCACCTCACCTTCGTGTTTGACAATCGTTGCTCGAACATTGGCGCCATCCGTGGGACCGTTTTAGATAACGGCGTCTCATTTCATTTTCATCTTTTCATTTTTTCTTAAACTCACAAGAAGTTCATCCCTTTTATGGAAGGAACTAAGTTACCACAGGTCATTTCATTCGTGCCGAAAATGACCCCCATGATTGCATACACCAGATGGGACTACAAGTACCCCACCCGTTTACCACTTCTGCCAATCCTGTGGTAATACAGATTCGGCTGGCCATTTATGAAGTCAACAAGGCATATGTAGACATGGAAAGCTCAATTGACACACTAACCGACATACGAGGTAGGCATGCAAATAATGTAAAAAAAAAAACCCCTTGCTCCAGGGTCAAAATGATAAAAGTTGAAAAATAAATTCACCATCCGCCTAGAATGTCCTACTGGGCAGGCCCCCACTTGAAAACTTCAGAACAATTCTATTTACAACCGATAGTATGGTCAAATTCCCTGCCTTAGCTGGCATAGCCATGGTCAGGGACAAGATGTCATGGCCTAAACAATACGAAAATATTATCACGATATGGATCTAAAGTGTCATGGGCATAATACATATCTAAATGTGTCATGAGCAAAATCAAGATCTAAAAATGTCATGAGCAAAATCAAGATCTAAAAATGTCATGGGCAAAATCCAGATCTGAAAGTGTCATGGACACAATCCAGATCTAAAAAAAAAAAAATGCCTGACAAAAGAAGGGGGAAGACACAGAACACCATGGACCACCTGATGTCCATGTATGAAGCCAAGAAAGACAACCTTGTCTGGCCAAATAACATACAATCATATTCGTCTTTTAATCTACTTGATAAAAGATAAGCACTTCTCATTGGGAAGCGACAAACATAGTTCAATACGACATGTATGAAGCCAAGAAAGACAACCCTGTCTGGCCAAATAACATACAATCATATTCGTCTTTTAATCTACTTGATAAAAGATAAGCACTTCTCATTGGGAAGCGACAATCCTCGCGAGTAAACAAAGTAAAGGTTAACCAACAAAAGTGCCATTGGCACAGTGTCACAGGCACAATGTAAAGCATACTCAAATCTACCTATGTCATTGACATACAAAGGAACCATGGGCCCTCAAGAAATTGTCATACGCACAACCAAATATACACACTGTCATGCACACCCAAGACGGTGTCATGGACAACATTCATAATAAAAAGATAAAAAACAATAATGTGTTATTGGCTTGATCATCCAATAAAACATTATATTTAATGGCTAGACAATGTCACACAAAGCAAGGCTAATCCTAGACAACGCCATGCCAAATCACAACAACGACAACTATGGTATGCCTAAATTAATAACACGGTATATCAGTTATTGTTAGCAGGCGCAAACCAATGAATGCAAAGGACAAGTAAGTCACATACCTGCAGGATAGTCTCCTAACACAAACAACCAATTGCTCCTGAAACAAAACATACAATCACCATTAGAAAAAGGAATGCGAGTCAAACAAGGAATTTCAACCGCCGGTACCCAGGCTATAATAGCCGGTACCCACCTTATCCCCAAACCGCCGGTACCTGGCTTTACAGCCGGTATCCGGCTTCGACGGTCGCCGCGACTCGGGGAGTGAGGAAAATACCGCCGGTACCCGAGTAGTACAGCCGGTCCCCGGCTCGCAATACATACCGCCGGTACCCGAGCTGGTACAGCCGGTACCCGGCTTGGCGAGGGATTAATACCGCCGGTACCAGGCTATTAGCCGGTACCCGGCTTGCGACTATGGGAACTTCGATCGCTTATGCTCGAGTCGGAACATACAACCGGTACCATCATAGGTACAGCCGGTACCTACATACAGCCGGTACCAGGCTAATGTGCCCTGGTACCCGGCTCGATACTCGTGACTCGAAAAAAAAAAAAAAAAAAAAAAAAAAATTACGTGAGTAGAATAGTTACGACTTGAAAACTTCGTTTTGACAAATCCTAACTCGGGGGCATGATGAGGTTAGTAGGGATTACCCTATGCATATATATAGGTAATCCCTAAAACCTAAATACTAGAATGGGCTTTTATTCTTAAAGCGTGTTGCTACAGGCAAGCCCATTGAGCAAAACCTTTGTACAGCCTGTATGCTATTGCCTGACAGGCTGTCAATTGCCATTGCATATGCCATTGCCATTGCATATGTCAATTGTCAATAATCATTTATGCATATGCCATTGCCATTGCATATGTCAATTGTCAATAATCATTTATGCATATGCCATTGCATATGCCATTGCCATTGCATATGTCAATTGTCAATAATCATTTATGCATATGCCATTGCCTGACAGGCTGTCATCATCGCCTGCCTGTCATTGCTCGCCCAAGTTGTACCGCCTGTATGCCATCGCCTGTCATTTAAAGGTGTTTCCCTTTACCTTTGACGACAGTCACAATGATACTTAACAACCACTTTACTACTGTCATAATAGTGAGCCGTGGCATACAATAATAAAGATAGAAGACGATTAGTATACCAGTGATTGATTACCAAGGCAGTTTAAGTATTCAATATTGTCATTAATTGATGGACGTTCCATATTCTTGAAACTGGTCATATAAATACACAGCCTCAATCATTGTCAAAGACATCTTCTCATCACATTTCAACACACACAAAAGCTAAAATAGAGTTCATATACTCTTGCTTCCATCTTCAACCTTGATCACCCTAGGTTCGTCAAGAGCTTGTTGGGTTTGCACTGTGATCATCACAGGAGATCCAAGGTTGATACCACCTCACCTTCGTGTTTGACAATCGTTGCTCGAACATTGGCGCCATCCGTGGGACCGTTTTAGATAACGGCGTCTCATTTCATTTTCATCTTTTCATTTTTTCTTAAACTCACAAGAAGTTCATCCCTTTTATGGAAGGAACTAAGTTACCACAGGTCATTTCATTCGTGCCGAAAATGACCCCCATGATTGCATACACCAGATGGGACTACAAGTACCCCACCCGTTTACCACTTCTGCCAATCCTGTGGTAATACAGATTCGGCTGGCCATTTATGAAGTCAACAAGGCATATGTAGACATGGAAAGCTCAATTGACACACTAACCGACATACGAGGTAGGCATGCAAATAATGTAAAAAAAAAAAAACCCTTGCTCCAGGGTCAAAATGATAAAAGTTGAAAAATAAATTCACCATCCGCCTAGAATGTCCTACTGGGCAGGCCCCCACTTGAAAACTTCAGAACAATTCTATTTACAACCGATAGTATGGTCAAATTCCCTGCCTTAGCTGGCATAGCCATGGTCAGGGACAAGATGTCATGGCCTAAACAATACGAAAATATTATCACGATATGGATCTAAAGTGTCATGGGCATAATACATATCTAAATGTGTCATGAGCAAAATCAAGATCTAAAAATGTCATGAGCAAAATCAAGATCTAAAAATGTCATGGGCAAAATCCAGATCTGAAAGTGTCATGGACACAATCCAGATCTAAAAAAAAAAAAATGCCTGACAAAAGAAGGGGGAAGACACAGAACACCATGGACCACCTGATGTCCATGTATGAAGCCAAGAAAGACAACCTTGTCTGGCCAAATAACATACAATCATATTCGTCTT
This sequence comes from Senecio squalidus, assembly GCA_910822075.1. Classification (NCBI taxonomy): domain Eukaryota; kingdom Viridiplantae; phylum Streptophyta; class Magnoliopsida; order Asterales; family Asteraceae; genus Senecio; species Senecio squalidus. The sequence goes on along the minus strand of CAJVGC010000591.1, from coordinate 34,106,756 downwards.
TTAATCTACTTGATAAAAGATAAGCACTTCTCATTGGGAAGCGACAAACATAGTTCAATACGACATGTATGAAGCCAAGAAAGACAACCCTGTCTGGCCAAATAACATACAATCATATTCGTCTTTTAATCTACTTGATAAAAGATAAGCACTTCTCATTGGGAAGCGACAATCCTCGCGAGTAAACAAAGTAAAGGTTAACCAACAAAAGTGCCATTGGCACAGTGTCACAGGCACAATGTAAAGCATACTCAAATCTACCTATGTCATTGACATACAAAGGAACCATGGGCCCTCAAGAAATTGTCATACGCACAACCAAATATACACACTGTCATGCACACCCAAGACGGTGTCATGGACAACATTCATAATAAAAAGATAAAAAACAATAATGTGTTATTGGCTTGATCATCCAATAAAACATTATATTTAATGGCTAGACAATGTCACACAAAGCAAGGCTAATCCTAGACAACGCCATGCCAAATCACAACAACGACAACTATGGTATGCCTAAATTAATAACACGGTATATCAGTTATTGTTAGCAGGCGCAAACCAATGAATGCAAAGGACAAGTAAGTCACATACCTGCAGGATAGTCTCCTAACACAAACAACCAATTGCTCCTGAAACAAAACATACAATCACCATTAGAAAAAGGAATGCGAGTCAAACAAGGAATTTCAACCGCCGGTACCCAGGCTATAATAGCCGGTACCCACCTTATCCCCAAACCGCCGGTACCTGGCTTTACAGCCGGTATCCGGCTTCGACGGTCGCCGCGACTCGGGGAGTGAGGAAAATACCGCCGGTACCCGAGTAGTACAGCCGGTCCCCGGCTCGCAATACATACCGCCGGTACCCGAGCTGGTACAGCCGGTACCCGGCTTGGCGAGGGATTAATACCGCCGGTACCAGGCTATTAGCCGGTACCCGGCTTGCGACTATGGGAACTTCGATCGCTTATGCTCGAGTCGGAACATACAACCGGTACCATCATAGGTACAGCCGGTACCTACATACAGCCGGTACCAGGCTAATGTGCCCTGGTACCCGGCTCGATACTCGTGACTCGAAAAAAAAAAAAAAAAAAAAAAAAAAAAAAAAAAAAAACTTACGTGAGTAGAATAGTTACGACTTGAAAACTTCGTTTTGACAAATCCTAACTCGGGGGCATGATGAGGTTAGTAGGGATTACCCTATGCATATATATAGGTAATCCCTAAAACCTAAATACTAGAATGGGCTTTTATTCTTAAAGCGTGTTGCTACAGGCAAGCCCATTGAGCAAAACCTTTGTACAGCCTGTATGCTATTGCCTGACAGGCTGTCAATTGCCATTGCATATGCCATTGCCATTGCATATGTCAATTGTCAATAATCATTTATGCATATGCCATTGCCATTGCATATGTCAATTGTCAATAATCATTTATGCATATGCCATTGCATATGCCATTGCCATTGCATATGTCAATTGTCAATAATCATTTATGCATATGCCATTGCCTGACAGGCTGTCATCATCGCCTGCCTGTCATTGCTCGCCCAAGTTGTACCGCCTGTATGCCATCGCCTGTCATTTAAAGGTGTTTCCCTTTACCTTTGACGACAGTCACAATGATACTTAACAACCACTTTACTACTGTCATAATAGTGAGCCGTGGCATACAATAATAAAGATAGAAGACGATTAGTATACCAGTGATTGATTACCAAGGCAGTTTAAGTATTCAATATTGTCATTAATTGATGGACGTTCCATATTCTTGAAACTGGTCATATAAATACACAGCCTCAATCATTGTCAAAGACATCTTCTCATCACATTTCAACACACACAAAAGCTAAAATAGAGTTCATATACTCTTGCTTCCATCTTCAACCTTGATCACCCTAGGTTCGTCAAGAGCTTGTTGGGTTTGCACTGTGATCATCACAGGAGATCCAAGGTTGATACCACCTCACCTTCGTGTTTGACAATCGTTGCTCGAACATTGGCGCCATCCGTGGGACCGTTTTAGATAACGGCGTCTCATTTCATTTTCATCTTTTCATTTTTTCTTAAACTCACAAGAAGTTCATCCCTTTTATGGAAGGAACTAAGTTACCACAGGTCATTTCATTCGTGCCGAAAATGACCCCCATGATTGCATACACCAGATGGGACTACAAGTACCCCACGTTTACCACTTCTGCCAATCCTGTGGTAATACAGATTCGGCTGGCCATTTATGAAGTCAACAAGGCATATGTAGACATGGAAAGCTCAATTGACACACTAACCGACATACGAGGTAGGCATGCAAATAATGTAAAAAAAAAAACCCCTTGCTCCAGGGTCAAAATGATAAAAGTTGAAAAATAAATTCACCATCCGCCTAGAATGTCCTACTGGGCAGGCCCCCACTTGAAAACTTCAGAACAATTCTATTTACAACCGATAGTATGGTCAAAGTCCCTG
>CAJVGC010000591.1:34058523-34104185 GCA_910822075.1 Senecio squalidus | reverse complement strand
CATATGCCATTGCCATTGCATATGCCATTGCCATTGCATATGTCAATTGTCATAATCATTTATGCATATGCCATTGCCATTGCATATGTCAATTGTCAATAATCATTTATGCATATGCCATTGCATATGCCATTGCCATTGCATATGTCAATTGTCAATAATCATTTATGCATATGCCATTGCCTGACAGGCTGTCATCATCGCCTGCCTGTCATTGCTCGCCCAAGTTGTACCGCCTGTATGCCATCGCCTGTCATTTAAAGGTGTTTCCCTTTACCTTTGACGACAGTCACAATGATACTTAACAACCACTTTACTACTGTCATAATAGTGAGCCGTGGCATACAATAATAAATAGAAGACGATTAGTATACCAGTGATTGATTACCAAGGCAGTTTAAGTATTCAATATTGTCATTAATTGATGGACGTTCCATATTCTTGAAACTGGTCATATAAATACACAGCCTCAATCATTGTCAAAGACATCTTCTCATCACATTTCAACACACACAAAAGCTAAAATAGAGTTCATATACTCTTGCTTCCATCTTCAACCTTGATAACCCTAGGTTCGTCAAGAGCTTGTTGGGTTTGCACTGTGATCATCACAGGAGATCCAAGGTTGATACCACCTCACCTTCGTGTTTGACAATCGTTGCTCGAACATTGGCGCCATCCGTGGGACCGTTTTAGATAACGGCGTCTCATTTCATTTTCATCTTTTCATTTTTTCTTAAACTCACAAGAAGTTCATCCCTTTTATGGAAGGAACTAAGTTACCACAGGTCATTTCATTCGTGCCGAAAATGACCCCCATGATTGCATACACCAGATGGGACTACAAGTACCCCACCCGTTTACCACTTCTGCCAATCCTGTGGTAATACAGATTCGGCTGGCCATTTATGAAGTCAACAAGGCATATGTAGACATGGAAAGCTCAATTGACACACTAACCGACATACGAGGTAGGCATGCAAATAATGTAAAAAAAAAAAACCCCTTGCTCCAGGGTCAAAATGATAAAAGTTGAAAAATAAATTCACCATCCGCCTAGAATGTCCTACTGGGCAGGCCCCCACTTGAAAACTTCAGAACAATTCTATTTACAACCGATAGTATGGTCAAATTCCCTGCCTTAGCTGGCATAGCCATGGTCAGGGACAAGATGTCATGGCCTAAACAATACGAAAATATTATCACGATATGGATCTAAAGTGTCATGGGCATAATACATATCTAAATGTGTCATGAGCAAAATCAAGATCTAAAAATGTCATGAGCAAAATCAAGATCTAAAAATGTCATGGGCAAAATCCAGATCTGAAAGTGTCATGGACACAATCCAGATCTAAAAAAAAAAAAATGCCTGACAAAAGAAGGGGGAAGACACAGAACACCATGGACCACCTGATGTCCATGTATGAAGCCAAGAAAGACAACCTTGTCTGGCCAAATAACATACAATCATATTCGTCTTTTAATCTACTTGATAAAAGATAAGCACTTCTCATTGGGAAGCGACAAACATAGTTCAATACGACATGTATGAAGCCAAGAAAGACAACCCTGTCTGGCCAAATAACATACAATCATATTCGTCTTTTAATCTACTTGATAAAAGATAAGCACTTCTCATTGGGAAGCGACAATCCTCGCGAGTAAACAAAGTAAAGGTTAACCAACAAAAGTGCCATTGGCACAGTGTCACAGGCACAATGTAAAGCATACTCAAATCTACCTATGTCATTGACATACAAAGGAACCATGGGCCCTCAAGAAATTGTCATACGCACAACCAAATATACACACTGTCATGCACACCCAAGACGGTGTCATGGACAACATTCATAATAAAAAGATAAAAAACAATAATGTGTTATTGGCTTGATCATCCAATAAAACATTATATTTAATGGCTAGACAATGTCACACAAAGCAAGGCTAATCCTAGACAACGCCATGCCAAATCACAACAACGACAACTATGGTATGCCTAAATTAATAACACGGTATATCAGTTATTGTTAGCAGGCGCAAACCAATGAATGCAAAGGACAAGTAAGTCACATACCTGCAGGATAGTCTCCTAACACAAACAACCAATTGCTCCTGAAACAAAACATACAATCACCATTAGAAAAAGGAATACGAGTCAAACAAGGAATTTCAACCGCCGGTACCCAGGCTATAATAGCCGGTACCCACCTTATCCCCAAACCGCCGGTACCTGGCTTTACAGCCGGTATCCGGCTTCGACGGTCGCCGCGACTCGGGGAGTGAGGAAAATACCGCCGGTACCCGAGTAGTACAGCCGGTCCCCGGCTCGCAATACATACCGCCGGTACCCGAGCTGGTACAGCCGGTACCCGGCTTGGCGAGGGATTAATACCGCCGGTACCAGGCTATTAGCCGGTACCCGGCTTGCGACTATGGGAACTTCGATCGCTTATGCTCGAGTCGGAACATACAACCGGTACCATCATAGGTACAGCCGGTACCTACATACAGCCGGTACCAGGCTAATGTGCCCTGGTACCCGGCTCGATACTCGTGACTCGAAAAAAAAAAAAAAAAAAAAAAAAAAAAAATTACGTGAGTAGAATAGTTACGACTTGAAAACTTCGTTTTGACAAATCCTAACTCGGGGGCATGATGAGGTTAGTAGGGATTACCCTATGCATATATATAGGTAATCCCTAAAACCTAAATACTAGAATGGGCTTTTATTCTTAAAGCGTGTTGCTACAGGCAAGCCCATTGAGCAAAACCTTTGTACAGCCTGTATGCTATTGCCTGACAGGCTGTCAATTGCCATTGCATATGCCATTGCCATTGCATATGTCAATTGTCAATAATCATTTATGCATATGCCATTGCCATTGCATATGTCAATTGTCAATAATCATTTATGCATATGCCATTGCATATGCCATTGCCATTGCATATGTCAATTGTCAATAATCATTTATGCATATGCCATTGCCTGACAGGCTGTCATCATCGCCTGCCTGTCATTGCTCGCCCAAGTTGTACCGCCTGTATGCCATCGCCTGTCATTTAAAGGTGTTTCCCTTTACCTTTGACGACAGTCACAATGATACTTAACAACCACTTTACTACTGTCATAATAGTGAGCCGTGGCATACAATAATAAAGATAGAAGACGATTAGTATACCAGTGATTGATTACCAAGGCAGTTTAAGTATTCAATATTGTCATTAATTGATGGACGTTCCATATTCTTGAAACTGGTCATATAAATACACAGCCTCAATCATTGTCAAAGACATCTTCTCATCACATTTCAACACACACAAAAGCTAAAATAGAGTTCATATACTCTTGCTTCCATCTTCAACCTTGATCACCCTAGGTTCGTCAAGAGCTTGTTGGGTTTGCACTGTGATCATCACAGGAGATCCAAGGTTGATACCACCTCACCTTCGTGTTTGACAATCGTTGCTCGAACATTGGCGCCATCCGTGGGACCGTTTTAGATAACGGCGTCTCATTTCATTTTCATCTTTTCATTTTTTCTTAAACTCACAAGAAGTTCATCCCTTTTATGGAAGGAACTAAGTTACCACAGGTCATTTCATTCGTGCCGAAAATGACCCCCATGATTGCATACACCAGATGGGACTACAAGTACCCCACCCGTTTACCACTTCTGCCAATCCTGTGGTAATACAGATTCGGCTGGCCATTTATGAAGTCAACAAGGCATATGTAGACATGGAAAGCTCAATTGACACACTAACCGACATACGAGGTAGGCATGCAAATAATGTAAAAAAAAAAACCCCTTGCTCCAGGGTCAAAATGATAAAAGTTGAAAAATAAATTCACCATCCGCCTAGAATGTCCTACTGGGCAGGCCCCCACTTGAAAACTTCAGAACAATTCTATTTACAACCGATAGTATGGTCAAATTCCCTGCCTTAGCTGGCATAGCCATGGTCAGGGACAAGATGTCATGGCCTAAACAATACGAAAATATTATCACGATATGGATCTAAAGTGTCATGGGCATAATACATATCTAAATGTGTCATGAGCAAAATCAAGATCTAAAAATGTCATGAGCAAAATCAAGATCTAAAAATGTCATGGGCAAAATCCAGATCTGAAAGTGTCATGGACACAATCCAGATCTAAAAAAAAAAAAATGCCTGACAAAAGAAGGGGGAAGACACAGAACACCATGGACCACCTGATGTCCATGTATGAAGCCAAGAAAGACAACCTTGTCTGGCCAAATAACATACAATCATATTCGTCTTTTAATCTACTTGATAAAAGATAAGCACTTCTCATTGGGAAGCGACAAACATAGTTCAATACGACATGTATGAAGCCAAGAAAGACAACCCTGTCTGGCCAAATAACATACAATCATATTCGTCTTTTAATCTACTTGATAAAAGATAAGCACTTCTCATTGGGAAGCGACAATCCTCGCGAGTAAACAAAGTAAAGGTTAACCAACAAAAGTGCCATTGGCACAGTGTCACAGGCACAATGTAAAGCATACTCAAATCTACCTATGTCATTGACATACAAAGGAACCATGGGCCCTCAAGAAATTGTCATACGCACAACCAAATATACACACTGTCATGCACACCCAAGACGGTGTCATGGACAACATTCATAATAAAAAGATAAAAAACAATAATGTGTTATTGGCTTGATCATCCAATAAAACATTATATTTAATGGCTAGACAATGTCACACAAAGCAAGGCTAATCCTAGACAACGCCATGCCAAATCACAACAACGACAACTATGGTATGCCTAAATTAATAACACGGTATATCAGTTATTGTTAGCAGGCGCAAACCAATGAATGCAAAGGACAAGTAAGTCACATACCTGCAGGATAGTCTCCTAACACAAACAACCAATTGCTCCTGAAACAAAACATACAATCACCATTAGAAAAAGGAATACGAGTCAAACAAGGAATTTCAACCGCCGGTACCCAGGCTATAATAGCCGGTACCCACCTTATCCCCAAACCGCCGGTACCTGGCTTTACAGCCGGTATCCGGCTTCGACGGTCGCCGCGACTCGGGGAGTGAGGAAAATACCGCCGGTACCCGAGTACAGTATTCACTGTCCGCGTCCCCGGCTCGCACATCACACTACAGCAGCCGGTACCCGATGCTGGTACAGGCCGGTACCCGGCTTGGCGACGTGGGATTATACCTGCCGGGTACCAGGCTATGAGCCGGGAACCCGGCTTGCGACTATGGGAACTTCGATCGCTTTATGCTCGAGTCGGAACATACAACGGTTACCATCATAGGTCCACAGCCGGTTCCTACATACAGCCGGTACCAGGCTAATGTGCCCTGGTACCCGGCTCGATACTCGTGACTCGAAAAAAAAAAAAAAAAAAAAAAAAAAAAAAAAAAAAACTTACGTGAGTAGAATAGTTACGACTTGAAAACTTCGTTTTGACAAATCATAACTCGGGGGCATGATGAGGTTAGTAGGGATTACCCTATGCATATATATAGGTAATCCCTAAAACCTAAATACTAGAATGGGCTTTTATTCTTAAAGCGTGTTGCTACAGGCAAGCCCATTGAGCAAAACCTTTGTACAGCCTGTATGCTATTGCCTGACAGGCTGTCAATTGCCATTGCATATGCCATTGCCATTGCATATGTCAATTGTCAATAATCATTTATGCATATGCCATTGCCATTGCATATGTCAATTGTCAATAATCATTTATGCATATGCCATTGCATATGCCATTGCCATTGCATATGTCAATTGTCAATAATCATTTATGCATATGCCATTGCATATGCCATTGCCTGACAGGCTGTCATCATCGCCTGCCTGTCATTGCTCGCCCAAGTTGTACCGCCTGTATGCCATCGCCTGTCATTTAAAGGTGTTTCCCTTTACCTTTGACGACAGTCACAATGATACTTAACAACCACTTTACTACTGTCATAATAGTGAGCCGTGGCATACAATAATAAAGATAGAAGACGATTAGTATACCAGTGATTGATTACCAAGGCAGTTTAAGTATTCAATATTGTCATTAATTGATGGACGTTCCATATTCTTGAAACTGGTCATATAAATACACAGCCTCAATCATTGTCAAAGACATCTTCTCATCACATTTCAACACACACAAAAGCTAAAATAGAGTTCATATACTCTTGCTTCCATCTTCAACCTTGATCACCCTAGGTTCGTCAAGAGCTTGTTGGGTTTGCACTGTGATCATCACAGGAGATCCAAGGTTGATACCACCTCACCTTCGTGTTTGACAATCGTTGCTCGAACAAAACACAAACAATCACTACTTACAGTAATAACCTAATCGAATTTAAAATATCAAAACATAAACACAAACAAAAGAACGAAATCAATGTGACTATCCTATTTATAAGGTAGAAGAGAAAAATCGAAGATTATGTTAAAATCAAAATAGGAACGAAATCAATGTGACTATCCTATTCATCAAACTGGAATCATGTACGGAAACATTAACCGATTTTTCGATATAGAAACGGTGGTGTCGCCAATACCTCCCACGAGCCGCCTAACTACTGGATTTTCTACTATCCACAGGTTAACAACGATTGACGATGATAAGAGGTGGACGAGGGCGAGACACGTGTTGTAGAGGTGGAAGAGGGTACGACATCTGTTGTACAGGTGGAGGAGGCGCAGATTTTGTGATACTGGACTGGAGTAACTATGGAGGGTGGGCTGGACTAAGCAAAAACCCAAGAAAATCGGGTAAAAGCCCATTAAGGGCACAAAACCATATGCATCCACCAGATTTAATATAGAGAGTAATAGGCCGGTTACATATTAAAATGGTCAAAAACACTAAACAATATTGATAAATATTTGACCATTTTATACCGAATTGATTATTATCTTTTAAAATGTTGGAGGGTCAAGATTTAATAGATGATGGTCCGTATTAAAAACAGATGGTCGAGATTTGTTATCCTTAAAATAAAAAATGAATATGATTTATATAATAGTAGAGGTATTATATAGTTAAAGTTGATCATATATTATATCAATTGCTTAAGTATTGGTTCGTAGTCAAGATAACTAATCTTAATTACAAATATAGTATTTAAGTGGGCTAAATGGTTTATGTATACAATTATATTTTTTATGAATTAATCTCTAATTTTAATGGTAGTTACACTGTAAACAAGCTAAAGATTAATAAATAAGATGTTTGACTACTTATAAAAAGTTACTGAATATTTTTCAAGTGAATGGATAAATGGTTTATATATTCAGTTACTTTTCATGCATTAGTAGTTAGTTTAAATGTCGGTTAAGTTACATTTTGAACAAGTCAAAAGTTATAAATAATTTAGATTATATTATACATGATTTAAAGACTAATAAATAAGATGTTAGACTATTTTTCCAATGATTGTTGACTATTTAATGGTCAAGATCAAATAAATTGTAATTTTTTGGTTTGAAATGAATGGCTAAAATTGTATGTCTTTTAAAATTTCATTTAAAATTGTGAAATGGTTTATAAAGGAGTATAGATTGTAGACTAAGATTGCATTTTTGTAATTTACACTCTGTTTTATTTAATTTTAAATAAACTATTTTGAAGATCAATTGAGACCAAGAGTACATTTCAAATAGACTTGTGTAACTTTTAACAGCTAGATTTTTGAAAAAAATACATCGTTCGGCCTTAATTTTGACCATAAATTTCACTCCTCGTCCATAATTTTCAAAAGTTGCATTGATAGTCCAAAATTAGTTATTTTATTTCAGTCCTTATTCAACCGTTAACTTTTTGTTAATATTATCATTAACACCCACCACGTGACAGACACACAGGGACTAATTTTGTCATTTTCATCTAATCCATCTCTTTTCTTTAATAAACCTCACCCTTTCCCACTTATTTCCCCAAAATAACCGATGATATTATTTTCACTAGAAGAAAATATCTGAATCTAGAGAGAGTAAAAAAGTACAAGCAGCCATGGGAGCTCTAGATCATCTTTCAAACATGTTCGATTGTGGAAGTGGAAGCAACATAAAGTACAAAAAACGCAAGCAATTGCAGGTATTTCCAAATTCCATTAGATTTTTCACCACGTGCCGGAACTGATCCATACGACGTTAATTCCGACATTGTTAATCTCAATCTCTCATCAATGTCTCCATTAATCAATCCAGGTTTCAATTAATTTCAATAATTCGTAACCTAATTGTTACAGTGCGTCAATCTGATCCAAAAAGTGTAAAAGAAAAACACAAAAGATGAAATTAAATTGAAATGTAATTGAATTTGGTAGTGATTATTGATTGAATTTGAAATTTATATTGTAAATTTTGTGAAAGTTATCTGATTTGTGAGAATTTAGAGAGTGATGGAGACGATGATGAATATATATATTTTAAGAGTTTTCGATGAGATTTGGTTGTGTGTGTGTGTATGTATTTATATGGATTGTTTCGAGAGATTGTGGCTTCACCATGGTTTTGGGGGAAATAAGGGGGAAACGGGTGGGGTTAACCGAAAACAATAACGAAAAGCTAATTTTTTTGGGGGAAATTAGTCTTGGTGTGCTTGTCACGTGATACATGATGGGTGTTAACCGAAAATAATAAGAAAAGCTAACGGTTGGACGAGGAGTGAAATAAAATAACCAACTTTGAACAACCAATGCAACTTTTGACAGTTAGGACGAGGAGTGAAATTTAGGGTCAAAGTTAAGGACGAACGGTGTAATTTTTTCCTGGAGTTTTGTTCCGGACAAATTGTGTGACCGTTCAGGAAATCACGAAGACTAAGGGCATAAATTTTTTTAAAAAGTATGCTATGCTTGTATATACGGCGACCAAGAAGATAAGCCTTAAGTGACGTTCTTAAACTCATGTTCATCATTTATCAATATTGCCCGGCTATATATTTCTATATGCTACGTTTATGTTTTTTATTTTGTATAATAACTTGGGCAAAATGCATGAAAATGTAATAAAAACTTTACCCGTTTTGCTATTATATGTATCAAACTTTCAAAACTTCTATAGTATGTATTCAACTCTTATTTTTTCATAAATAACGTAATGAACCGGAATTTTGATGACATGTAACCGTTTTATTAATAAAAAAGTTTTCCAAAAACAAAAAAGATTAATACTTCATTAGTAAAAAGATAAGAGTTAAATACAAATAGATCTTTTAAAAATTTGATACACACAATAGCAAAACCAAAAAAATTGTTATATTTTCATACACTAAACCCTAATAACATTGCCAACCTAAAATAATACGCCCCTAATACAGTATACATTGTTGTCATGTACTATCCATTAATTCAAAAATAATACGCCCCTAATCAACTAATTGAAAAATAGAAGACCTACGACTCACATATGCTATATAACTATAGGAATACCCACTTGACAATAAGCTATAATGGAACTAAAATTGATTTGAATTGCTTAAAACGTGTTGCTTAGGTTAGGCTAAGAATGTATTTGGTTTTAAGGTACGAGAATATAATTAATAACTTTAATTTCCATTATATTTGTTTGGTTGAGTGGTTTTATTTTGGTATGAGCTCACACATAGCCTTAGTTCAAGTCATCAAAATATGATGGATATTCAAAGTCGTTTCTATACCCATTCAATTTTTAAAACCAAACACCCCCTAAAATTAGCATTAAATTGTATTACTGATATCAAAAGGTAGCATAAATTAGTGGGGTTGTTAAAAAAAATTAACAACATAAGACTCAATCTGAACAAAAAAAACTAAAACTCCGAAACCATATAACCGATTTTTGGAAAATCTAAAACCAAAAAATCCGATTTTTCACATAAAGGTTAAAGTTTTTAGTTTAATACCCCGCTATTTACACATATATAATAGTCTATATAGAAATATTAAATTCATTTGTATCAAACTAAATACCTATTATTTTAATAGAAACTAAAGTGCATAGTAATTTATTTTTTTATGAGGATCTAATTTACGTTATTCATGCCTTCTTACTTAATTGGATTTCTAAAAATGGTTACTCGTGATACAAATTGTGGGTAATCGTTTTGTGTGATGTTCTTGTACCCATGTGGTGGTTGCCTTCCTATTATGGAGCGAAGTCGAGTAGTGAAATCAGTCACACACCCATAAATTACGATCCAAAATTTGATAATTTTCCGCACCAATTCGTAAACAACCTAGGATAAAAAAAACTTAAGTCGAAAGACCATTGAAAATAACATGAAATTAATAAGTAGCTAAACAAAAGTGATGTATGTAACTGGGCTCGGATAGAGAAAGACGTTTGCTTCGGTCAGGCTTCCCTATACAACAAACTTCAAAAAATAGAATAACAACAAAACTCATCATCACCAAACACACAACACCAAACATTAAATGTTGGACTCTATTATCTAGCGAAAGATTGTCGACCCATGTTAAACATTAATTAAATGGTTGTTTGCTATTCACTTCCTGCCAAAATAAGAAATAATATGCACTTAGAGGTCATACACAGTCTTTTTCTTAAAAAATGGTATGTTAATTTTTGTTAAAACACCTATTTTTATCTCTTCAAACTCATAAATTAAATCATTTCTAGTTTCAAATGTACCTTAACCTAACCTCCACGCCACTAATTAAGCATAAATACAGGGCTTTTGTTTAATTATGTATATGTTTGTTTGACTTATTATTTGGTTAATCTTTTGTATTTTGTGGATCAAATATAACTTGGTTTTATGAAAGGTAATATACAAATATAATGAAAAACTGTGTTTTAAATGGTAAATTAAAAAGTCAATATTATGACAAATATAGTATGTGTAAAAAGACATAGTTTAAGTGAGCATTACTTGTTACATTGATCTAATGAATATAAACATATAATCTTTTTCTCTCTCACCCACTTAACAAAAACAAAACATATATAATTTGAATTTAGAAGTTTGTGTACTAGATTAATTAACGGGTAGAGAATAGTGCCCACAAGTTGTTTGTGAAAATCATTTTCAATTCTTCAATTTTGAAATGGCTCGAATCACAATCATCATGTATTATTTTAGAACATTGATTATTAGTTTAATGTTTCTTTTATGTTTTCACTCGGTTTATGTTGTTGACAAAGGTAATGTGTAGATAACTTTTGCGCATAAATAACGGGAGTAATAAGATCATGGGTCATAACATTATTATGGGTCTATGACAAAACTTGGATGTCCATTGGCTTTTTTTCTTATTAGCCCTTGTAAATAATTAAAGAAATAGAAAAATGCCAAAAAAGATAACATAAAATTCACTTTTTGACATTTGAGGGTATGTAAAAAAATTTGGAACGTTATCTTTCATGCTCATTATTTTTCGCCTATAGTTCTTATTAATTTATATTGAGGGCTTTGTTTAGTCGTCTCTCCCGAAACAAAAAAAAGCTCGGGACCGACTATGAAAAAACGCAAGGACAAACAAAAAACCATTGTTCAATTTAGTTAAAGAATCTCTTGACAATCTTCTTAATATCATTCTTATAGACCACCGTCGTGCTACATATAAACCGTATTAACTACTTTTGGATCAATACAACAATGGCATAACCTTTGTAGTCCTTTTGAATCGTCGTTATCATGTCATAATCATTGTTGTTATTGGTAGATGTGTTACGTCATTCGTCAAGTCATCCACAAATCTTCCGACAACCAACATACAATACGTATTTTGATTATAAGCAATGATAGTACATCCTAACTCGACAACTCTTTCCCAATCATAAAAAGGACGACTTCGAGGCTTTATGTACACCACACACATTAGCGACTATCATGGCATCTTATATACCACAAGATTGCTAACCAAGTCATGGTGAAGAATGTGGCCTGTTAAACACTTTTACAACTTTTGAGAAGAATGATAATAATTTGAGCTTAATGATTAAAGATATCTAACGAGTAACGACAACTTAAAAATGGAATCTAGCATATTAGCCGGACAACTTTCATTGCCAATAGAAAACTCCGAAGTTGACTTTAACATACTTGATTTTCGCAACTTTATAAAATTGCAAAGAACAACAAAAAATATTTGTTTTAAACATGTAGGTAAGCAAATTTAAGAACCCGTTTCCGTCCTTATCGGTTTGGGTTGTAACCCAAAGCGAATCAAAACGTTTCCGTTTTCGGATTTTCGAAAACCAATCCATTGGTTTTTAATTTGGTTGGGTTTTAATAGACACAAACAAGATAATAAGCATGTAAGGAATAACCACAAATATGCATGACGGTAAGTAAAGAGAACAAAAAACTTTGTGATTTATAGTGTTTGGGTCCAAGCGTTAATAAATTTGCCTTAATTCACACCTTGAAGTTGGGGATATTTTTTCGCTAGACAAATCTTTCCATCGGTACAGAACGAAATCGTGACATAATGTTTTGCGCAATTGATAGAAACCACACAAAAACCCAATATGTTCCTTTCACAAAAGGTGGGAATTCAACGTAAGTTACTTGTACCGTAACACAAACACTTCACTAGCTTCGTTAGGCATACAAGATTTTGATCTCACATAACCGCAATACAAACTAGTCGACTTACAAGATTTGGTGTCGATATCTATATTTTAAAGTGTATCAACTAAACTAAAGTCCAATTTAATATTTTAACTAATCCAAAAAAGATTTAGTGAACATAGATGATACTTTATTGATGAAGACTATTATTCATGTTTACACATTTTCTTAGTACAATCGAAACTCGATAAATTAATATTCGATTATTTAATAAACTCTCTAAGATAATATTTTTGCCGGTCCCGACTTGGGGATAGGGTGCTAAATTAATAATTTCCTAAAATTATAAGATAATACATTTTTGATAAGATAATTTCCTAAAATTATAAGATAATACATTGTATACAATAATTAAGTGGAAGCTTGAAATTTATTTGTAAAGTAAGTATTCTACTATAAATTAATAAAATATTAATAAATATATAAATTAATAATTATTAATTTATCAATTAATAAATTTTGATGGTTTTAAGTGTATTATTTTATAGAGTTTTTACTTATATTATTTGAATTAAATCCACCAATTCTATAGCTAGTAAGTGTTTTGTAAAGAAGTTATGTGGTTGATGTGAAGAAAAGTGTTGTTGTAAGAAAGAGAGAGATTAGACGTGAGGTCTGAAATCGCCATCATATTCTATTCTTTATACTTCTGTTTATTTGTACGTACTTCCAAAATCCTCATATTCATATTCATATTCTAGTTTGTGGGCTGTGTGTTCTTACCTTATCCTATCACTTGTTTTCTTCTTTTCCCCCATAATTAACCAATCCTCTCATAGTCTCATCTCATCTTCTACTTCTACTTCTACTTCTACTTCTACTTTTATTTCCATGTAACTTTCCCATAAATTCCATTTCTATATTTCGACTTAATTTTTCATTCGGTTTACGGATTCCGAGAGATTGAATTATGGCTCCGAAAACCAGTAAAGGAAAACCTCATAAGCCTAAGGGAGAGAAGAAGAAGAAGAATGAAGAAAAAGGTACGTACTATATGTTCATGCAATTTTTAAATTGCTTTCATGTTTTAAAAATAACAAAAATAATTGTTTATGGTATTTTAGTTTTAATTACTACCATTCAAATTCAAATACTATGCAACTCTTTTTCAATAGTTATAGTAACTTATAATCATCTCTTTATGACAAAGTTACTACTACATAATTAGTTGATTTTTGTAATCAAATTGCAAACAAAATTTTATATTTACTATTAAATGTATAACAAAATGAAAATTGCATTGACAATGTAGCAATGATGAACGTTTAAAAATTAAAACTAAGCACCAAATTTAATAGTTACAATAAATATAATTGGTTGTAAATAAATATGACATTTTTTTATATTAAATATATAGATTAATATATATTTTTTTTCGTTTAGTAGTTGTTTTAACAAAAATAAACCACAAGAGATAAAGTACGAATTATTATAGGTGGCGTGTTTTTTATAAAAAAAATAACAGTCCAGTGAAATGTAGTTTTAATATTGGTGGCATGGTAATTTGCTAATTTTTCATGTTTTTTATATATTACTCCTTTTATAATGTTTGCATTATTAATTTTAATTTATTAAGTATTAATATTATGAAATGATAATTAATTGTACTTAAAAGATAAAAGATATTTTGCTGTAAGAGATACTGTTAGAATATATATAGTTACAAATTCATTTTCTTTTAATGTTCAATTATACTTTTTCCTTTATAATTGAGTTCTAAAAGATATTGTACTTTAGTGTAAAAGTAACTACTTAAATAATAGTAAAAGAAAGATTGTACTTGGATCTCTAACCTTTTTTTTGTCGTGTATATATATTTTGTACCAAAATGCTTTTTAATAAAATATTATAGTTAAACTATCAGAAAAGATCATTAAAAAAGTTAAGATTAAACCAATTAATTATAACTTTTTATTTCATGTAAATTTAATTTTATTTAAAAATTAAATAAATAAAATTAAATATCTCAAAAGTCATAAAATTATCACACGAATAAATTATACCACTATAACAGACATTAAATTACCTTTCATGGTACCTACTCCATATATTTTTGACGAAATTTTTTTCCGAGTTTTTTTTAGGGGTTTTGAAATTTTATATTTAGAAAATCACGATTTCATCACATTGGATTTCAGTAGTTTGACATATTAATTTTGCATTTTTCTTTTTTAATTCTAGTTGAATGTATATAATATAACAAATATATGTTTTGAAATTCATGGTTACTATTCAAATTATATGTGATTGTACACCACGAATATCAACATTTTTTCGAAAACGGAAAAATAAAAAAATTGTCAATTTTTGATTTTTTTTCCGGGTCTATATAGATTATACCTCATATAATATTGTTATGTTTTAAAATTTACAATTAAAGTTGAAATTATGCGTTTTATTGCCTTATAAGTTTTCAAAATTTTACATATATGATAAAATCACATATGATATACAATACAATCACATATGGTATGCGTACTATCACATGTGATATGAGTACTATCACATTTATGTCAAAAAAATTAAGGAAAAAAAATCGTCACAATTCGATATTTTTTCTAAATTTAGATAATTTATACGTATTATAGTAATTCTATTTTATAAAGTTTTACGAACTGGTGTTAATATCAAATATGATATTCGTTGCAATTTCAATACCCACAAAAAAAAACTCGTCGAAAATATATAACACAACTGCTCTAATTAAAGATAAAAACGAGACGACCGTAACGGTGTAATTTGTTTCGTCTAACGATTAACAGTTTGTGAAATAAATTAATTTAAAAAAAAAATAAAAAATAAAAGTGGATTTTGGTTTTAATTTTAACCATTAAATTAAAATGGAATAAATGACTAAAATTATGTCTACTAGTTCCTAAAAAATTATGTTTCTTAATTGATCATTTACCTATAATTTCAACAGTTTTTGTTTCTGTTTCACAAATATTGTGTGCTTGTCACAAAATGTGATTTCATGGATAGTTAATTTATTAAAAGAATTTTTTTATAAAGAAAGATATGTTTTTATTTCTATTAAATTTTAAGGTTTTGATAAGAAATAATTGTATACATTAAAATTATATACATTAATCTGGTGTTCGTGAACAGGTAAGAGCGATTTCGAAAATACATTCTTAGGTTTTTGATAATTTATAAAATAATATAGTATTTATAAGCATCCAAAAATCAAAAAGATTATTTAAACTAACATAGAACAAAATAAATTCAAAATATACATACTGAAAAAAATGACAATCCTTAGGTTATAATTTTTCCTTAAAACCATTGTAAAGCTGATGTCAAAATCTGATAAAAAAGATAGAACAAAAAAGAGTGCAAAAATTAGATTGATACCCCAAAATTTAGGTTCTACCTACATTGCTCCAAACATTGTTTTATATAAGAGATCTTGTACTTGATATCTCTCGTTTATTTAAAATGTTTGCATTATACTTTTCTTTTGCTTCGGTTTAAATATTTGATTGAGTTTATAAATCTTTTCTTTTTCTTCTTAACTTTAAATTGAAATATTTTGTTTCTGTTATTTTATTTGATGAAAATTATATCAGTAAAAATATATTTAAAATTCAAATTATTTATATATTTTACATCAATTATTATATAATATAAGAAAACACAATTAAAAAATCAAAACATGATATTTTAACTGAGACAAATTAAATATCGTTTTAGTTTTATCCTTATGCCCAAACACATCATATTAAAGTACTACTTTTAAATTACCATGTTTAAAAATGCATTAACATTTAGGAAATTATAATTATTTATCATTCAAAAATTACATATATCAACTAAAACCCTTTTATATTGGTGGCAAAAGAAGGAGAAATTTATTTTAAAAGTTAAAACAATCGGAATTGATAATTGAGACAGTAAATATATTATTTAAATTAATGCAAAAAGATAGTTTATTTAAAAATTAGGATTCACTTAAGTTATAATTCATCATTTTATTAATATTCAACCAATCAACAACGTTTAAGCATTATAAATGGTCCACAACTATCTAAATAAAATGATCAACTATATAACACATGCTTATTGCCTTTTTGCTTTACTTTATAATAGAGGTGAGTACAAAAAAAAATCAAAAAACTGAATTAAAATCAAAAACTGAACAAAAGCAAAAATCGACAGTCTAATTTTAATTTATGAAAAATTGAAATATTTGGTTTGGTTTTGGTTTTACTCTAAAAACTGAACCGAACCATTTGATATTCCATTAAAAATATAATCATATATGTGTATACTGAACTTGTGCAAATTAAGCTTGATTGTTACAAAAAAATCGAACAAGATTTTACATATTAAGTCGTAATATTTAAAATTTAAAAAAACTAATAAAAAAAAATGAGCCGAACCGATTGACTCTAAAACCGAATAATCAAACTAATTTAAAACCAAACTGAACAGTTCTGACTTTCTAAAAACCAAAATTTTATATTTGATTTTGTTTTCATGTAATAGTCGAACCAAACTGAACAATGTTCATCCTAATTCATAATATTTGTAGCTCACTTTCCATACTTGATGACATTATATTTTCTTTTGTTTAATAGCATTGCCAACAGTTGTAGAAATTGCAATAGAAACACCTGACGATTCGGGAGTGACACTAAAGGTAAACTACTATTCATAACATCTAATACAAACTCTAAAACATATTCTAATTCATATAAACAAATTGAATAAAAAAATAGTTTTGGGCACAATTCCATAAGTTTCTTACAAATTTAATAAGAAGAGTAATATAGCCGGGTTAAGAATTTAAATTCTTTTATTTTCGAGTCATATATTAGAATCATGTTCTTTCATAAATATATTTTAGATGACTTACAGAATTCTTTTTACTTATAAAAATTGGATATGAGTTGTTTAAAGTTCGATTTATACCGACTATTTACCGACTTAACATACATTTGATTTGTGAAAGAACATGATCTATCATACAATAGCATTTACCAAAACCTAACGCTTTATTTAGTGCATCTTATATGTGTGTTGACGTTTTTCGATTCGGTTGACTTTAGGGAATATCTACGGACAAAATACTAGATGTTCGAAAGCTTCTAGCTGTGCACGTTGAGACATGTCACATGACCAACTACTCTTTATCACATGAGGTATGCCAAATTAACTCGTACTTGATACATATTAAGAAAAGAAATCGTTTTTGTTGTGTTTGCCTTTGTTAATGATAACTGTACTTGTCGAATTAATTGGCCAATTTGGTGGACAATACATTACACATGTGTCCTCTAAAAAGATGTAGCAACCTACTAATAATTCGTTTCGAATTATTCCTAAACGAGAATACGACAACGGAAGAGAAAGAAACTCACAGTTTCTTGTTAATTGAACGAAAAACTTAAAACGATCATTAGTAATTTTTTGGGTTTCAAATACTAAGCACAAGATTAATATGACAAATATAATTATTAAGGAAAGTAAAAGTATATATTATTTAATTGCATTTCATTCATATTTGGAAAGAGAGAATTTAATTAGGACTAAATATAGTAAATTTGGACCACCATTACTCTGTATGTTTGTGTCCTTTCAAATTGTTTTTTTTTGGCTGATAAAGTTATAATTTGATTATTTTTTTTATTAATGTAGAGTAATGATTTTAATTAGTGTACAAAAAGTTAAATTATATTATAAGCCAAGCTATTAATACTTAAAATGTAAAATAGGACTATTGATAACATATTTTAAAATGATACAAATTTAAAGTTTTTAACCACATCTATAAAGTTAGTAGTTATGTTATGTTTATAGACAATTTCAGTTAGATTTATCTAAGAATGTATATAAATAAATAAAATATAGTAATTTTTAATTTTAATGTTAAAAAATACTTAATTTGTTTAGAAAAAAAATTGTTTATCTTTTTATTTATGGTTGTTTAAAATCAAAATTATTGTTTGTTTTTAAATAGAGCAAATTACCAAAATAATCATCTATCACTTACACTTTACAAAAATAATCACCTAATTCGCGACGGATTTCTTGCGACATTTTTTTCGTCGCGAAAGTACATATATTTTAATCAGACAAATAAAATTTCGACAAGTTTTCGCGACACCATTCATTTCTCGGGTCAATATTAATTTCCGCGACGACGTGTCTGATTTTTATTGTTCTGATTTTGCTTTATGTACTTCTCGCGCCGATAAAGTGTCGCGAGAAATTCTTCGCGAATTAGATAATTATTTTTGTAAAGTATAAGTGATAGGTGATTATTCAGGTGATTAATTCTTTTAAATATATATAGTTAAAATATAGCAACTTCTACCCTTTTATTAAAAAATATTTGCAAACTTTGAAAATAATCGATATTTTTAATAAAAAAACATAATAGATAATAATATTTTAATAATTTCCACTGATATATTTCAAACGTTTTTTATTTTATTTATTTTTTTAGAAAGTAACGTTTGAAAATGAGTTTATCTAAATCTCATAAAAATTTAGAATCCCTATGGACTGACTGTTTACTAACAACCAAATTAACAGGTGCGAGGCCCAAGGCTAAAAGATACACTCGAAATCGTTACTCTAAAGCCATCTCACTTAACCATCGTTGAAGGTAAATATCTCTCCAGGGTTTATTTTAACAATACCCATAACTTCAAGGGTCTAAACAGCCATTCCATCAAACCTTCATTTTTGCAGAGGATTACACCGAAATTTCCGCGGTGGGACACGTCAGACGACTACTAGATATCGTAGCTTGCACCACCGCGTACGGCGGCGGCGGCGGTGGTTCAACAAACACTAATTCTCCGAAGACAGATGTCTCCGAAGCAGACGCCGCGGCGGAGATTTATCCGCCGCCGAAACTTGGACAGTTTTATGATTTCTTCTCGTTTTCTCACCTCACTCCTCCTGTTCAATGTATGATTCTACTTAATTAATTATATAGTTATTGATTAAGATAATTGAGTTGCTTAATTGTGGTTACAGATATTAGGAGGTCTTCTCGTCCATTCCTTGAAGATAAAACAGATGATGATTTCTTCCAAATTGATGTCAGGATTTACATTTTCATTTTATTCAAATTTTTACGCGAATTGAGATGTATGTTTACTCATATATATGCAGGTACGAGTTTCTGGTGGGAAGCCGGTAACGATTGTTGCCTCTAGGAAAGGTTTCTATCCGTCTGGAAAGCGTAATCTTTCCACTCATTCTTTAGTAGCTCTATTGCAGCAGATAAGCCGTAACTTTGATACTGTAAGTAAAAACTCAACTCTTCTTTCGGTATGTATGGAAAATTAATTATATGTAATCCTGCAGGCATACAAAGCTCTTATAAAAGCGTTTATTGATCATAATAAGGTAAGTTGACTTTACTGTAACATTTTAGGACCATAATTTTGAGACAGACATTCTAATTTAAGGTTTATATTTGTTTCAGTTTGGAAATCTTCCTTACGGATTTCAAGCGAATACATGGGTGGTACCTCCAGTTGTTGCCGATAACCCATCTGTTTTCCCACCACTTCCCGTGGAAGATGAAACTTGGGGAGGAAATGGCGGTGGACAAGGACGAGATGGTAAACATGATAGAAGGCCGTGGGCAAAAGAATTTTCAATTTTGGCAGCAATGCCTTGTAAAACACCCGAAGAGAGGCAAGTTAGAGATAGGAAAGCTTTTCTACTTCACAGCCTATTTGTCGACGTATCAGTGCTAAAAGCCGTTGCAGCCATCAAGGAACTTGTTGGTAGTAGCAAATGCGCCTCAAATGGCCCAGTTTTGCACGAGGAGAAAATTGGTGATCTGCTTATTAGGGTTTCGAAAGACGTGCCTGATGCAAGCACAAGACTGGATGCCAAAAATGACGGGAGTCGTGTTCTAGGATTGTCCCAGGAGGAACTTGCTAAAAGAAACTTGCTTAAAGGCATAACTGCAGACGAGAGTGCAACCGTTCATGTCAGTATCATACCATTTAATATAGTCCTTGATCTTTGAACCCCTACTAAAGTTTGTAATGTTCTAATCATACGATGAATTTTGCATGCTATTGTTATCGTACAGGATACCTCTACTTTAGGGGTGGTGGTTGTTAGACATTGTGGTTATACTGCTGTCGTGAAAGTTGAAGCTAAGGTAAACTGGGGTGGAAAACCAATTCCTCAAGACATTGACATCGAGGACCAACCTGAAGGGGGTGCTAATGCTTTGAATGTCAATAGGTCTGTACAAAATCTGTTTTACATTAAATCTTTTACTCCGTTTTTACTAAATAAATGCAACTTCTTTCCAAACACCTATTTGATGAAAACCAATGCTATTACTATGTGGTAATAATTACTAAATCAGTTTTTGTTTTCTTTTTTGGTGCGTACCAGTGAAACTACATGTTGGCTTGCTAATTATTATTTCTTATTATGTCACAGTTTAAGAATGGTATTGCACAAGTCGGCAGCACAATCACCTGGTGCAGCTCAACGAGTGCAGGGGGGAGATGTCGAAGATATGAACTCCGCTAAGACCTTGGTCAGGAAAGTGTTGAAGGAAAGTCTGCAGAAAATGAAGGATGAAGCCTCAAAAGCAACAAAATCTATCAGATGGGAACTTGGAGCATGTTGGGTGCAACATTTACAAAACCAGGATTCCGTGAAAACCGACTCCAAGAAAGCTGTAGAAGCTAAGGTAGAACCAGATGTGAAGGGTCTAGGAAAGGGATTACTGAAGGGAATCAAGAAAAAACCCGAGGATAAAAGCAGTAAAGCTGAGGATGAGGTTGCAGCAGGTAATGGCTCTAATTCAGTCAATAAATCAGACAACAGCAATGAAAAAGAGATGACAAAACTGAACGATGAACAAGATGTTATCTGGAGAAAGCTTCTTCCTGAAGAAGCATATTCGCGTCTCAAAGAATCAGGCACTGGTCTCCACCTAAAGGTTAGCTAGAGGCTAATATTGGAATTTTTTGTAATTTTTTTTATAGTATTTGATGTGGTATTGGTTTATGTTGACAGTCACCCGATAAGTTGATCGAGATGGCACATAAATTCTATGACGAAACAGCCCTCCCAAAGCTGGTTGGCTCCTTAACATTACTAAAATGACGTCTTATATCTATTTTCCATTTGGCATCAGTACATAACTCATGCCTGCAATTTTATTACTGTTAGGTGGCTGATTTCGGGTCACTTGAACTTTCACCAGTTGATGGAAGAACGTTGACAGATTTCATGCACACAAGGGGTTTGCGTATGTGCTCCTTGGGGCGAGTGGTAAGTTTTATTTTCATCTTCTTGCATAATGTACTTGTCAGAATCAAAATCGAATGATTGTTAGGTGGCTGTTCTTTTCAAACACTTTTTTGGTTTTTTTTAATGAATAATTCTTCTGTTGATTACGATTTGAAATTTTCATGTTACATTAATAATCAAAAATCTTAAAATAAAACGATTCGGGAGAGTATGGATTAAAAATATACGTCTGGCGATTTTGAACCAGTTTGTCTCTTTCCCTTTGTAGATAAATATTTGGATTGGACACGTTTGAGATGAAACCAAACCCCTATTGACTGGTTCATAAGTAAATGGTTCGAAATGGCCACCTATAATTTTATCAGTTTTGGTCTATCCGGCAAGTTTGACAAGCTAACAATCACCGTCTGAGCAAAATATCCCTTGTGTCAAGAACTTTAATGTCTCGTACTTTGGTAGTTTTCTGAATCAAGAAGTTAACACTTGGTTTCCTCTTTTTGGTATTTCAGGTAGAACTTGCGGACAAGCTCCCTCATGTGCAGTCACTTTGTATCCATGAGATGGTTATTCGAGCTTACAAACATATCTTACAAGCAGTTATAGCAGCAGTTGATGATATAAGTGATTTAGCCCGTTCAATAGCGTCATGCTTAAATTTATTGCTAGGTACACCCCATGCAAGTGATGCAGATTCAGACTTAAAATGGAATTGGGTTGAATCCTTCCTGTCAAAGAGGTTTGCATGTCAGCAAAACGATGAATATCGTGGCACTCTTCGTAAAGTTTCCATTCTTAGAGGGATTTGCCACAAGGTATAAGACCTATTTGAGGGTGTAATGATGTTCTTCCATCAGTGATATTTTTTCTTCGAATATTAACTTTACTCACCAGGTTGGACTTGAGCTTGTTCCTAGAGATTATGATATGGATTCAGCACACCCTTTTAAAAAGGCAGATATTATAAGCATGGTTCCTGTTTATAAGGTCAATATACAATTATTTTTCGTCACTAGAGTTGGAACCTATTGCAAATGTGGCATTTGAAATATATGACATTAACATTTCTATACAGCATGTTGCTTGCTCCTCTGCTGACGGAAGGACGCTTTTGGAGTCATCTAAAACATCATTGGATAAAGGCAAACTTGAAGATGCTGTTAATTATGGAACAAAGGTAACTAAATGTTCAGCGTTGAATGATAAGATGTTTTGACGGCATTTTTACATGTTATTCGTACGAACATTTATACTTGATTTCTGCAGGCACTCTCAAAACTTGTATCTGTCTGTGGTCCTTACCATCGAATGACAGCAGGTGCATATAGCCTTTTGGCTGTGGTGCTGTATCATACTGGCGATTTTAATCAGGTTCATGTTCATATTTTGCTGTGTTTTTTAGTTATTACCCTCAACTAAAAGGTTACCCATTTTTTGTTGTGTTTTGATATGCGTGTTTGAGTTGATGCAAAATATCTTTGCTATGATTCAATTTTTAAATCTGATTATTAAGAGTTATAAAAACTTTGTTCCTTAGGGTAATGCTTAAGGAACAACAATCAAACTCAAAACCCGTTTTATTTTGTTTTTAATATGAACATATGCTCAACTCTGATAACAACCTTTTTTTTTCCAACCCTTTATTAGGCTACTATCTATCAACAAAAAGCTCTGGATATCAATGAGAGGGAACTTGGACTCGATCATCCAGATACAATGAAGAGTTATGGGGACCTAGCTGTTTTCTACTATCGTCTCCAACACACAGAGTTAGCTCTCAAGTATGTTTTTTTTTTCTCGCTTTTCATTATATTACATGAACGCATCAGATATGAATAAACAAAAAAATTTGCATCAAAAAGAATTTAATTGGGTGATGAAATGTAGCTTATGCATATCTTCCTTTTTAGGTACGTGAATCGCGCATTGTATCTTTTGCATCTAACATGCGGTCCTTCTCATCCGAATACCGCCGCCACTTACATCAATGTAGCAATGATGGAAGAAGGTTTAGGAAATGTTCATGTTGCTCTTAGATATCTTCATGAGGCTCTTAAGTGTAATAAAAGGCTCCTTGGAGCGGATCACATACAAGTAATCTCTCTCTCTTACTCACTTTTGTATTCTAGACTAGAGAGTTAGAGTCTGTCCTCCTCTTAATTCACATGCTACGTAGAACCATAACTTTTGCGTCAAAGTTAATGCTTACGTATTAAACACTAAATGCGCTGTTTATTGGGGGTATTTGGATGTGAATTTTGATAATGGTTGTGTAATTTTAATTAATCAGAATCAAATAATCAGCGTAATAAACCGTTCTGTAGGAGTTCTAATAGTCAGATACTTAACAATTTGAGAATTTAGCAAATTTTATTTGAAAAAAGTAGTACATAAAGTGACCAAAAATGACATTCTTGTGAAAGGAGAGATATTATGAGAAGGGTTATTTAGGTAAACTTACTTTACCCTTTAATAATCAGTTTTGTTGCAGCTAGCATGGAACTTATTATTTGAAATAATCAGAAGCAAACTGTTTTAGTTTCAAAACTCAAATCCAAGCGCTCGAGTTGTTTTACATTTCAATTTTTATGTTATATAAATTGACTATACTATCATATGAATCTTTGCCATTTTAGATGGCTTACACTTAGCTGATGATGACAGTTCATATCTTGACACATATACTCACACTTGGTATATGATATTCTTAGACCGCTGCTAGTTATCATGCTATTGCAATTGCTTTGTCCTTGATGGAAGCGTACTCACTGAGTGTTCAGCATGAGCAAACCACTCTGCAGATTCTGCAGGCTAAACTTGGACCTGAAGATCTACGAACTCAGGTAACTTTAAAATATTGAAAGTTATGTTTTGATAGTTAATCATCTCATCACGATTTGTGTACTTGAGCACCCAACATCGTATCACTTAGCGTGTAACGTATTGTAGGACGCAGCTGCATGGCTTGAATACTTCGAGTCCAAAGCTCTCGAACAACAAGAAGCTGCACGTAATGGTACCCCAAAGCCAGATGCCTCTATATCTAGTAAAGGCCATTTAAGGTAATCTATCATCCTCAAATTTCAATTTTGACTTGGGGTCTTTTTGTTAAACATATATACTCCACATAATCCGATGTAGTTATCAGTTATTTCTAGCATGCTAATATTATTTTGTTTTACTTTATTGGATCAGTGTATCAGACTTGTTGGACTATATAGCCCCAGATGCAGATATGAAGACAAGAGATGCCCATAGAAAATTAGCTCGTGCAAAGCTCGTAAGCTTCCTTGTCTTATACCTTGTCATCCCTCTGCCATTGTCATACCAAAATATCAGAGGTGGCAATTTTTGTATAGAGTTGATTTGGGTCTTGTTTCATTGGCGAAACAGGCCTATTAAAAAAAGTTACCTTAAAAGGAACGAGTCCGATATGCTGTTTGTCTTACAAAGTGTATTTTGAATGCATAAAACCACTTAAAGCAATTTGTTCGAATGATTAGGTATTATTAAATAATTTTTTTTGTGATCATATTTTACACACTTATTGCTTACAAAACTAAAATAAAAAGATATGAAAAAAGTTTATGAGGTAACCAAAGAGGTTCCATTTTGACCTTTAGTCAGTAGTCCCTTACCAAAAATGACCCATTTTCATTCAAACCTTTTTTGACCCGTTACCCGACCTGCCCTTATCGCCAACTCTATCCGTGTTCAAAATTTTCTATCTCTTTCTGATATTGCGTTTAATTTCTCAAAATTTTCAGATTAAAGGAAAACCAGTACAGAATGAGGAACCATTACTCAATGAACTTCAAAAAGACCAAGCTTTAACACCAAGCCATCATACCCGAAAGAATTCTAGCGATAAAGAGAATAAATCTGAATCTCCAAATGCAGATTCTGTGAAAAAGAAAGCTGAATCAGTTCAACCCGAGCATATTAAGTGGGAACAAAATGGTTACCTACCAGAAGGAGACAACTCTAATGAAGGATGGCAGGAAGCATTCTCAAAAGCAGGGCGTAAATCTTCAACTTCCAGAAGGCCAAATCTGGCAAAAATAAACACAAATTTCATGAAGGCTTCTCAGTCATCAAAGTACCGATCCAAACCCACTAGTTTCACATCCCCCAAAACAAACACTAGCGAGTCCGTTGCTTCTGCAAGCCTTGCACCTGCTGTTACCAAGAAATTTGTTGCACAAACATCTTCAAATGATCAGGCAGTGAAGCGTTCTCCTGTTCTTAGTTCAATTAGTGTTAAAGAAGCTGGGAAACTCTTTTCTTATAAGGAAGTTGCATTAGCTGCACCTGGGAGCATTGTGAAAGCCGTGGCTGAACAATTGCCTAAAGAAAGTTCTCCAGTAGGCAAAGATGAGATTGCAATAGAAAAACTTGATAAAGATGAAGTTCCGATGTCAGATGAGGAACAAAAAACCGCCATTGATGAAAATAAGGAAAAACCTGAAATCGAGACAGTAATAGAAAAAGAAAGTGTTGATAACACTGAGAATGGAATCGAATTAGTCGTCACTGTGAATCGTGAATCAGTTGTAACTGAGAATCTTGAGTTGTCCGTGAATGCAAAAGATGAGATACCTGAAGATTTGATAGAAATGGGGGAAAATGTAGATGAAAAAACACCAAATGAAGAAGTTACTTCGACAGAAACTGCAAAAGAGGTGACCAAAAAACTTTCTGCTGAAGCTCCACCATTTAATCCGTCTACCATTCCAGTTTTTGGGTCGGTTTCAATGTCTATGAACGATCATGTAGGGATACTACCACCACCAGTAAACATACCTTCAATGGTGACAGTGAACCCTGTTCGTAGGACACCTCATCAATCAGCAACAGCCAGAGTTCCATATGGTCCACGTCTTGCTGGCGGATACAACCGATCGGTTAACCGAGTCCAACGCATCAAGCCCACTT
Organism: Senecio squalidus; assembly: GCA_910822075.1. Classification (NCBI taxonomy): domain Eukaryota; kingdom Viridiplantae; phylum Streptophyta; class Magnoliopsida; order Asterales; family Asteraceae; genus Senecio; species Senecio squalidus. The sequence goes on along the minus strand of CAJVGC010000591.1, from coordinate 34,077,409 downwards.
TCCACAGTGGTGGTGAGCTTGTTGTAGATGGGGGTCTCCTAAGCCCTCCAATAGTCATGAACCCACATGCAGCTGAATTTGTTCCGGGTCAACCGTGGGTTCCCAATGGGTATCCTGTTGCTCCCAACGGTTATTTGGTGACATCAAATGGGTATCCTATTGCCACAAATGGGTTTCCAGGTGGTCAAAACGGGTACCCGGTATCTCCTGTTGACTCGGTTGAATCACCGGTTAGCTCAGTAGATTCTCCTTCAACTATCGCTCAAAAAGTTGGTGCTGAAACCCCAAGTTACGAGCCAGTTTTGGAAACTGTTGAACAACCAGCTGAAGAAACTCAGTCTGCAAATGACAAAACCATTGAGTCCACGATAATTGTTGAAGAAACTCAATCTGTATCGGAAGAAAAGGATATCAAACCAGATATCCAATTTCCAGAGGTTGTTTCTATGAATGCCACTATTGATGTCGTTGTAGAGACTGTTGAGGTTAGAAGCTGAAAGGGTTGTATTGTCATATTGAATTTTTTTTTTTCTGGAAGTGAGATGGTTCATAGCTCAGATGTTGTGTATCCATGAGAATGCTAATGCAAAGTTTCACCAGAGGTCAAAATAACAAATATTTACCCCCTTCACTCGCTGTACACTGACAAACTTCGAGGGGAAAGTGTTAGAAAAATGATCGTGGCAAATACAGTGTTATACTGCTATGCGAAAAGACGATCTTTTGAGTTGTTTTCTTCTCAGCATTTCAAGTTTTGCTAGATTTTTCAAGTTCGACAATAAGAATCTGGTGAGTAATGTAACTTATTTTTTTTCAGGCATTATTTTCGGCGTGTTTGAAGACTTGCGATGAAATCAATAAATTGTTTATGATTCGTTCTTTAATACCTTAATAAAAGGACTTTCTTTAAACAACTAAGCTATTTGTTGTAATTTTTTTGACAATTTTTTCTGCTATTTTCAGCGAAATAGTATGTTGATTAATTTTAAAAACAAAGTAAGACGTACAATGAAACTAAATATACGGCCTTCACAATGTTCGTAGCTAAAAAGTTCATCAAAATGGTTCACACATGATCAAGAACAATATTTACTATACTCTCATTTCTATCGTAAATACCTTACACACGTATGTTTTTTTCTCTCCGAAAAATGGAAATAAAAACTGATTGATCACTCTGGTAGAATCTTATAGATTCGATACACTTTGTTTTTCACATCTACATTGTTCCGTTAACACATAGTGCCGGCGAAGTTTGTCTTAAGTTCATTATTACAAGCGTTGCAGCAGCATGAGCAAGAGCACCACCCACAACAAAAACATGAAAAATCTGATGACTATGTCCGGCAATATCAAACGCACCAGGCTTCCATCTCTCGGGTATCCTATTAACATAAAACATAGCCCCAATGGAGTAAAACACAGCCATGATGACCTCATACACTAAAGCCATAAATATTTTGGGGTCATTCCAATGAAGGTAAACTGCATGGGTTGCTGGAATGACTCCAGAGAAGCCCATGGCGAGGAAAAGAGTGGCACGGAAGGATCTGTAGCGAGGAGCAGAGAGCGAGGGAGAGAGGAGGGTGGTGATGGCGAGAAGTCCAAGGGTGGTAATGGCGGAAAGATAGAAGAGACGGGAGAAGGTGTGACAAGTGAAAGCGTAGAAGATAGGAGCGAAGAATGAGGAGACGATCATGAGAGAGATTCCGGCATAGTCAAGTCGCCAGAAGAAGAGGTTGAAGGTTTTCGAGTGACATGCGAATAAGTGAGAGATGGAGCTGCATATTAAACAACCCATGGCTCCCATCAAGAAAACAAACCATGGCCATTTCGGGATCGAGTTGTTGTTGATTAGTAGTGTGGATGGTTTTAGAATATCATGTACAAGTGATTCCTGCATAAAATCATGTTTAAATGTTGTTTTAGGACATAACATCATATATATCAAAAGTTTGTCGATTAACTAAGGGGTCATTTGTTTTTTCCAATAAGTTCTTAAAAGATGTATTTTGTCTAATTCGGTAAGACATTTTGTTAATAAGTGATTTTGATTTTTTTTTCCATTAAGATCTAATTACATCTGATTTTGGCGGTTATATATCTTATTCGACCAGACATTTTAATTGTCTTAATACCTCTTATTAAATCTTCTTAAAAATGCTACTCTTTTCACTATCAATATGTAATTAATTTCTTGTTTTATTTTCTTGTAGATTAATAAATATATAAAAAACTATGTTGTATTTGCGAAATCATACATACATTAATTAAAGTATAATCAAATAATGTATATAATAAGTTATTAAAAACGAATTTTAAGGGACATATATATATATATATATATATATATATATATATATATATATATATATATATATATATATATATATATATATATATATGTGTGTGTGTGTGTGTGGTGTTATTCAATTGTTTTCAACAAAATTTGGATGGTTAAAAACACTTTAGGCAAAATGGTAAGGAAAAAAAAAAATATATTCATATATTTATTTTAGTTTATTAACAAACGGTCTTAATAATTCAACATTTAGATTTCAGACGCTGCATCTTATCATTCATAACTGGTTTTCAGATTTCAGATTTCAGTAATCAGAAAAAACAAAAGACCCCTAACTTTCTTAAAATTCGGATGATACCGTAAATACATAGATCACTATTCATAAAAATTTGTTTATCTTTACGACAAATTAATAAAAATTTGTTTATCTTTACGACAAAGACTGTTACACACAAGTAACGATGTTAGCATTTCTTAAATATCAAGTTAATAAAAAGATATACAAATAGTTTATAGATATATAAATTGAAAGGTGATTACCTTAATATGGAAAAGTTTTTAATACTTTAAAACGTAACGCAGTATATACAACTTCTTTTGATATGTTAGTTTTGCGTATTAAAAATAAATTAGGTAAACGAAAGCAACCACATTTTAAAGATAAGGTGACGTGGTTGTAACTTGTAACTTATAGTAGTCGTCACATTCTATTTTATTAATTATTTATTATTTTTTTATAATCTTAAACTTAAATATTCAATAATGGATAACCCGTTTTGATAACGAGACTGATGTTTAAACATTAAGATATGTATGATTTGTTTATATATCGAATAATTTATCCTTGTAATTGAGGTTTTTATTTCCTACTTTTATGGCCTAAAAGTTTTTAAGCAATGTACTCATGTTTTATCAATACTTAAAGGATAAAAGCAAAAACTTAAAAGCTATGATTATTGATTAACAATAAAATGAGCGCTTAATCTTGTACAATGTACACAATCATTTAATATAAGAAAATGATTTGTTTTTCACCAACACGTTCTTAACGTGTAGTTGTGGGATAGACCACGCAAACATGAATCATGATCGGTCTAACCTACAAATCATTTCCTATATAATATACATATAACCTACCATATAAATCAGTTCACATATAATATATATTTTTATACGGGACCTAAATCATGGAATGATAAATAGTCATTTCTGTAAAATAGTCTACGTCTCTATTAAAAAGGTAAAAGTGTAAGGTACATGTCTATTTCAAGAACCGTATCACGTGTTATTGGTTTGGAGTACATAAAATCAAACCCAAAAATCTCATACCTATTTTGAAATCTCATATTTCTTTTTGAAACACATAAGATATGTAATGTCCAACTTTTTATGGCAATAACAGATTCATATCTTCCATGTTTTTAAAATTCTGCATTTTTAGTCTAACCAATTCACCTACCCTAACTTCTTTAAAGAAAATCATGTATAGTAATCCCAAAATAAAATCAACCAAATTTCGGTGAATAAGAATATATGTCATACACAAGGGTGGTGTCCTAGTGGTAAAAAATTTGGTCTTCAAAGGTGAAATTCCTGAAGATCCCAAGTTCGAATCATGAGAGCAAAAAAATAAAAAACCCCTTGTGGCCACAAAATGGGTGGTCGCCTTAGGATTAGTCGGCTCGCAAAGCGAGTTGGATATCTAGGATACCAAAATGTTGGGTGGTCGTCTTAGGATTAGTCGGCTCGCAAAACGAGTTTGATATCTAGGATACCAAAATGTCATATGCCCCTGATATTCAACTTGGTGGTTGTGGGTTGTCTATGGGTAAATGTATATATTCTGCAAGTATTTTTTATTAAAAAGTCGATAATCCAAAACTTAACGTTTGTATATATAATTAGGTGTTTTAACATGTTACATTTGGTATTTTGGCGGATTCGTTCTATATGTTATCTACTAAATTGTGAACCAAAGTTTGATATAAATGAAAGGAAGCTAAGACTCACCTGCATTAACATAGAAACCACAGAGCCATTAGCTTTTGTAATCGCTGTCGTCATGAGCGGGTCTGATAACCCATGCGCTCTGCATTTGAAACTCGAGTTAATGAATACGATACATCAAAAACCAGAATGGCCTCATTAAGACACCATTAACTAACCTGTAGAAGAAGCTCGCGATCAACTTTTCCACATTATCCTTGCTCAATAAGCTCCATATCGTCAATGACAAAAATACCACGAAACCTATCAAATGCCTAGACGAAATTCATTACAAAAACATAATCAATTCAAAAATACGTAATCTATTAATGAACGTATATGTAAGCGAATATATGGATGAATGAATGAATAACGAGTTACGTCCAGATATTCAAAGTTTCATTATGCCAACCGAATACGCTAATAATAATATCTTTCAACGACCATTCGCATCTATAGTAATCCAATATGAACTCATTATCTTTCAAATAATCTGGTAATTCATCGAATTTCATCAATCGTTTCATCGATCTTCCCTTAGACACATTGTCCCTATACTCTGAGGAGATTAACCGATTGAATACCCCGGTCATAGCGTCACCCTTACCTTTCCCTTCTCGCCTCTTCATTCGTTGCCGGAAAGACAAAATGATCACTCTCTCCGGCGTTTCATTCGCCCTCGAGGATCACTTTCTCGGTCTCCGAATAATTTTGTATGTCAAACATATACAAAAATATATAGGGAGCCTTTCATCATTTATATATCTACTATTAGAAATGTGATGAATGCATAAATGATTTAACTTTTTTTTTTATAAATAATTTTGAGTTTTAATTTAGTGTAACGATATGATTTTGTCATGTTACACGTGTCGATACGTAAATGGTTTATACGTTTGACACTTTATCTGAATGGTGGGAAAGATATAGATCAGGTGGGGTGGAGGTACATGTGATTAGACTCCTTAAATTGGTTAATAACGTTTGCAGTGTCGGTCCGAAGAATGTGTAAGGTGTACGACTATATAGTGTCTTGATGGCGGAAGGGGCCAATTTTTATGCTATACGTGTATATATATGAGCGTAATAACTTAACAAAAAACAAAAAATATTTATATTTAGGTGACACTTTTATAGAAAATTCATAATAGGCAAATTTTTTAAATTCGCACATGGTCTTGTATTCTCGGAACCAACCCTGACGGTTTGTTACAGTTTTTTGTTTACAGAGAATTCATAATTGATGTTTAGGAAGGTATTGAATGTGAAATGAATGAGTTAATGGCTGATGTCAAACAAATTCTGTTTAGACAACAATATATATTTTGCAAAAAGTAACTAAGTATTCTTTTAGGATTTTGATGCTGACATTTTTAAAAACTGTTATCAAACAATAATTATTTACATAATTTGATTACTGTTATTAATATAAGAGTGATCTCGAAAACGAGGGTGAAATTTGAAAATACACAAAAAGACAGTGTATAATAAATATTTCTATAAAATTGTCATTTTCGAGTTTCATCTTTTTGAACTAACAAATTCTTTGAAGATACATGTGTTCAATGTAAGGTTCTAAATAACGCGTCATGGCGTGAGATGTGACCTTGACATTACGAAAACATGTAAGCCGTCGTTGTTAGGAGTGACGTCCAAAAAACGTGAAAAGACGCGTCATGGCGGGCTTTAACGGGTTATTTTCTAAGTTTTTTGTAACTTGTTATAAAAAAAAAAAAAATTAAAAAAAAAACGTAGAAACTGTTAAAATAATTAAAAAATAACTATAAATATTCTTTGATTATAAATCGGTGACTATATCTTATATTAGATATATATTAAAATTTGAAAACATTGATTTTTGTTTAATTGGTTACTATATTTAGATTAGATGTATATCGAAATGTAAAAAAATTGACTTTTTGTTAATTTATTGTTTATTGATACAACTTAATAAGAGTAAATATATATAAGTACTAGTATGGTATCGGCGCGATGCAACCGATGAAAAAAAAATCATATTCAACAATTTACAGTGAGTGATTTATGGTAGCTAATCATTTGTCTCGTTACATATATGTGGAGTATAATAGTTTAAAGTTCTGCCCTTCAAGCAATATAAAAAAAATGTTGTGGTAACAATTTATGGTTCGACCATTCAACGATAATAATTATTATGTCGTATGATCGATTTTTTCAATTCTAACTAAATAAAAATTTAGATTCCAACGGATTTAAATTCCGTCATAAACTTCAAACAAACATGTTATGGAAAAGGAATTCAATTCAAATTCCCTCAATTTTTTTTCTAGATTTCGTGAAACAAACACCCCCGCATTTGAAGATTAATCTCATTTGCGAACATAACAAAAGTCTAATTTTTCAGGTCATTTTGTTTTTTTAATAGACGACGTCTAATAATTTTACGTTCGCTCAAAAAGAGAATTAAATATATATTTCCTGAATAGTATTCCCGTATAAACTTATGTTTTACTATAAACAAAATCTAATTTTCCTTCAACGATACAACAACAAATTAAAAATACATTCAGACACTACGTTTTCTAATCTTTTATCGTTCTGGTTTTCAAGCCGAAAAAAAATATTTGCCTTCAAGACATTCAAATTCGGTCTGTTTCCATGAATCCAGGTAACTCATACTTTCGAATGTTGTAAGGAAGGATAATCAATATGGTAACAAAATTTATTATCCTTAAAAGTATCAAATGTAATACCAATCAGCTTATTGGTATTAAGACTTATCAATGACCAATAGAAGAATATAATCCTCCAGCCGGCGGCTGGATGCTGCTGGACAGGTGTCCGATGACTCATTTTTGCATGAAACTACATTGGCCCTTTTTGTTCAAACGGGATTGGACCCCAAAAATGAGCCAGACCTGCTCCGATCACTGCACATGGGCCATTTCTTTTGATTCCCAAAGTAAACACACACATACACAACTTCATTTTCTTTCATAATCTTAAAACACACACACACACACTCAAAACACACACTTTGGATTCTCTCTCAAAAACACTCTCATCCCCTTCCATTTACAGCCACAAAATCTCATGAAAACATACAAGAATCACCACATAAATCGTCACTATCATTAAGAAGATCAAGAAGCTTGCACCAAGACATCATCTCTACCGTTTTGAAGCCGAAAAACACCTCCTAGCTACTCTAGATCATCATCCATACACTTTCTTTGGGTAAAAACACTTTTCCTTTACTGTTATTACATAAATAACTCATTGCATGTGCGATCCATCACTTAAAAACAAGTTTTTATGAAGTTTTATAACGATTTTTCTACAAAAACGGGTTTTCAAAATCTCTTACATAAATCTATATATTTGTGGCTAAAAATCCAAAAGAAACTGATATTTGAACACATATATAAGTACTCTTGATGAATATTAAGTTGCTTGTCGAAATCTAGCTCAAAAACGCTTAAAATCGCGAAAATGGCAAAACAATAAAATCTGTCTCGGCAATTCAGCCGCTGGCTGAAATATTCAGCCGCCGGCTGAATAGGTCTGTTCACAAAAATCATATTTTTAAAATGTTAAACGGAGAAATGGAGAAACATATGCTTTTCCAGTTTATAAACATAAAATAACAGATTACATATTTGTACTTTGAATGATAAGATGAGGTATTTAAATAACTAATTCATCATAACGAGATATAATGATACTTTATGAATCGTATTAAGCGGGAAAGTGGATAGGAAATTTTGGACATAAATTTTATAGCGCGGAAGCGCTGCCCAAATTTTATTGGACATACTTATAACATTTAAACAACGAACTATTCGTTGACTAACGAGTTTAAAAGCTAACAAGTTATATACGTACACGAAAACTTGGGTTATACTAGGATTCCGGTGATTCCGAGCACCTTCGAGCAATTCCGAGCACGCTAGAAATCTTCGCAAACAGTGAGTTACAGACCCCTACTTTTTAAACGCTTTTAATACATTTTAGGGTGAAATGCGAGTCTTAGGCTTAAACACTACTTTTAAGCTGAAACAAACTTTGAACGCTTAACGAAACGATTTGATAGTTGAATACTATTACTAAACGATTTGATACTTGAATACTTTTACGAAACGACTTGATAGTTGAATACTATTGCGAAACGATTTGATACTTGAAAACTATTACGATACGCATTATTACTTGAATACTATTTCGAAACTATATTTTGCCGGCATTGTTGATGATTTTTCCAACAATGCCGAGGAAACAAACAACTATTTTGCCAGCATCGTTGATGGTTTTGCCAACGATGTTGAGGATACAAACACTAAAATTGCCAATGACTTGGCATCGATCGACATGTTGCGGACGTTGTACAACATGGTCAACCAATCCATTTCAATTACTGCGTCAAAGCTGCAACTACTCGGGGGTCGTATCTTGCTTCCTCAGTTCCTATCACGAGTTCTCTAACTTGGATGATGCTCAAGCCGCAAGGGAAAGAATTAGCTACGTTCGACAACGAAACGCTTTACGCTCTAGAATGATGCTAAGATGACATTAAGACTTAGTGGGAATTTGATCCCATATACTTTTCTACGATGCGACGAAAGTAAGAATACAATTTATCGAGGAACCGATTGAAATCATAGATCGCGAAACTAAGAAACTGAGGCATAGTAAAATCCCCATAGTGGGGGTACGCTGGAACGCAAAATGAGGCCCCGAATATACCTAGGAACGATAGGATTGAATGATGCTTAAGGATCCTCATCTCTTCACTTCTCCCACGACGAATGCTACAAGTTGAAATTTCGGGACGAAATTCTTTCAACGTGGGGAGAATGTGACAACCGTCAAAACTCTGATCGAGAACGCTAACTATTAACCTCGATATGTTTATATTTGATACCCGTTATAACTAACTTTATGTGTTACGTGGTTACGTAGACATAACTCTTAAGCTAAGCTCGATGTAACTCACACAAAACTTTTAACGTAGGTTTACGTTACTTAAACTTTTAACGCGTGTGTCTCGGAACCGGAATCGGAATCAGAATCAAACCAACAATTGAACTCTAAAATACTATGAATACATACAAAGAACTTTCCTAAGTTCATGTGAAATCAATCGGGAACCTTAACGAACAAAAATGCCTAACGAGAACGAAAAACGGGATTTCTGCCGAACCAGCCATTCAGCCAACGGCTGGGCTCCAGCCGGCGGCTGGATGATGCTGGACAGGTGTCCGATGACTCATTTTTGCATGAAACTACATTGGCCCTTTTTGTTCAAACGGGATTGGACCCCAAAAATGAGCCAGGCCTGCTCCCATCACTGCACATGGGCCATTTCTTTTGATTCCCAAAGTAAACACACACATACACAACTTCATTTTCTTTCATAATCTTAAAACACAAACACACACACACACACACACACTCAAAACACACACTTTGGATTCTCTCTCAAAAACACTCTCATCCCCTTCCATTTACAGCCACAAAATCTCATGAAAACATACAAGAATCACCACATAAATCGTCACTATCATTAAGAAGATCAAGAAGCTTGCACCAAGACATCATCTCTACCGTTTTGAAGCCGAAAAACACCTCCTAGCTACTCTAGATCATCATCCATACACTTTCTTTGGGTAAAAACACTTTTCCTTTACTGTTATTACATAAATAACTCATTGCATGTGCGATCCATCACTTAAAAACAAGTTTTTATGAAGTTTTATAACGATTTTTCTACAAAAACGGGTTTTCAAAATCTCTTACATAAATCTATATATTTGTGGCTAAAAATCCAAAAGAAACTGATATTTGAACACATATATAAGTACTCTTGATGAATATTCAGTTGCATGTCGAAATCTAGCTCAAAAACGCTTAAAATCGCGAAAATGGCAAAACTAGAAAATCTGTCTCGGCAATTCAGCCGCCGGCTGAATAGGTCTGTTCACAAAAATCATATTTTTAAAATGTTAAACGGAGAAATCGAGAAACATATGCTTTTCACAATTTATAAACATAAAATAACAGATTACATATTTGTACTTTGAATGATAAGATGAGGTATTTAAATAAGGGTTAATGCACCCCAGGGTCACTCTACTATTCGAGATAATCCAACTGGGTGATTGAACAAAAAAAAGTTATAACGTTTTCATTCTACTTTCAAAAAACTTTAAAACCATCACTTTCTATTTGCAAAATGATTAAGTTCGTCATGTGGGTCCAAAACCACCGGCTAGCAGCAGGTAACTTGAACACATAGACCAAATCAAATTTCCAAGTCATTCTTTTTTTTTTTCTCCTTAATGCCACATCATACACCACCTTTTTAAATCCACATAGACATTCCCCTCTCTCACTTTTCTTTCACCACCACCACCTCCCTCCACCCGAAACCCATCACCACCGCCACTTTTTCACCACCACCACCTCCCTCCACCCGAAACCCACCACCACCGTCACTTTTTCACCACCACAACCTCCCTCCACCCGAACCCACCATCACCGCCACTTATTCAGCACCACCACCTCCCTCCACCCGAAACCCACCACCACCGCCACTTTTTCTCCACCACCACCTCCCTCCACCCGAAACCCACCATCACCGCCAGTTTTTCACCACCACCACCTCCCTCCACCCGAAACCCACCACCACCGCCACTTTTTCTCCACCACCACCTCCCTCCACCTGAAACCCACCATCACCGCCACTTTTTCACCACCACCACCTCCCTCCACCCGAAACCCACCACCCCCGCCACTTTTTCTCCACCACCACCTCCCTCCACCCGAAACCCACCACCACCGCGAGTATTGGCGATGGGTTCCAGATGAGAAATCAACAATAAGAAAGCAATGAATACGATTAAATAATGAATGACCTGAGTTATTTTCTTTGTTTATATATATAATGAATGAATGAATTTGGATGAATATATGTGGTAGTGTGTGTTTTGAGGTGTTTTGTGTGTGAAAGAGAAGGAAAGAGAGAGAAATAATTTTGGATTTAAATAATTAGACTAGACACGTAGATTGCCACGTATTAACTACAAAAAATACGTTTGTTGCCACGTAGATTATTAAGCCACGTCATCCGGTAAAACTGACTGGTAACTTGCTATACCCCATAAAGTGATGGTTTTAAAGTTTATTTGAAAGTAGAATGAAAACGTTATAACTTTTTTTGTTCAATCACCCAATTGGATTATCTCGAATAGTAGAGTGACCCTGGGGTGCATTAACCCTTTAAATAACTAATTCATCATAACGAGATATAATGATACTTTATGAATCGTATTAAGCGGGAAAGTGGATAGGAAATTTTGGACATAAATTTTATAGCGCGGAAGCGCTGCCCAAAGTTTATTGGACATACTTATAACATTTAAACAGCGAACTATTCGTTGACTAACGAGTTTAAAAGCTAACAAGTTATATACTTACACGAAAACTTGGGTTATACTAGGATTCCGGTGATTCCGAGCACCTTCGAGCAATTTCGAGCACGCTAGAAATCTTCGCAAACAGTGAGTTACAAACCACTACTTTTTAAACGCTTTTAATACATTTTGGGGTGAAATGCGAGTCTTAGGCTTAAACACTACTTTTAAGCTGAAACAAACTTTGAACGCTTAACGAAACGATTTGATAGTTGAATACTATTACTAAACGATTTGATACTTGAATACTTTTACGAAACGACTTGATAGTTGAATACTATTGCGAAACGATTTGATACTTGAAAACTATTACGATACGCTTTATTACTTGAATACTATTTCGAAACTATATTTTGCCGGCATTGTTGATGATTTTGCCAACAATGCCGAGGAAACAAACAACTATTTTTCCAGCATCGTTGATGGTTTTGTCAACGATGTTGAGGATACAAACACTAAAATTGCCAATGACTTGGCATCGATCGACATGTTGCGGACGTTGTACAACATGGTCGTGAGATGCTACGAAAATCCCATGCACTCCTACATAACTAGTTGCTATTAATCTCTGGGAGAGGACCGATAGGATTTATGGATAGCGCTATTAGGGTAGTTGCAAGACCCTCACCACAACGACAACAACAGATGGTGCATAATATTCTAGTGGGTAATTAATAGGCTTAGCAACGCAACGATACGATCATTGGGCAATACTTAGGATTGTCACATAGTCCCGCTATGTGGTCAACGCCTACGAACACGAACACGAATACTTATCGTCTTACACATGTGGATGGTTCCACCGCTGAGGTAATGACAAAACAAAACACGAATACTCATACTTTACGCATTGCTATGCGTCAACTATTTGAACACTATATTATACGCATGGTTATGCGACAACTATTTGAACACTATATTTTACGCATGGTTATGCGTCGACTATTTGAATGCTATATTTTTTTGCGATTTGCTATGCGTCGAAACTTGATTACTTATACTTTACGCATTGCTATGCGTCAACGCTTTGAATACTTAAACTTTGTAGCTCACTAACTACGTCTCCCGTAGTTAATACTTGACTCGTATTTTCAGGTTACGATTAAGCTTGCGATGAGGACTATATGCTTTGGGCTGATGACTTCAAGAATGGGAATGGGTTCGGGCAGTTTGGCTATGAACACCTATTTTGTATTCGGATGTGTAAACGCTGTTTTAAACACTTGTAACTTTTGAAGTTACGTTTTATTTAATATAACCTGGTGGTTGATTATAAACTTGTGTATCGAATGCTATTGCTCTTCACATCCTGTATTCCGCTTTAACGGGGTGTGACAGACTTGGTATCAGAGCGCAAGGTTATAGTGAATACCGATTTTTCAAAAATCAAACTATAACCAGTTTCTAAAACAAAAGATTTTATTTAACCAAAACGTGAAGGCATTGTTTAACTTGAATTATTCGTAGCCTGATCACCTATGAATAATTTGGACTAAATTATGCCAGAACGGGATTGGTAAACATTAAACGAACCTCCCCGGGAATTCTTGAAGTCAGACCCACACGGACCTAGATGCTATACTTAAGATACTCTATGTGCTCAGCTTATTACTAACAGTAACATGAGCCGTATCTTCGACTTAACTCGTTTCCGGTCTAGGCTATGCCGAGAGGGAAAGAATTAGCTACGTTCGAAAACGAAACGCTTTACGCTATAGAATGATGCTAAGATGACATTAAGACTTAGTGGGAATTTGATCCCATATACTTTTCTACGATGCGACGAAAGTACGAATACAATCACTTCAGACAACGAGGTAGATACCCGACGCATACTCTTGAGAACTCACATTTTCCTACGAACTCGATATACATTGCGATACCTTGTTGAGGTACAGGAGAGTTGAGCTAACACCATCGTAAACTATTACATTACCGTATAACGAATCGGATCGGGACTGGTTTATATTGTCCTATGCCGACTATTTCTCCGGTTCTTTAGGCGGAAACAACACATTCTCGACTATCGACACCGTATACACTTTATCCCACTAATATTTACGCAACGCCTTTTATGGAAACTGAGAAGTATTCCCGCGTAAGACATGAGTGCAGTTGCAACTCGACATACTAAGTAATGCGCCCAAGATATCCGATAACTAAGGATTAACCCCGGAAGACATGACGGGTTCATGCGACAAGTTTATGGATCTCCAGAGATGGTCCAGAAGCCAATGTATCACGACACTCGTATTCACGAACTATCACTCGACATACTTCATATCAAATAAACGATACCTAGGGCAGACCAGACAACTCGATGCTAGTGGTGGAATTGCTACACGTAAGAGTTTTGAAAATCACTGTTATCGCTCGCTCGCCTTAGTACACCCAATATAGTAATCTTCGGTCGACACGAATTCTTAATTTAAATCGCATGATATGCCCCTAGCATAAACATGTATGCCGCATACCTTACTTTGATTTAGTGACATTATAATCATGCGAAATAATGTACAATAATTGATGGTACTCGATTAAAGGACTAGCATTTATGAAATCGCAAGGATATCGCAAACTTATCTAGGGAATCGTTGGTCATTGTGGATTCCTAAACTTGAATACGAATATAAGGTAACTTCAAACCAAGGTAGGTTTTGGAAGTATATCCTAAAACGAAAGATCATCACGAAGATACGATCACATTCTTATGATTACGACGAACCACATAATAGTTATTGTCAAACATGTTGAAGTCATGTCTCTACAAGGAAATTATCTAAACATCAGCCCTACAATAAGACCTTATTCACGCAAGGTGACATGGAAAGGACAAGGTTAAACCTTATACCCGAAAAACACTTACGACCGAGGTTATGGCTCGTTGCTACTTAACCAAGAAGGTGCCCAAGGAAACCGGTTAGTAGTAAGGGAGTACCGGAAGTATTTCCCGGTGACTTGCCTGAACTATTACTAGTCCATTAAGTAAACTTAAAAATTAAATCAATACTCAGCATAACCCTTGCGGCTTGAGCATCATCCAAGTTAGAGAACTCGTGATAGGAACTGAGGAAGCAAGATACGACCCCCGAGTAGTTGCAGCTTTGACGCAGTAACTGAAATGGACTGGTTGACCATTCAAGATGCAAAGATATTTTGCTTAGATAAGACGTTTCGGATTCCATTAGGAGATGGAAAGGAATTGATAGTTCAAGGAGATAGGCCGGGACAAACTTCAAAACTTAAATCGGTGATGAAAATGCGCAAATACCTGAATAAGGGCTGCTTTGCACTATTAGTGAACGTAAAGGACAAACAAGCAAAAGTAGCAGACCTTAAGGATATACCGATAGTTAGAGACTATCCGGAGGTATTTCCCGAAGAACTACTAGAACTACCACCACCGAGGCAAGTAGAGTTTAGAAACGAAGAAATTATTGGAGCAGCACCAGTGGCAAGGACGCCATATCGACTAGCTCCGACTGGAATGCAGGAATTATCCAACCAAGTTCATCACCATGGGGAGCGCCGATTCTATTCGTAAAGAAGAAGGATGGAACGTTTCGCATGTGTATCGACTACCGAGAGTTGAACAAACTAACTATTAAGAACCGATATCCTCTTCCTCGAATCGATGACCTTTTCGATCAACGCCAAGGCGCAACCTACTTTTCAAAGATTGACTTAAGGTCCGGTTATCATCAAGTGTTGGTTCCTGAAGAAGATGTACCGAAAACCGCATTCCGCACTAGATACGAACACTATAAGTTCCGGTAATGTCGTTTGGACTCACTAATGCACCAGCGGTATTCATGGATCTGATTAATAGAATGCGCCGACCGTATTTAGACCAAGATAATTATTGTATCCATCGGCGACATTTTAATCTACTCGCGCACCAAAGAAGATCGCGCAGAGCACTTGATGACATTTGCCTTCAAGACATTCAAATTCGGTCTGTTTCCATGAATCTAGGTAACTCATACTTTCGAATGTTGTAATGAAGGATAATCAATATGGTAACAAAGTTTATTATCCTTAAAAGTATCAAATGTAATACCAATCAGCTTATTGGTATTAAGACTTATCAATGACCAATAGAAGAATATAAACTTTTGATGATAACTATCTTGTTAGAATTATGAGCAACACGAACCAAAACACTATCAACTAACTTTATAAAATTTAGATTATAAATCAAATATTTGATAAATTTACTACATCAAATAACGTTTAAAGTTAAAAAATAATTGTTACATGAATACAAATTTTATATCAATTAATATAAATTGATTTTATTTTATATGGGTATATTTTTTTTTTTTATGAAATTAGTAATATAATTAATTAAAAGAAATTAAGATTACTTTATATGTTATATTCATTAAACGGTATATTATTAATTATACTTTACTTAAAAATTTAACATTTTAATAAAAAGTGAAAATGTTTTATATATTAGTAAAGATAAAGATCTATTTATTAGTTATTGTTGTAATTAAGATAATGTCAGTAATTGTAAATTGTTTTAAATGATAAATTTTGTGAAATGTATAAAAGGGTAGAAAAATAATTTCAATTACTTAAATTTAAGAGATTAAGACTTTTATGGAAATGCTTTATAATATAGTAAAGATATATAAAAACTCTAAAATTTATTAAAATTTTGCCACCTTTTCACGCTTTGAAAAACGTCATGGCTTGTCAAACTTAAGGATTGGTCTTACCGTCACGCCTTACGTTATTTACGACCTTGGTTCAATGTATTGAATGGACAAGAGTAATATAAATAGGAAAAGAAAAGATGCATGACCACTAAAAAGCTTACATGTCGTTGTTAGTGTGTAATAAGAAATTAATGGAAGAATCCGCCCTAAATATGGGCTATGCATAATAACATTATAATTTGTTTGATAATTATTCGGTCCAAAGTCTATTGGGCTTTACTAAGAAAATAAATATATATATATACAAAAACAGGGAAGGTTTAAATAAAATAATCATTAAAATAAAAGATAAAAAAAATTAAAAAGTAATTTTTGATATATATATTTTATTATTATTTTAATTAATCATCAACTTTCAAAAAGAAAGTTTTAATATGCATAAATAATGTCATTTAGGTGTTACGTATGTTGTTGTGCAGTAAATGTATTAATTTGATGCATACCAACAAAACCATAAAATATTGTTGAACATAAAAACTCTCCTTTTTAAAGTTGTTGATTGCGTAAAAAGGAATAATAATGTATAAGATCTTACGTCATATATCAATTTTATATTTTTTTTTTTTACATATTTCACCTTAAGGATTATTTTACAATAACCAACCTCAACACGTATATGTTCAAGTAGTTGGAGCGAAAGACGGACAAACAATCAAATAAATAGAAAGTCGTTGAACATGAGCTCTCCTGTGTAGATGTCTGGATACTTATTGAGAGGTAGATGGCACGTGAAGCATACAAATTTGACATCGAGTTACCTTTTTCCGAATAAAATAAATATCAATATTCTTATGTTTTGTCCGTTGATGCTCAACCGTTTTATGAAAAGAAAGACTTCACTTACATTTTCACAATACACAAAAGTTATCTGATTGAGTATGTTAAGTTTGGTTTTGTAAAATGTGAAATCACTTAGGTCTCTTTCATCAATTCTCAATAAGAGGTGGTGTTTAAGTCTTATTATCTAAAACACATTATTATTAAAATTAAATCCAAAATCAAAACATAAAACAATAATTATGCAACTTTATTAAATTCATCTTCAACATAATTCATATAAAAAACAATATGAATATAATCATCTTCAAAATAAAATCAGATCCAAAGTCGTAGATTAGAATAAAACTTATAGACAATCACTAATTCCAACAAGACACTCTTCTTCATAAAAAAAAAAAACCCTATTTGAAGAAAAGAAAATAGAGAAGATTTTTTAACTTAATCATTTATATTGTCTCGATCAAATACTTCAAATTAATTCGAACTATTTCACCAAAAATTACGGTTTAGAAGACGGAGGCAGGCCAACAACATCAAGAAGCAAAAATGGTTATCGTTCGACGAGCAAAAATGGTCACCAAAGTTTGTAGGATCTCCGTCGTGCTCATATTTAACGGGCATATGGGACAATGACGGTTGTTTAAACAAACATTCGTTTTAAATGTATGCCCATCTGCATACATAAGAGCCTAAGAAGCTCTTAAAGGTGTATGATAAGCCACATGGTCTCAATAACTACATTGACAACCCCATAATATTCCTCTTTAGCTCTTGAACAAGATATTTTATCTTGATGTTTGGAATACCAAGAAGCCAACTTGTCTCCAAAAAATACACAATTGCATAATGTTTACGTGCGAGTGTTTGGAGATCCACCTTATTCGACATGGTCATAAACAATAATATGATTGTCGACAAACTATATAAATACAAGTCATGGCTAGAGTGTCTCAAAGATAACATAGAATGTGTCTGAGAACATTAAAATGAGGATCAGACATATATAACTTTTTTTTAGGTTGCATATGAAATCTTTGGACGAGTAAAAGTAATGTATGACCAAGCCCCAAAATCATGGCTGCAATATAACAAATGATCTACAAAAGATGGAGAATTAGGTCACGCTTAAACCCAGTGTCAACTGCAAAACTTGTAGTTCGATATATTTGCCCGAACAAGTATGTCACAAACATATTTTTATGCTCGAATAGAAACATGCCTTGATGTGGTCAATTGTTAATTTGTAATACCCAAGAAGTATAAAGAGCACATAATATGTCATAACAAACTCTTAACCGAGGGAGGTAATGATGCGACAAACAATACTAGAGGATCCGATGAGTACAATATCATCATATTATTCAAAGAATGTATGAGTTGTTGTAACATCTGACACCCTAATTTTTAACTTTCGGTTAATCATTTTATTCATCAAAGAACAGAAGTACGTACGTCACAACATAAGTGTTTTCAAAATATAAACCACATGCCTCTTAACCCAATATATAGCTCCTTCGATCAAATAAGCAAATCCAACTTATTTCAGAATGAAACTCTGTACTTTAAAACAAAATAGTTTAAACATCAATCTTGTTCAACGCATCACTTTTTTAGTTGTGTTAGTCGTATCATCTAATACT
>CAJVGC010000591.1:33905856-34053423 GCA_910822075.1 Senecio squalidus | reverse complement strand
AATCCAAAAGGTATAAAAAACAAAGGTAGCGGAAGTAACTCAAGGATGCAAGGGTACGGTGAAAGAGCACAAAAGGCAAATGAAAGACCATATCGAACGTGTGGAGATTGTGGATTAATTGTTAATACTCACGACAGAAGAACATGTAAAGGACTTGAAATAGAGCTTGTAAATCTACAGAAACTTCCACATCTAACTCATCAACAACAACAACAACTTCAACAGCTTGTAAATACTGGAACAACAACAACAGAAATCAATGCTGCAAAACAATCCGAAAAAGAACAACTTCAACAGCAGAACGTCCAACCAACTGCACAAAGACAGACTAGAGGAAAAAAAGTTGCGAGACAAGCATATAAAGATGTAAGTGAAGAAGATGATACTTATGATACTTTGTCAAAACAAAGAAAGAGACAGAAAACTACTACATCAAATGTATTGCGTGATGAAGAATCGGATTATGAAACTTCGAATGTTGGTACCTGAACAAATCACTTGTGATAACATATGATGAAAAATGTTACTTTTAACAATTTATTTTTGTAACCAAACTTAATATGTTACTTTACTACGTAGTATAGTTTTTAGATATAGTTTTTATTAATAATCACCGGTGATTCTATAGTTTAATTTTGTAGTCAACAAATTATAAAGGAAAATCACCTGTGATTTAGTGCCTTAATACCTTAATACATTTAAGGTTTTTAAATTTTGTAGTCAACAAAGTATAAAGGAAAATCACCTGTGATTTAGTGCCTTAATACCTTAATTTGTCAATTACTGCCTTAGTACATTTGGTGCCTTAGTATGTAGATGTAAAATGTCACCCAAATGTTTAGTAATCACCGGTGATTTTATTAATAATGTGCCTTAAGAATGTTGATGTAAATGCCTCCAAATGTTTAGTAATCACCGGTGATTTTATTAATAATGTGCCTTAGAATGGTGATTTTATTAATAATCACCGGTGATTCTATATTTTTACATATAATTTTGTTTAATGCATTCTATATTTTGGCTTTTATTGCAAGTGGTTGGAGAATATATACTGGTAAATGTGAAAAAGAATATATTCTTGTTTTGGTAAATGTGAAAGAAAAGTAGAACCACAAAAAAGAATAAAAAAAGCATGGAAAACATATATGAATTCATCCATCCATCCATACATCCATCAAAAAACATTGATTTACAACTCAATGCAAATGCAGAAAAAGAGAAATTGAAATGACCATTCAATGCATTGAAGAAATTGAAAAAAAGTAAGAGGTATTTTTGGCTATATAAAGGAGTAGTCTTCAATGAAGTTTTCTACCAAAACACAATTTACAGTCTAACTTTAAAAAAAAAAATGTCTAGGAGTAAGCAAGTTGTGATAGACCTGACAAGCGATAATAGCAGTTGGAAGCGAATTCGAATTTTGTTGTTACGCTCCAGCCGGTTGTGATAGACCTGTCAAGCGATTCTAGCAGTGGAAGCGAAGACAACTTTGTTATTAAGCTTACAGAGAAAAAAAATCAAGACCAACAAACTGTAAGTATGAATAACCTTTTTAGAAACTTTGCTAATGTAAATGTCATAATTATATTACCTTTTGCAGACATACCAGCAAAATTTGTAAAGGATAACAACCTCTTGGATTTTGATGAATGCTATGTCATCTTCACGGAAGATGACCCATATGGTACGTGGTTCCGGTTGACCAACTATCTTGACCAAAGGACGCCTGGACCTACCAACCATATGGTGATTAATGGAGATTGGAAGGCATTTATGATCAAGCATGGGATGATTATGGTTCTGTTTGTCAATTCACGAAATCAATTAAGCCACTTCCTAATAGTGACCAGTTGATTTTCAATGTTCAAATTCTCCCCCAAGCTTAAAACTTTAGATTGTCTCGTTTGAAGCCACTTCCTACTGTTTTCTAGGTTTCTAGATTGTCTCGTTTGAAGCGAATATGTTTGTTTGTGTTGAATTTTAATGTGTTTGTTGGTATGTAAACCTCTTATCTGAGAAAGATAAAGAGGAAATGTGATTTCTGTTTGTTTGTGTTTTGTTGAATTTTAATATAGGTTGTTGAATTTTAATATATGTTTGTTTGTTTGAATTTTAATGTGTTTCAAGTCATGGTGTTGAGCGACTACACATGGTTTTAGAAAGGTTTAACGTTGTTAAATCACATAAAAATCACATGTGATTTTGACTACCTAGACATGGTTTACACATGGTTGTAGCAACTACACATGATACATAAAATTATCGGTATGATATTTTAACTATTTTGTGTTTAACAAATGACTATTTGTGGGCTAAATTAAATCATATGTGATATTGCCTTTGTAATACTTGATGTTCAAATCACATGAAAATCACATGTGATTTTGACTACCTAGACGTTATCAAAATTTCAATCATAACCAAAAAAAAACAAGCTCAAATCTTAAGAAAAAAAACTTGAGGGTCAATATTTGCAAAAATATAAAAAAACAACTAATGTACGGTTTATTGCTTTCCTTCACTTTATAATTTACAGTTTGTGTCATTTTGAGTTTTTAAACTTTCTTACCAAAAACAAACAAACCCTTTCCCTCCCACAAACCCTTGTTTATCTTTATCTAATTCCTTTGAAATTTCAATGGAGTCAACTGATAATACATCACCAAAAACAAATAAGGATAATGCGATTGTTGTGTTTGATGGAAACACAGTTCGACAAAAAAAAAACATCGACAAGTAAGGGGTTTTAGCTTTTGTTTATAATCATTTTTTTTTTTATTTGTTTTTTAAATCTATTTTATGTTATATATATTATTCATTTCAAGTATAACTGGTGGACCGACGGAGGAAAATTCTGGTTAATGACATAGTTAAAGGTAATATGAATTTATTTATTATTATTTTATTTTTTTTTGTAAAATTATATTTAATCACCTATTTTTTTTATTTACAGTTGTTTGTTCATCAGTGGATAAGCATTGTGGCTAACGTATAATTCTAGAAAACATAAAAGTGATTCACGGTATATTCTGTTTTAGAAAATTGTTTCGTTTTATATGAAATTCACCGGTGATTGTGTGAGTAGTTACTCCATTATTGAACAAAAATAGTGTTATAAGAATGATGTAAAATGTCACCAAAGTTTAGTAATCACCTGTGACATTTATTAATTTAGTTTCTTTAGTATGTTCATGTAAAATGTAACCAAAAATGTTTAGTAATCACATGTGATTCTATAGCTTTTACATTAACAAAATGTTTAGTAATGTTTAGTAATGTAACATTAGTCTGTTAAAAATTTGTTTGTTTATATGAAACAAAAAAAGTAGTTATAACTATTGTTATTTATTATTCTTATTTAGACAACAAAGAAGATGAATCATCAAGTAAAAAAGATAATCTTCCGAAAAACGAAGGGACAAGTTCAGGTATTATTTTACATATAGTTTAACACATGACAAAATTTTGATAAAATATGTTCATTAATTACATATAGCTTAACTAATTTTTTTATTTGTGTAACGTAGGTCAATTACTAGATTTATAGTAATGATCAAACACTGGCCAGCTTCATCAAAAAGAAAAAAACATCTCCTGTCAAAAATGTTCTAAAAAAAAGAAAAAAACAAGACAGCGAGGAAGGAAAAAAGAAACCAAGGAAGAAGAAGATCTACCGTGGTGCAAAGCGAATTTCACAAGATATAAAGGAAGAGAATCCAGAATTATGCAACAAAAGTGCAAAGCTGAAATTAGAAACTGTAAATGAAGAACAGTTGCCAGAAAAAGAAACAGTTAGTCAAAGAGTGTCACAACCGGTTAAGACTTTAAGCTTTCAGTTTCCATCACTTAGGACTAGAATGTCACCTAAGTCCCTGCATACTGCAATCAAGGATTTAAGTACAGATCAAAAATCAGATTTAGTTGATATGGGGTTTCTTAAGTGCAATGACTTAGATAGCATACCGAGGGAAAACTAGGAATGTACGTAGTAAATAACTTCAACCAACAAATATGACATTAACTGTTGGGAGTCATGTCATTAACATTACATCTGAGTTAATACACGACATGCTTGGTATTCCCAATGGAGGAAGGAATTGGAGGAGTTGGAGCCTGTTTCAAAAGAAGATCCGTATATTGTTGAATGGCACAAACAGTTTGAGGTTGGGGCGAAGATAAGGCCACGAGAAGTGTTAGCTAAAATTACACATTCTCGAGAAGGAGGAATAACTTTTAAGTTAAACTTCTTAGTTTTGTTCTTGAACACGATGGTTCAATGCCATCCGTCAGGTTCATGTTTGCTGAAAATTCTGGACTACATAACAGACGGTGTGGATATCAAAAACATAAACTGGTGCACCTTAGTAATGAATGCTTTGCGAGAATGCAAAAAGGATTGGAAAAAAGTTATGGTCAGTTTTTTTGTTGGACCTCTATCATTCCTCACTGTAAGTTTATTTTTACAATAAACTCATTAGAAGTAGTGTCATAAACATGAAATTTTAATTCAATCACAGGTGATTGTGCTTCAATCATAGGTGATTGTGCTTCAATTACATGTTTTTCATGTATTTTTTTCTCTTCACAAATGAGTATATTTTTAACATATGTTTTTCATGTATTTGTATAAAACCACTTTTGTACTTGGATTCAATAAGTGTAGCAAATTAAATGTTGCACGAACACGTCCTGCTATTCTCGGTTGGGATTCACAAAAAATGAGTGATAGACAAGACGCAGAAATCCTTCAAGGCGGTTTTGGCAGAGGAGACGTGGAACCTCCATTTGGAGAAGCTTTAAAAAACGAGGAATTTGCTTCTGAGGTAATTTTTATATGAAAATCACATGTGATTGTGTGAGTAGTTACTCCATTATTAAACAGAATAAGTGTTATTTGAATGATGTTATTATTTTGGGGTTAAGAACTGATTAAATTGTGTGAGTAGTTACTCCATTATTGAACAGAAATAGTGTTATTTGTACAAATCTGTATTATAACTATTAACTTTATTTTTTGCAGTACTTTGTTAGAAAACTAGGGAGAAAGTTGACATTTCTACATGAAATAAAAGACGACATAACATCTGTTTTAGAGGAAGCTACAAAAATGTACCCACACAACGAAGATATAAATCTTTACAAAGCCAAATTTCAATCTATTTTCGTTGGCGGAACTGGTCCAAGTAAAACTGATGAATATGAAGAACTTCAACAAAATGACTCAGTGAAGAAAAAAATAGTTGCAGTTGATTTATCGTCATCTCAGATGATTGAATACACATTCCCGTCGACAAATTATGATCATCTTAATATTGTTGATGATGGTGAAAGGGTAAAGGATTCTTTTGAATCACTGAATGTTGATGCTGAAAAACCAGATGAAGTTGAAGAGGCGGAGAAAGACTTGAAAATAGGTACATTTTATTAAATTCATTAATGTGAATCACCTGTGTTTTTTTGGAGAAAAAAATAAATTAAAAAACTTTTATCTAAATCTTTTTTATTTTATTATATTGTTTAGCTGTTGATGAAAAGGTAAAAGATTGTTTTAAATCACTGAATGTTGATGCTGAAAAACCAGTTGAAGTTGAAGAGGCGGACAAAGACTTGAAAATTGATTCTTCAATAGATACCCAATTTGTGAACGAAGTCGACCGTAAAATTGAAGAACATAAACAGAATACAAAACCTAAGAGTAAATCACCTGTGATTTCATTTATAAAATTTTTCTCTTAAAACACATTTATCTAAATCTTTTTTATTTTATTATATTGTTTAGCTGTTGATGGTGAAAAGGTAAAGGATTCTTTTAAATCGCTAAATGTTGATGCTGAAAAACCAGTTGAAGTTGAAGAGGCGGACAAAGACTTGAAAATAGATTCTTCAATAGATACCCAATTTGTGAACGAATTCGACCGTAAAGTTGAAGAACATAAACAGAATACAAAACCTAAGAGTAAATCACCTGTGATTTTATTTATAAAATTTTTCTCTTAAAACACATTTATCTAAATCTTTTTTATTTTATTATATTGTTTAGCTGTTGATGGTGAAAAGGTAAAGGATTCTTTTAAATCACTGAATGTTGATGCTGAAAAACCAGTTGAAGTTGAAGAGGCGGACAATGACTTGAAAATAGATTCTTCAATAGATACCCAATTTGTGAACGAAGTCGACCGTAAAATTGAAGAACATAAACAGAATACAAAACCTAAGAGTAAATCACCTGTGATTTCATTTATAAAATTTTTCTCTTAAAACACATTTATCTAAATCTTTTTTATTCTATTATATTGTTTAGCTGTTGGTGGTTCTTCAATACCTGGAGATGTTGTTTGGGCAGCTATCAATACCCAATTACTGAACGAGCCAGGTTTCCAACAAAACAGTGGATCGTCAAGTTGAAGAACGTAAAAAAGACTTGAAAATAGGTACATTTTATCACTTGTGATTTGAAAAAAAGAGAAAAGAAAAAAACATTTTATCTAATTTGGTTTGGTCAAACAACTTGTTCAGGAAAAGTTGATATCGTAAAACCCTCTTATCCTAGTTTCTCTCTTGGTATGACTCAAGACATTGGTGTAGAAACAATAACTACCATTAAACAAGACATTGGTGTAGAAAAATTGGAAGTAAAACAGTCTCTTGTTGATACAACAATTTTAAACCCGAAAGAAAAAAAGGTATTACAAGTTTCTGTTGGTATGAAGAGAAAGGAAGCTGAAATAGAAGATGGTAAAGAATCTGTGGATGTGAAGGAAAAGCGACAAAAAATTGAAGCGGGTGGGTCAAAAACGGGTGAGCCAAATGCAGCTGAGTTACAAAAAAGGGTTGATAAAGGGGAAAAAGTTATCGAAAAAGATGATCCAGAATCTGTTGATGTGAAGGAGAAGCGACAAAAAGTTGAAGAAGGTGGGTCAAAAACGGGTGAGCCACATGCAGATGAGTTACAAAAAACGGTTGATAAAGGGACAAAAAAAGATATGGAAAAAGATGATCCTTCATTCATTACCCCTTTTGAACCTGAAAAAAAACGTATCACTCATGTAGCTCGTTATGACAAATCACCATATCATAATCGTAAGACGAGTGTCGGAGATAAAGTTACAGGCTTAGAGAGGAAAATTTCTGATGAGCTTTTTTCTATGGCTGCGCCTCTGTGGTAAGTAAAAAAAGTTATAATTGTTTTTTATTTATTTTTATGTTTATTTATTAGATGTGATTTGATATTACTTTTTGAATAACTTATTTTTTTTTTCTTTCAGGGATTTGGTTTTTAATACTGAAGATGGTCAAACTCAGGGAATGTATTTGCATCTGGAAACGTTAACTCCTGGGTTATGGATTGATGTAGTTGTCATAGATTGTTGGGCTACTATGCTAAATGATCAAGAAAAACATAAAAGTGACGGATCATTACGTCGGTATTTCTTTAAGACATTCAGTTTTGTAAGTTTTTAATTTGAATTTTTAAAATTAATCTTTTTAAATGTTATTTAGTTTTATATCATCATGTTTTTAAAGTAATTTGTTTTAAATTCATCTTTGTTGTTGTCCAGGACACAGAAGTTTTCGTTGAGTCGAAGAATATTACGGAAGAAGAAAAACATGATAAGTTCATTGAAAAATTGAAAATCGATATGAAAAATGATGAAAAGCTTCTGTCGTTTAAGGACATCGACTTGGTACATATATTTTTTTTTATTTATTTATGAACAATTCTTTATTTTTTCATTTTTAATATGTTTGATTTAATATTTGAATTATTTTTGACAGGTATTCTTCCCAATTAATATGTCAAAGCATTTTTATCTTATTGTGTACAACTTGAAGCATCCAAAGATTCTGCTAATTGACAATAGCAAGAATGGTGAATTTGATAGATATGGCAAAGTCCCTTCAATGCTAGTAAGTAAAAATATCACCTGTGATTGTATGGTTTTTTTTTATTATTTAAACAGTTCTTAATGTAAACAATATAGAATCACAGGTGATTAGTAAAAATGTCACCAAAATTTTTAGTAATCACCTGTGATTCTATAGGATAACATTAGATATTATTATATATATTTTTTCCTTTTCTATATATCATGTAAATTTTTAGGTTTTTAATTTAACTTTTATATTGTTTTTTTTTTCTTTTCTTGTTTTACAGAAACTACTCTTTACACAATATCTTGATAATATAAACTACAAATACCTTATGAAGATGAATGGCTGTGAAACTGAAAGAGCAGAGATGAATTGGAGGACAACAAAGAATAACTTAGATTGCGGAGTATTTACAATGCTACATATGGAATATTACATGGGTGAAGAAATAAAGAAATGGAAATGTGAAATCGCCTCATCAGAACCAAAGCAGAGGCCCCAGCTTCATGCACTTAGAAGGAAATTTGCAACAAAGTTGCTTTTATCAGATACTAATATACTCAGATCTGAAATCCAAAAGAATGCTGATGAATTTTACAAGAAACCATCTGATGAAAGGAAGGCCATTCTCAAAAATGCTTTGTTAACAAGTAATGACAGGGACCCCGGTAGAAAGATGAATTAGGATGTTTATTCAAATGGGTTGGGTATTGTGATTTTCATTTTATTTGTCTCTGTGTGGATATGATATATTTTAAATATTTTGATGTACTTATTTGAGTAATTTTTACTTTATTTGTGTATGTGTGGATATGATAAAATGTGACTTAGTAATCACCTGTGATTTTATTCATAATGTGACTTAGTATGTTGATGTAACTGTTTATTATGACTAAATAGAAAGTAATAAGCTCAAAATCATTTACATAAAGCCATAAAAAATTCCACATTATGAAATATAAGCCGAAAACTCAATAAGCTAAAAATCCCTTATAAGCTCAAACAAAACACCCCCAAAACACCAGTTTAATCATTTTAGTGACTTAATTTTAATAAAATCACCGGTGATTACTATATAATAACAGATGGTTAACTATAGAATGTTACAGAATGTTTATAAAAGATTAGAATGTTTGAAACTCCAACTATATAAAAGCCCTTACATATCCCCTTTCTCCAATTTTAGGGCTCATATTTGAAACTCCAACTATATATTAGATACCGGTCAGATATGAACACCAACTATTCATTAGAAACTTCCCTGAGGTATGTTCTTCAAGTAGTCACTTGTCCAATCCCTACACATGTATATAGGATAAGACTACAAAAATTTGAAAAAGATTCCTGCATTTATAGCTTTTGCTTTATTATGTAGACTACACATATAACATTTGTAATTTTGTAGTCAACAAATTATAAAGGAAAATCACCTGTGATTTAGTGCCTTAATACCTTAATTTGTCAATTACTGCCTTAGTACATTTGGTGCCTTAGTATGTATATGTAAAATGTCACCAAATGTTTAGTAATCACCGGTGATTTTATTAAATAATGTGCCTTAAGAATGTTGATGTAAAATGCCACCAAATGTTTAGTAATCACCGGTGATTTTATTAATAATGTGCCTTAGAATGGTGATAACATAAAAAAGCTACTTAACAACAAACAAACTACTTAACAAAGAACAACTAATGTTTAAACACCTCCTTGAAATGCATCTTCAATATCATCATCATCACAAACAAAAACAGACTTAAACAACTCTTTAAAATCCAATATTTTTGGATGAAGAGGAAATTTGTGGACAGCTTCTTGTAGATATGACATTATATCATCTTTATCATCCAACAAAACGGAAAATTTCGACTGCAGTTTACGCACCATATCCTAAAAAAAAAAAAAAAGCAAAAAAAATCAAAAAAACAAACAACATAGAAAGAAGAATAAATATTGAAAACAAATAGTTAAAAGAAAACTCAATAAGCTAATAAGTCCTTATATAAGCTCAAACAAAACACCCCCAAACACCAGTTTAATCATTTTAGTGACTTAATTTTAATAAAATCACCGGTGATTACTATATAATAAACAGGTGATTAACTATAGAATGTTACTATATAATAAAATCACCGGTGATTACTATATAAATAAACACCAGTTTAATCATTTTAGTGACTTAATTTTAATAAAATCACCGGTGATTACTATATAATAAACAGGTGATTAACTATAGAATGTTACTATATAATAAAATCACCGGTGATTACTATATAAATAAACACCAGTTTAATCATTTTAGTGACTTAATTTTAATAAAATCACCGGTGATTAATCATTTCAGGGAATGTTTATAAAGAAGAAGTAAAAAAACTAACATCAACAGCAAAATCTTCGTTCATGATCAACTCATTATAATCAGCTTGCAAATCCCAAATCCCAAACCCTCCTTCTTTCATTTCAAGATCTTGCCTAGTCTTCATTTTATCCATACTCCAGGCTTGAATTGCAGGTCTCCCACGAGGTATGTCATACAAGTGGAATTTCACATAATCAAAATACAAAAGCTATATATAAAAACCAAAAATTTATTAAGTAACATAACAATAAAACAATAGATAATAAGAATGATAGAGAAAAGAAAAGAACTTACAACAAGAAAAGTAAGTGGACCACCATATAAACCACTCCCATATTTCTTCCATCCACTTTTACTATGAGCCAAAGAATCTAAAATATAACGACACCAATTTAAAGAAGAAATATCAACAGATTCGTTCAAAAACTTCAAAACTTTAACGTCACAGGAACCGGAACTAGGGCATCCAACCATTGTATTTGAAAACAAGACCAGAAAATTAAGTTTAAACAGAATTCCCGCTTCAGAAGAATTGACAATAGCTTTGCAGATATCAGTTGCACGAACTTTATTGCCAGATAGAAACTGAGAATACCAGTGATTAATTAAAGGTCGATCCTCCATAGGAAGTTCATTTAAATCACAAATGTTCAAACCACCACAAGGAATACCAAGAATTTCATGAACAGCTCCCTCATTTATATTAATTACGCCATTCTTCAACTTCAAAGTCATATTCCTTGGATTAAAATTATCAACAACAAAATGACCAATATGTGCAGGAAGCCCATCACATGGCATATTGTATAAACCACCAAAACCCATTTCTTTTAAACAAAGCTTCTGTTCTAAACTTAAATTATTCAATGCAATGAATAAACTATGTGGGGACATGCGAGTTCTAATAGCTAAAACTTTCTTCGGTTTAGCAACCTTTACCAAAACAGAATCATCAACATCACCAACACAAACTGATTTCCTTTTAGAAACAACCTCTTTCCCTCTTGATAAATCATCAGAGTTAATAGCAGAACGACGAAATGATGAAGTTCTAATTTCTTCAAGAATCTTACTTCTTGTGTACTTCTTAGACATACCCTGCGTTGTATTCTCTTTCTCGCTTTCATTAACAGTAGTGTCATAAACATAAGATGGACCTTCAAACAAATGTGCTTGTGCTCCAATCACAGGTGATTGTGCTCCAGTCACAGGTGTTTCTGCTCCAGTCACATGTGATTGTGCTTTAAAAACAGGTGATTGTGCTTCAGCTGCAAAATAAAAACATAGCACAAACACATGTAACTACATATACAGATTCATGAAAAAATAAAACAAAACATCATATAAAAAAAATATATACACAAAAACTGGATAAATTACCATTAACAAAATCTTCAATAACAACAGGAGTAGGTGATTGTTCTTCAAAAACAGGTGATTGTTCTTCAATCACAGGTGATTGTTCTTCAAAAACAGGTGATTGTGCTCCAGTCACAGGTGTTTGTGCTCCAGTCACAGGTGATTGTGCTTCAGCTGCAAAATAAAAACATAGCACAAACACATGTAACTACGTATACAGATTCATGAAAAAATAAAACAAAAACATCATATAAAAAAATATATATACAAAAACTGGATACATTACCATTTTCAACATCTTCAATAACAACAGGAGTACTGGGTGTGTTTTTAAATTTACTCAACCCAATTTTTTTGAATATCCGTTCACTTCTACGAGTACGACCTACAAAAGAACAATAAAAAAATAAAAAAAACAAACAAAATCACATGTGACTGAATAAACCACCAAAAAAAAAAAAAAAAAAAAAAAAAAAAAAAATATGTATAAAACAGTTGATAAAAGAAATCAAAAAAATACCTATAGATGACATGTTTCAACGGAAGAATTTGATGATAAGAAGAGCTTTATCTCGTTTTTCAATTGACGAATTAGAGTTCAATTCGATTTTCAATCGAAAAAATTAGATTGGGGTTCAAATTAGGTTAAAAATGACTAGGTGAAATTGTGTTTCAAATTAGGATCTCTTTTTTGTTAAAGAGGAGAAGCGCGTGGAGTAAAAAAAAGAGAAAAAGGTAAAAAGACTAAATTGCCCTTCCATGTCTTTTCCTTATAATTCATTTAAAGCCAACTTTTAATCTCAGCCACAAAATTTAGGTGATCTTGTGGCTGAAAAGGTGATCCCTGGATCTCTAGCAAAAAAGAGATCCCATTTGAACCCCAATCTATATATATATATATATATATATATATATATATATATATATATATATATATATATATATATATATATATATATATATATAATAAAGTATAGTTTTATTTGCCACATGTCATCACCACATCTTTTATCACTAATATTTTTCTGCCAAAAATATTTTACTCTATTCCTTTGAGTATTGATAATTATATTATTTACCAAACACAATTTCACTATAACCGTTTGAGTATTGATGCGTACATTATTTATACATAAGCCCGTTAAAGATTGATAGATATATTTTTTTTAAACATTTTCATCGTTTAAATTTTTCTTAATTATTAACGGATCTATGTTCATTGAATAATAAAATTTTTAATTTTTTTTATAATTTTCATTGAAGTATTCCTCTCTAAAAGATAACCTACTAGTTGTTAGTAATGATTATAAATACATTAAAAAGGAAGAGATCGAGTTCAGCAACATACACGTCACGTTCTTGAAGAGAACCACTTATATATATATTGCCCATATACACTAATTTAGGATTTTTACATCGAAGAGAAGGCTGCATATTTACCATTTAATATTAATATTTATCAATAAACTTGTCTAATCATCTATTTACAAAATACAAAATACAACATTTTACAATTTTTAAAAAGGTTACCCTAAAATACTTTGCTTTCGGTTCTGCAAGCACAGAAGTTACAATCTTAGTTATAGACATCAAATATAAAGGACGTTACATGAGATCACTAGAAATGAAAAGAATAGTTTCAAATCAGCTCAAAAATGAGAAGAAAATTTAAAAAGCAAAAACCTTTTTAATCACCTCTTCCTTCTCTTTTGTACAAAATAGAACAAAATAAAAAACTTGAAAAGACAATCTCATCCGCACCTATCTAACTTATTGTATAATTTAAAAGTTTTTACCTCCAAACTATCCCTAATACACCTTCCTTAATGTGCATTAATTTTAATAATAAAAAAAATTTAAAAACAAACTTACGGGTTTAAACGCTTTTTTTT
The DNA here is from genome assembly GCA_910822075.1 of Senecio squalidus. Lineage (NCBI taxonomy): Eukaryota > Viridiplantae > Streptophyta > Magnoliopsida > Asterales > Asteraceae > Senecio > Senecio squalidus. The sequence goes on along the minus strand of CAJVGC010000591.1, from coordinate 34,039,944 downwards.
TTCTAGTCGTTATAACGAAAACTATTATCAATTTCAATTTAAAAAAAAACACGTAAGCAAATCCAAATCTAAATAAACATATAAAATCCCTAATTAGAACCATAAATATATAAAATCCCTAATTAGAACCATAAATTTATAGATAAATGTTAAACTTACAATATTAAAAACAATAATTTAAAAAAGGAAGGTACCAATTTTAATCGGAGATGAATCAACCTGAAATCAGATCAAAGAAAAAATATCACCCATTCGTGATAATCTAGAGCTTGTCTTGCTTCTCAATCATCTAAGCTAAAACGAAATAACTATTTGTAATCAATTTTTTTGTACACAAGCATAAGAATTACGAAATGCTTTACATTTTCAAGTTCTTTTTATCATATGACTTTTGTTTCAAACTTATCTAACAATCATCATTTCTTCAAGTTTATGAGCATATGAATTTCATACTATGAAAAAGAAAAATCTTAAATTTCAATTAACCTTTGATCAAGAATCATCTTTGTTCAATCCATCAAAGCATCACGATCTTCAGACACTACAGGGGGAATGACATTTACTCACGTACATATGTTCTGATGGAACTAGATAAGCGTCAGCAAAAGTATATCTATTGTCACGGAAGATAAATTTTGTAAGTTATTTATAATAATATTAATAATAATAATAATAATAATAATAATAATAATAATAATAATAATAATAATAATAATAATAATAGACGGAAAAGGGCTATTTTGTAACAATCGTCACAAAAACCGACAATCACTGACCACCTTGTGATATGAATCAATTGGATATCAATATGATAGTTAATCTCAATCGCGGATGAATTGAAACAATCGTCACAAAAACCGACTTTTTCTAAACTAACTTCTAGGCAATATTGTGTTACTTGAACCAAAATGCATGTGATTTTTTTTAAAGCGATGAACTTTTATGATTTCTTAAACTTTCTATTTTTAGAAGGTTGGATTAATGTTTGCGAAAAACTTTCTATTTTACGCTATATTAATTTGTAGCCTATGCGATTGTTCGAAATGTGATTTACTAGAACGAATGCGATTTTTATACTCAGAACCCAAACTTATTATATTTAGACTTTGATTATATTACTTGATCGAGAAACTTTCTTTTTATACATGTGTATCTCATGTATATACTTTACGTGTTTCAAATTTACTCTACTTTGCATAGAGTACTCCTTTGCATTTTTTTTTTCTGTTTTGCGAGTAACGAGCTTCCTACATAGATAAACTTAAACGTTGTTTTAAGTAATGGACTTTTAGGATTATGTTATTAGTCTTTTAATTAGCCCAAAACTTATGTTAGTAGTACATGATCTATAAGGGTTTAGCGCACAAGTTAGAACACCCAAACTAGAAAACTAAACCCAATCCATCCTAAACCTTTTTTGGACGACACATCTTCTCCCAATTCCCTTATTTCGTTTTTCTATTCCCACAACCATCTTGGTCGACTTTTTCATCCCTAATAGCCATTTATCTTGAAGGTTTCCAAGTTTCAAATACTAGTAAGTAATCACTAAAACCGTGGTTCAATCTAACTTTCGATTTCCTTCTATTTGATCTTCTAGTTCGAATTCTTTGGCAACCCTTATCAGTTGTGTTTCTTTCTTTTGCTATACAAAAGTCCCGGTTCCTCTTTCTAGTTCGTGATTCGGTAAAACCGTAAACCCTAATTTCCATCTTTGTTAGTTTATATCTTTGATTCATTATACATAGGTATATTTATGAACTTTGGGATTAGAAGGAGGTAATTGTCTATAATTATGTTATAAAAATCATTTTTTCAAAACCCTAGAGCGCATGATGTCAAACCGAAAGTTTAAACACGTTGCATTATGAAAACAGATTATGGACAAATTGTTTGTCTTGTGTTCGCGGGGGTCATAACTTGGTCATAAATTCGTATTTTTGAAAGATGTCTATATCCATGTTGTAGTTTTTCGAGTCTTCTTTCAAATGGTGTTAATCTCATGTTCCGAATCAAATTTTAAGTTAGTCAAACAATTAAAATAAAAACGTGTCTTCTGATCTAAATTTCGTTAACAGTTTTGATGTCCAACTTCTCGGGTGTAACATCCCGGTTTCGAACTTATGATTTGTAAGTTATGTTATTTGGTAAATGATCAATTAATACACATAATTTTATAAAGACCAAAAGACACAATCTTGGCCATTCATCCCATTTTAATTTAATGGCTAAGATTAAAACCAAAACTTATTTATTTATTTTTTTTTTTAAATTAATTTATCATACAAACCGTTAATCGTTAGACGAAACAGATTACACTGTTGCGACCGTCTCGTTTTTATCTTCAATTAGAGCAGTGGTTTTATATAATTTCGAAGATTTTTTTTTTGTTTTTTTTTTTGTGGGTATTGAAATTGTAACGATAATATCACATGTAATATTAGCACCAAATCGAAAAACTTTATAAAAGAGAATTACTATAAAACGTATAAATTACCAAAATTTAGAAATAATATCGAATTTTTACGATTTTTTTTTCCCTTCATTTTTTTGACATTACGCATATCACATGTGATAGTACGCATATCACATGTGATAGTGCGCATATCACATGTGTTAGTATTGTATATCACATGTGATAATTTTTGTTTTCCTTTATTTTTTTTGACATAAATGTGATAGTATGCATATCAGATGTGATAGTACCGCATATCACATGTGATTGTATTGTATATCATATTAATTTTATTATATATGTAAAATTTCGAAAACTTATAAGGCAATAAAACACACGATTTCAACTTTAATTGTTAATTTTAAAACACAAAAATGTTATATTAGGTATAATCTATAGAGACCCGGAAAAAAAAATTCAAAAATTGACGATTTTTTATTTTTCCGTTTTCGGACAAATGTTGATATTCGTAAGGTACAATCAAGGTTCTAAATAGCGTGAGGCGTGGCGTAGCGGCACTGCCTCGCCTCAAGTCTTACAAGCTATAGCGAGGCTACGGCGTTTGTTAAGGCGTGATATATAGCGGCAATATTTAGTATACAAATTAACAAAATTAGTATACAAATATTTGTGTGTGAGTGTGACTGTGTGATACAGATTGGGTTTCACTTATTTATCTATTTTTTTAGTTTATATGAGTGGTCCATTTGATATAAGTCCAAATAGGTGAACTGAAAAAGCTCAAATCTGAAATAACAATAAATGCTTCAAGAAAAGGCGCGACGCCACACGCAATAGCGCGCGATATGGCGCTATAGCGCGCCTTACATCACGCTACGCTTTAAGACAACGCTATGGACTGATTCATGACGGTGAGGCCACGCCTCGCGCTATAGCGCGCTATTTAGAACCATGGGTACAATCACATATGATTTGAACACTAAATATGAATTTCAAAACATATATTTGTTATATTATATACATTCAACTAGAATCAAAAAGAAAAACGAAAAACAATATGTCAAACTACTAAAATCACATGTGATAAAATCGAGATTTTATAATATAAAATTTCAAGACCCATCAAAAAATTTCGTCAAAAGTATATAGAGTGGGTACTCTATAGAAATGTATTTTAATGCTCGTTACAATGGTGTAATTTATTCGTTTAATACATTTACGGTTTTTGAGATATTCAATTTTTAAGCAAAATTAAATTTTAAGTGGGTTTTTAAAATGGAGAGTTATAATTAGGTCTTTTGGTCTCAAATTTTTAATGATCCTCACCCTATGTTATTTATGTTTTATGTTGAATGTTATGTCCCTTATATGACTTTTTGTTATTTAGTAAACAAAAAGGGTTTATATTGTAGTAAAAGCCAAAAGTGAGGGACTAAAGTTGCGAAATTTGAAACTTGAGGGACCTAAAGAGTAAATATGTTAAAAGTACGATAAAACCGAATTTTTTTAATTAGAAAATCACTTTCTAGAACTGGGGTTTTTGTTGTTATTCGTTGTTATCATCAAGAAAAGGGGAAAATCATAATCAAGCTTATTAGTAAAATTAAAGCCAATTTAGTGAATTAAATCAAGATCTACTAGTGGTGATTAGAAGTTATATATAAGCTTTATTGAAGCTTAATTTGAAGAATTTTGGAAGGTATGATTTATGTTTAATAAGTTTATTTAGTTTTGCTTATGTATTATGGTTTTTGATGTAGTAATCATGTTTATTAAAAGTAATAAACATGAAATTAGTAAGAAAGAGTTTTATTATGGATATGATAATTTTTAGGAATTATTATGTTTAATGATTTATATGTTAGTATGATTAGTAAACTTAATATAATACTGGATTATGAGTTTAGCTTGGTACGAGTGTTTATACGGTTGTATTTGGGTGTGTATGTAAGAAATTTCAGCACGGGTCAGCAGTGTTGAATTGATGATATCTAAGTCATCGTTACATGTATGAAGATGTATCTTACGTCGCTGGAAATCTTGTTTCATTTTAATTCATGTTTTGGAAGTGTTGTTTAAAACAGTCCCGAAATAGGTTAAAAACGAGCTTAAAGTCGAGATATACTTGCTGAGTTTTTAGAATAAAATTTGGTTTTGAACTAAACGAGTCGTTTTATAAGTTTAAGAAGTCGGGAATTAGTTCTTGAAGTTAAGTATGATATGTTGATAGTTATGTTTATGATTTGGGAAAGATATGTATGTATATGACAGGTATTAGTCACTTTGACCCGTTCGTAGCTCAATTGGGTTAAAGTAGTGTTTAGTTGATAAATGGTTTATACTATTAGTTCTAAAAGTTATATATGTTGTTATTCATGTGTATAAACAGATTTGAAGCAAAAAGGAATCGAGAAATAAGAGTTTTAGCCGAAAGAAGAGTTTCAAGGTGAGTACATATCAACTATATTCGTAAACATCCCGATTTAGTCGTTGTTGACATGCTAAAAGTAAGATTTAGTTTACTTTTTTTGAAGTATATGTTTGACACTAGAGGTGTCGTTTAGCTTGGAATTAGATATGTCAAGTATATGTTTGACACTAGAGGTTTCGTTTAGCTTGGCATTAGATATGGCAAGTATATGTTTGACACTAGATGTGTCGTTTAGCTTGACATTAAATATGTCAAGTATATGTTTGACACTGGATGTGTCGTTTAGATTGGCATTAGATATGTCAAATATATGTTTGACACTAGATATGTCGTTTAGCTCGGCATTAGATATGTCACGTATATGTTTGACACTAGATGTGTCGTTTAGCTTGGCATTAGATATGTCAAGTATATGTTTGGACACTAGATGTTTCATTTGTGTTGACATTAGATATGTCATATGATGTGCACTAGATGTATTTTTATGTATGTATACGTTTACGGACATAAATGTTTTAGTTTTATGTTTGATATTATATTCACTTAGCATTGGCTAATTTTATGTTTTTTATGTCCATAGGTAAATATTCGGAGTAAGCAGTTAGAAGGAAATCGGTCTAAAGGTAATCGGTCTAGAGGGACCTGGCTTGCATTTTGGTTTGTAGTAGTAACGTATATTTATGCAAGCAACTTAACTAAAGTTTCCGCTATCAACTTGAATTTACACCGTTTTGTATATGTAAAGTGTTTTCGTATAAAGCTTTATAATTCTAGTAAATGTTTTTTATAAACGGAACATACACTATATATGGTTTATATTTGTATTATGGATGTGGTTATTTATATTATAAAGCTTTCATTTGAAAACATGTTATGGATTTGTTGAGTAAACGGCAAGTTCATTCCGAAACTTAAAAAAAAAAAAAGATGGTGTAAAAGGTTTTAGGGTGTTACATCGGGGGTGTATCTCGGTCATAAAAGAGTCTTCTTATTTGAGTCTAGTGTCTATGATGTATGTTTTTGAGTTGGCTTTCAAATGGAATTGGTCTCATAGTCTAATTTGTTGGGTAAGTAGGTCCAAAGTGTAAAATACCATGGGGTACAATCTGGAAAAAGTTTTGAATAAAGTTATTGTCGATTTCGGATTCTAACTCATTAATTATGAGGCCTGAGAGCTTGAAATTTTTATTTTGGGTTCTTGTAGATGTTAAGTAGCTACATTAATTTTTCTTTTGAATTATTGAGGTGTTTAAATATTTTTCCAAAAATCACATGTTGTCCATTTCGGTAACATTTTTTAGCTAGTCGGAATCGTGAAATTTTTTAATTAAATAGTTAACTACCAATGAAAATTTTTTTTAGCTAGTCGGAATCGTGAAATTTTTAGCTAGTCGGAACCGCAAGCAGCTATGGATCCATTGTATGTTCCGATGCACCGACATGCTACAGTCGTTGCAGTACCAGCCACCAGAGGTTCAGCTATTACCATCCCAGATTTGGGTGAAGATTTCGTTGTCAAGGGTCATCATCTCAAGCTAATCCAAGACAACCCATTCGATGGACGATACCACGCCGATCCACATAAGCATGTAGCCAAATTCAACGAGCTGTGCGAGATGTTCAAGTACGGAGAAGGAACAAACAATAGTGTCAAACTGAGGTTGTTCCCTTCGTCTCTCACCGGAGATGCGAAGGTTTGGTTTGAAGAATTGGAAGAAAAAACAATCACAACATGGGCACAAATGAGAGAATCCTTCATCAAAAGGTTTTTCCCACCTTCCTTGGGTAGGAAATTACTACGAGATATTCGAGGTTTTCGAAAAGAAGATGGAGAGACATCTACTGAAGCATGGGAAAGATTGAAATAAATGCTTAGGAGTTGCTAAGGTCATGGATTGGGCAAAGATAACATCATCGAGATTTTCTTTTACGGTTTACCAAGGAGTCCCAAAACGAACTTGATTTAGCCGGAGGCGGAGATTTTATGTACAAGTCCACAAACGAAGCATACAATTTAATGGAGGATAAGTTGGTAATAAGTTTATCGAGGGAATATCGAGACGATGGTAGAGGTCGAAGAACAAGAGGACATGTTGCTCAAATGGAGTGTAACAACGATACTTCTATTATATTAAAAGAGATCAAGATGATGCCAGACAAGCTCGATAAAAGAATGAATTATGTGGAGAAGGAGGTACATGTGATCAAGCATGGTTGTGAGAATTGTGGAGGACCGCATTATGCTAGCGATTATAGACCAGAGAATACCAATTACGCACAATATGGCTATCCTAATCGTGGAGCAAATTGGCAAAACCGCGGAGGTAACTACAACCGTGGTGACAATCGAGATAATGGATGGCAAAGGAACAACACAAGATCACCACCAAGACCAAGGTACGATAGGAGTCCACCGAAGGATAACGAAGATCAAAGTTTGAAAGATCTAATGAAGACGTTTATTCACACTCAAAATGCAAAGAATGAAGCGGTGACAACTAAACTTAAAGTGTTAAACGATCACATCGAGCAAGGACAGATAAATCAGCAAGCGGCGATGTAAGACTTGGAGAGGAGATTCGATCGTATGAATGATCGGTACTCAAATCGGCCACCGGGCCAATTACCGAGTATCACGCAACAAAATCCACGACCACAAAATCAAGGAAACAACTCCAATAATCAAGAGTAGAAATATCAACCTCCTGGAATGAGAGAAGAATACGCGAATGCAATTATGACACGTTCTCAAACTCAGTTTGGGAGAAATACGGGGGAAAACGAAGAGAACGAAGATTTTTCGGAAAATCTGCCAGGTAGTGCGACGCAGTACTTGTAATGCTGATCAAACAGATTACGAAAGAAATCACGGTGCCCCGCAGTCCTCCACAGAACCCGTAACGGACGATTTTCATATCGAGGACGACGAGGGAGATGCACCACAGGTTCATTCTAAAGCAAAAATACCAGAACCAGTGGAGGATCCACCGATTAAGGCGTATAAACCGCGGATTCCATATCCTCAACGATTGAGGAAGAAAAACATGAAGCAACAATTCGGTAAATTTTGCGATATGATTAAATCAGTCCATATTAATGTTCCTCTTGTTGATTTGATTGCAGGGATGCCTAATTACGCAAAGTTTATCAAGGAGCTTGTGACGGAAAAAGGGAAGTCCTCGGAAGCACAAGCCGCTTTCCTGAACGCGGAGTGCTCGACTTTGGTGAAGAACACAACACCGCCCAAGTTGAACGATCCAGGAAGTTTCCTTATTACTTGTAATTTTAGTAAGACCTATAAGTGTAGCATAAATTTAATGCCACATTCATTATATGCTAAACTTGCTTTAGGAGAGTTAAAACCTACTAGAATGGGTATTCGTCTTGCCGACCGATCATTTCAATATCCAATAGGAATTGCCGAAAATATACAAGTTAATGTAGGAAAATTCACGTACCATGTTGATTTTGTAATTCTAGATATGGAGGAAGATTGTAATGTGCCACTTATTTTAGGTCGACCATTTTTAAATACCACGGATGCTATCTTCCGTGTCAAAGACAGGGAGATTTCATTGGGGGTTGGGGACGAGCGAATTAAATTTTCTTTTGATAAAGCTCAAAAACATTCATACTCAACTTGAAACCTGTTTTCGTATTGATGTTATTGATGATATGTCTGACTTACATGTGTAGGAAAAGCTTGAAGCAAAAGTTGCGGTTGAAGATAAGAAAGAAATAATGGCAAGTGAGGGCATACTCGATGCATGGTCACGTGATGAGGAGGATAAAGAGCTCGAGGATTTTGATCCCATATTGAAAATGGAGTTGGAAGAATTTGAGAAGAATTTTACAAACGTGGCGGTTGAGAAATCCGATCCGGATTTGGACCTAGATGAAATTGAGTATTTGATAGCTCACCCGGGCGCGACGTTGTTGGAGGATAAAAGTCCCTTTGAGAGCAAAGTAGAAAATTCAAATTTCCAAGGTCTATTCGATATTTCTTTTGATTTTATACTAACTTGTCGAGAGAAGAAAGCGTTTTTGCAGGATTTTAAAGATGTCGAATGTTTTGTTAAAAATGGTTATGATGACGGATTGAATTTTGTAAGATTGGAGAAGGATGATATTTTATTCTCTGAAAGCGACAATGGTATGACGCTTGGTTGAAATATCGCAAAGTTCTCGACGTTAGAGAAGTGGCATTAGAATTTGGTGATCATGACGGATATGAGTCGAGTGAACGATTCGTAGATTTTGGAAAACACGTGGGAACGAAAGGCGAGAGAAATATCGACCTTCACATGCAGTCATAAGTCGAGGCATTTCGAGTCAAGCTAACGACTCAGTGAAAAACAAGCGCTTTTCGCGAGGAAACCCGGGTTTGAATTTATTTTTCGTTATTTATTATTGTTAGTTTAGGATATTTTCATATTTTATTTGCATTTCTTTTTAGTTTATTTAAGAAAAAAAAAAAAAAAAAATCCAATTTTTTTTACAGACACCGCGTTGCGACGCAGCCCGCCACAAATGATGCAATACACAAAATATTACTTGCTGCACTCTTTCAATTGAAACACAAAAACACACATTACTATAACAGCCGCCACACACATACTTATCTCCTTTCGATTTTTTTGCTTAAATCTTTGGTTTAAATTCACGAATCATGGACAGAAGGGTATGTAATTCTTATCTTTAATCTTTAATTTCCTTTTAATCCATTTGATTTTGTTCTTGACCAATTTGGGGGTAAATTTAGGTTTCTTCAAATTAACCTTTGGAATCCCGAATTAAGTGACTTTTATGCTTATATTAGTTGTTTGGGACTATATTAGATGATTGTTTGGTAGATTGGGAAAAGAATTCAAACGAAAATTTTGGTGTTTAAAACTGTGCTGATGCGCCGCAGCTTGCACCTGCTGCGACGCAACAGCTGTGAAGTTTTCTATTTGTTTTTCGTTTTGTTTAACGGTTTGGTGTTTGTGTTGTTTGTTTGTGTGAATTGTAATGTGTAGGGAAAGAGAGTTGCGTCCGGACAAGGAGAGGGGTCTAGGAGGACATCTAGACGTGGTCTGGTTGAACCGATCGAGACCTTGAACGCTTATGGAATGACGCCGAAAAACCACCCATGGTTGCAATGGCCGAACTGCAACAATCAGACAAGAGTTGAGTTGAATAATGCATTGGCAGAACTGAAGGTGCGGGAAGTTTGTGCTCCTCGGGTGATGGATTGGGGCGTGTTAAATAGATTGAATATTGATTTGAGCGGGTTTATGACTACCCGAAGTGTGACCGGGCAGTATGATATCCCAATATGGAATCGGGCTTTGAAGGTTAGTGACCCGGTGTACCGGGAATGGGTATTGGAATTTTATTGTTCACTTAAGGTCGCGTTAGAGTTTCATGCCACGAACCCGGTAATCTCGTTTAGGCTTGGGGGAGTTCTCCGCAACGTGAATGTGGTGGAGTTTGGTAGGTTGACGGGATTATTTACCGAAGATGAGGCTCGGAGTAGGTATATGATGGCTGATTATTTAGAGGATGCAAATTCGGATTTGAATGTTTTTGATGCAGATTCCGTGTGGCATGAGTTTACAGGGCAAAGGAAACATTCGGCTATTTGTAAGATTAAGGATGTTCGGGACCCGATTCTGAGGGTATTACATAAACTTTTGTGTTACTCGTTTATTCATCGGTCGACACAACACGATAAGTGCTACACCGAGGACTTGTGGACGCTCCACAAGTTCATTCTATGGGACCGCACTCACTATATCAATTTCCCGTAGACATTGGTGAAATATATGGCGACACGGGGGATGGGGCAGACTGCCTCAAGTCAGATGGTGTGCGGACATTTTATCATCGGTATCGCTAGGAAGCTAGGGTTGTGTACTCGGGCGAACATTCAACGATGTTCCCCGCCTGTGAAATGCAAAGTAATAACCCATAATGACTTAGCACGGGCTGAGTTGCTTACCCGAGCGGGTAACCGGTTAGTTAAACCAGGGGCGGGTCAGAATGCACCACTACCACCGAGGCAGCCAGCTCCTACTACGAGGGATATGCTCGGAGAGATCACTCGGGGCGTTCATCGTATCAATTTTGGTATTGATCAGATGGGACGACAGATGTCTAGCATGCAAACACGTCAGGAGGCTATTTTTGATCATTATCAGCCTACGTGGGATTACATGCAGCAGCAGCAGTTTCATTCCTCGGGTGCACCGGGACCATGGCAGCCGTTTGTTGCACCACCGCACTATTACCCCGAGCCTTACCCCATGAGGAAGAAGGAGGAGAAGATGGTGATGTATGGAAGATTGAGTTTGTGATGGGTTTGGTATTTGGGTGGTTTTGTAATATTTTGTGATGTTATTGTTTCCATTTTTTCCTTATTAGACTAAAGATAGTAGACTATTTTTTATTCATCGTAACTTAAATTTTTATTTTTAGTTTTTATTTTCCTTGTATACTTCTAATATTGTTGTTTAGTTTTTCTATTTTAGTTTTTCAAAGACTGGCAGTAAGTTCAGCAACCGGTTTTGAGTTTGGCATTCAATTCAGCAAAGATTTTCACCGACAAATTTTCGATATCTACAAACGGGTTCTACTTTCTAACTTTCTTATTTTGTATTTATTTTTCTTTTTAGCTTAGATTTTAATTTTGTAATTAGTGAGGATTTTGAGCCTTTAAAAGCATTCATTTTTAATGCTACTTTTTCGATTCTTTGAGTGTGTCGGTGGTTGATGACTTTATAACTTGACATTGTTATACATTTCGAGACCACATATGAGCATTACATTAGGGTAACTTAGTGTAATTTGGTACAACGGTAGGGGCAAATTAGGATTAACCCATTTGATTAGCCTTTTCCGTTTCTTATATATATTTGTATAGTTTAATCACATTGATTTACTATTTTCCTCCTAACCCTTGTAACACTTACTTTTAGCGTTAGAAACTCTAGTAAAACCATTTGCGCCTTAATTTTTTCGGTTCTTTAAACACTACCATATATTTTGAACACTTGCCTTATTTTCGTTTCATTATTAGATTAGATCCGAACTTAGTTTTTGATTGCTATTATAACATGAAGTTTGAATATTAGAAGTTTTTAAGGCATGGAAATTATCGAATATCGAAGCCTTTGTATTATACTTGTATTTAGAAAAAAAATGAAAAAATGAAAGAGGTTAGTTTAAGTGAGCCTTTTGAGCATGCTATCTTACCGAAAGCAAAATTATATTGTAAGACATGTACTAGGATGAAAGAAAAAAAAAGTTGAGTCAAGAAAAAAATCAAAAAACAGGAAAGCGAAAAAAAAAAAGAGTCGTAGAAGTAAAAAGAAATTAGTGTATATTGAGTTTTATAAAGTATTGTACGAAATGTGTATATTTCGAGTAAAGTTGAAGTTCAAGAAAGTTAAGCAATTCAGTTCATTGAACGATTTATGAGTTCGGATTTAATCTAAGTTAGTTGTATACTACGATTATTGTATACGTTAAATTTTATACACATTTACACTCCATTATATATTTTCACATTCATTTACCTGTATATTACAACCCGAATAAAAGTTCCCGTATAGATGTACCTAGACTCTAGTGGTGGAGATTTGATTCTTTATCAAGCCTATGATAGCAATTGAGCGATTCTACAGAATACGTTACACACCTTTTAGACTAGTTTAAGAGATTGTGTGATATACTTCCCATAAAATTCGTGAGGTGTTTGGTTATGTAAAATTAAAATATGGCTTTGATAATTTGTTTGAATTTAGTTTTTGCTTGAGGGAAAGCAAAATGGTAAGTTTGGGGGGATTTGATATCGCATATTTATACGTTTATTTCTATGCGATATTTGGTCGTTTTCGTATTTAATCATGTTGGATATGATAGGATTTTTACATTTAATCGTGTGAAAGTATTTGATTCAAGTGATAGGTTGAATATGACGTGAAAGTGGACTTTTAGACGAAGAAGTGACAAATATTACGTTAAAAGATGGTTTGGAACACGTACGGTACAAATTAGACAAGAAAACCGCAAAGAAAGTTCGAGAACATAGCAGCTGCGACGCAATTATGGTGAGCTGCGGCGCAGCGTGAAGATATATTTCGAGTACAAATTGGATTCCTTAGTGCGACGCAATGTGTATGAGCTGCGGCGCAGTTGGCAGAATTTAAGTCCTTATCGAACACGGATTTCTCTCTATAAATACAAAACCAAACCTCCAAAATTAATATCAATCGTTTACATTCGAATTTTGGAGGAGGATAATCCGTTTGGAAGCTGGAAGAAGAGTTGGGAGCTTAATTCGAGAGTTATACGATCACGATTCAAGTTTTCGCAATTCTACATTGTTTTCTTTTCATTGACGTTTTCAGTATGTTTTCTTTATTCATGTTTGCTTATTTTGATCAGATTATGAGTAGCTAAAAACCTTTGAATGCTCGTTTGATTATGGACCTTGTTTGACAATTTTGTTATCGTTATTGAATGTTTTAGGTGTTTATGTTTAATCGTCGATCCTTGTTTGTTTATGTTTTTATATATTAATTTGAGTTGTTTATATGCAATTTGTTGATCAATATTCTAGGTATTCGAGAGGAATCTAGATAGATTAATTAGGTTGTATGAAATAATCGATCGGTTTAAAATTGTAAGGATTCGAGAGGAACTAGTAAGAATAACTTAGGTAATTAAACGTGAACAAGTAAGTCTAATTAGTAAGATTCGAGAGGGTTTAGTAATTAGAGAAGTTATTCGAGATGAATGTCACACCCCGCTAAAGCGGAAACACGGAATGTGAAGAGCAAAGAATCATTTCACGGGTTACACTAAAATTAACGGTTCGAGTCATTAAGATTTAAATTAAAAAGTACAATTCAAAGATACAACCAAGATTCAACGTAAGACCATAGTACATAACCAAAATATTTTTAAATAAAATTCCCAAAATAAGGTCTTCTTCCCAAGGTACACTTCACATAAAAGACTTGACCCGCCCGAGCCATGCACTTCATAACTTACGCTTAGATCCTGAAACATGAAATAAAGTGTCAACTACGAAAACGTAGTGAGTGAGTTACAGTTTTAATTGAAGAAAAGTTCAATTTAAAAGTTCATAAGAGTCCGAGACGAGTTCAAGATTTATAAAAGTTCAAGAGTCGTTCGAGGTCAAAGAATTTCAAGATAAGATCAAGTACTTAAAATTCAAGAATAACTTAACTAAATTTAAGTGCTTAAAATTCAAGAATAATTTAGTCTCAAGACAATTTCAAGTACGTTTAAAATAAGTTCAAGCACGTTTAAAATAAGTTCAAGTACGTTCAAAATAAGTTGTACGTTTAAAATAAGTTCAAGTACGTTCAAAATAAGTTCAAGTACGTTCAAAATAAGTTCAAGTACGTTCAAAATAAGTTCAAGTACGTTCAAAATAAGTTCAAGTACGTTCCAAAATAAGTTCAAGTACGTTCAAAATAAGTTCAAGTACGTTCAAATAGTACCAAGTTGCAGCAATTCCCCATGTTCTATTCTAGACAAAGTGTGACGCCCCGTCAATTAGAGGTACTTGAGTTACCGTTATTATTTTAATGTTATTCGCAATTGTTTTGACCCTTATATTTCGCTTTGTTTTTCTCACGATTTATTATGGAGAATCGGGTTTTATGTGTTTATTCTGATTCATCCCTTGAGACGTAAGATTATGTTTAACTAAGTGCCAAATAGTTAGTATGCTCATGGTAATAAGTTAGGAGGTTTATGCCAATTTTGTCGGTTAACGTATTCCTTATCTTCGAGATATCGTGCTTTTGCTCTTGTTTATCACTTGCCGAAATCGTGCGTATCTCGGAATTGAAATTGAAAGTTAATCATTTAATGAACTCTAATACCAAGAATATGCATAATAAACTTGCCTAAGTTCATTTGAAATCAAATCGGGAACCTTAACGAACGAAAATGCCTAACGATAACGAAAAACGGAATTTTTGCTGAATTAGCCATTCAGCCAACGGCTGGATGGAATCAGCCATCACGCTCCAGCCGGCGGCTGAGATCCTCCAGCTGGCGGCTGAAAGTTGCTGGTCCAGTTTTGGTGACTCATTTTTGCATGTAACTTAAGTGGTCCACTTGCCTCATCACGATTGGACCTCCCTTTTTGCCAGAAATCCCAGTACCTAGGTGATATTATCACTCTTCTTTTCATTTTCTTTCATTTTACTATCACAAAAAAAAAAAAAAAAACACACACACACACACATTGGTTTCTTTGAAATCCTCTCTCAAACCTCTTAACTTTCTTCATTTTGGCTGTGAAAACCCATCATATAACCATCTAAATCATCACAATAAACTGTTTTTAACAACAAAGGGAGCAAGGGGTGGTGATTCTTTCGGTTGGTTGCTTTGGGTTTCATCATTTTCGGGTCAAAATCTTCATCAAAACGAGCTAGATCATAACTCTTTCATTTTCTTTGAGGTATAATCACTTTTTCCCACTGTTTTACATACATTTTTCCATTTGCATGTTTCATCTAATATCAAATGATGAGTTTTTATAAAAGTTAATGGTGATTTATCTTTAAACATAAGATTTATAAACTTTTTACATAGATCTTCATATACAAAGTTGTTATTTGAAGAAATTTATAAACATTATTAAAGATTTATAAGTTGCATGTCGAGATCTACAGAAAATACACTTAAAAATGCTCAAAATCGCTAAAATAACGAGAATCCGGAGCTGGCTGTGGACTTCCAGCCGGCGGCTGGATAATGTCAGCCGGCGACTGGATATGTGTTAACACGAATTTGCAATTTAACTTATTAACGGTGGGTGTATTGTGTTTTGGAGGGGGATATTCTCATCACCACACCACTGAGGTCATTTGTTCCAGATTGTTGTCAAATTCTTGCGGGTGTTAACGGTATAAATTGTCATCCTTGCAAATCTCTCGATTTCATTATCTTTCGTTATTCGGTTTTAGCCTTGAAAACGGTTATGAGTAAATATTAGACCAACACTTAATATATTTTCGGATTTGGACTGAGATTGGACCGAATATGTTAAAGTGTAACCTAACCAAAAGTATCGTATTTAACTTATTATCGTATTATGTATTATGAGGAAGGTTTAAAATACAATTTGTTATCAAGCGGGAAAGTATACAAATTTTTGGACGAATATTTTACGATGCGGAAGCGCTGCCGAAATTTCCTTTCACGACTTTTTACGACATTAAACACATGTGTAAGTAAAATACATAAAAGTAACATATTGTACACAAACATCGTCTTTGGACTCAAAGACGTCAACATCATATGAAGTTATCATCATATTTACTTAAAACGGACGTTTTAACCTCTTCGTGATAATTAAAACTTCGTCATAACATTTTGATCATCGTTTTAATTCATCAAAATATGTTTTTCGACAAACCTTTTTATAAAATGGTTTTTAAAGGCATTTTACTCCAAGTATTTTGGTAAGAAAAGACTTTAAATTATTCAAAGTGTCAAAGTTGGACTTTTACGTTGACTTTGACTTTCTTTCAAGTTGAATTTGATTTTGCTTCAAATTGTTGACTTTGACTTTTATAAAGTCAACATTCTTGGCAGTTGACTATTATAAAGTCAACATCTTTAATCTTGGTCAATCTAATAAAACCTTGGTATTAATATTCTTTTCGACTCGGAATTATCATCGTTTCTAACGGTCGCTATTGACGTGAAAGATCGATATCTTGCCGATCGGCCCTTTTCAGGCGCGGAACATCGTCTTCTTGATCCGTCATCCGTATTCGACTTATTAATCATTGGAAATATTTTAATAACCGTAATCTTAACCGACAAGGCTAAACCGGACTAGACTTATAGAGATATTGAGACTATGTTATTTATTGTTTTAAGGCACTAGGCGGTGGAGTTGCAGCTCCGTGGTGGGTACCCGATAATTGTTGCTGAGCTTTCTCTGTGAGTTATTCGTAGCCCTCGTCTTAAATATTTTTAGGGCTGGAAAGCGTATTTTAAAAATTGTCTGTTTAAATAGTAGACGTTATTGTATATATTGTCTGCTTAAATGCTAGACGTTATTGTATATCTGGTCTGCTTAAATGCTAGACGTTATTGTATATCTTGTCTGCCAAAATGCTAGACGTCATCTTCTCTGCTTAAATGCTAGACGTTATCCTGTCTGCTTAAATGCTAGACGTTATCATGTCTGCTTAAATGCTAGACGTTATCTTGTCTGCTTAAATGCTAGACGTTATCTTGTCTGCTTAAATGCTAGACGATATCGTACATCTTGCCTGCTTAAATGCTAGATGTTGTTGTATATCTTGTCTGCTTAATCGTTAGACGCTATTGATTATCTTGTTTACCTAGGAGAATAGGTCTACCTTATAAACTTGTCGTTGGGTCAACTTTTACTTAAAAATTGCGAATAATTCACCAACATGTTGTTGATGTCGTTTTAACGCTTTTCAGGAGTTTGAGGATTTCATTGATCATGCCATGCTTGTTTTCGGATCGTGTATTTTGTGTATTTGGAGTTAGCTGTGTTGGATGTAATTCCGTTATAATCCGTTTTATGACATTTGTAATGTATTTGTATTTGGCGTTTATCGCTTTTGACATTGTAATGTACTTTGTAACCCTTTGGCATGATTAATGTTGTTACGATATTTTGTTTATTGGTTGAAATGTTGTAATCCTTGACTCTTGATATCGTAACTGGAACACCTCGTGTTTCCGCTCTAAGCGGGGTGTGACACAAAGCATCAGGTGCCTTGTTCCCAGTTCCCTGCTTGTAAGCAATTTCATAATCTAGCGCCATCAAACTTAGACAACCATTTTATGCTTAAAGGAAGTAGCTATCCTACTATCTAACATATTTTTCAGGCTTTGTTGATCAGCTCTAATAATGACGTGCTTATCCATTAAGTAAGGTTGCCATTTTTTACAGCAAAAATGATGGCAAGTAACTCCCTTTCATATGTGGATAAATTTCTATGAGCAATAGAGGGCTTACTAATAAATGAAATAATATGCCATTTTGCATAAGGACTTCCCCAATTCCATAACTAGAAGCATTTGTCTCTACAATGAATGGCAAATTAAAATTGGGAAGAGCTAAGACAAGAGGATTTACCATGGCAGTCTTTAACTGAGAAAATGCTTGAGTAGCTTCATCATTCCAAACAAAAGCATCTTTCTTATGTAAGGCAATGAGAGGTTTAGTAATTTACCCATGGTGTTAAACAAACCTCCTATAATACCTAGTGAAACCTAAGAACCCTCTTAACTGCTTTACATTTCTTGGTTGAGGCCAATCCTGCACAGCTTGAATTTTTGTAGGATCAGTGGCCAAATACTCCAACTCTGTAGCTGCATACACACATTTTCTCATCTTTGCAACCAAGGAATGTTTCTTCAACACTTTGAATACCAACTCTAAATGGTGTATATGAGAAGACCAGTTGGGACTATAAATCAAAATGTCATCAAAAAAGACTAAACCAAACTTCCAGAGATAAGGTTTGAAAACAAAATTCATTAGGCTTTGAAATGTAGATGGTGCATTTGTGAGTGCAAAAGGCATTAAAATGAACTCAAAATGACCATAGTGTGATTTGAAAGTTGTTTTATGTACATCTTTAGGAGTCATTCTGACTTGGTATTATCCGGATTTCAAATCTAGCTTAGAGAAAAATTGTGTTCCACTAAGCTCATCAAGTAATTCCTCCACCAAAGGAATGGGAAACCTATCTGGAATGGTAACTTGGTTCAATCTTCTATAATTTACACACATCCTCCATCCTCCATCTTTCTTTTTGACTAGAACAACGAGAGAAGCAAAGGAGCTAATGTTGTCCCTTATAACACCATGTTCCAACAGCTCATGTGTCATCTTCTCTATAACATCCTTCTGGATAGAGGAATACCTATAAGGCCTCAAATGAACATCTACAGTGCCTTATTTAAAGGGGTCTTATGATCAAAACCCTTTATAACAGGAGGTAACTACATGGAGTCTTGAAAAACTTGGCCATACTTATGCAATAACAATTGTAGCTCAGGATGAACTTCATTTGTAACCACTGGAGAAGTGAGACTAACCATTGGAGAAAATTATTTGCCTTCAATAGAAGTGATTTGTAACACAAAAAATCTCACAACCTTGTAATTCCATCTTATTCAACCCTCCCTTATTCAACAGGGACATTTGCTTCTGCTTGGTTCCTCTAAGAAACACCTTGTAATTATGATAAAAGAATCCCATGGGGAGGTTTTGATAATTGATTTCAATGTCACCAAGAGTAATGAGCCATTGAACCCTCAAAACTAGATCACACCCTCCTAGTGGCATCAAATATACATCTATGGAAGAAAAAAAAACCACTCCTCTCATCTTCCATTGGAATCCTTTTACCATTGTATCACAATACAGTTTTCCACCAACAACTAATTTTACCAACATTGGAGATCTAGACACTAAATGACATCCTAATCTCTTTTCCATATTAATGTCTAAAAAATTATGAGAACTACTTGTATCCATAAGTATATGAACACTCTTCTTTCTATAATAACCAGTTACCCTCAAAGTTTCATAGACTTCATGACCTTCCAAGGCATAAGCTGAAATATGTACACATTCTACCACTTCCTCTGCAACAAGGACTTCTTCCTCCTCTTCTTCAGGTTCTACAACTTTCAAATGGTAGAATTGTGGTCTCTTACCTGTACATTAAGTATTATGCCCCCGGAAATATTTTTCATCACAAAAAAGCATAATCCTCTAGCTATTCTATCATCAAACTCTTCAGACAATTTAGATTTCCAAGTAGAAGTAGAGACATGTTTCTGCCCATTATCCATTCCCTTTTGAATTCCTTGTGCATATTTATAACCATTATTGGTGTACCTAGTGCCATAACCACCTAGAGCAGGTAACAATGATGGTCTAGGATTTGATTTTGCCTTCTTCACTTTGCTAGCAGCTTCTTTCAATTTAGCCAGACAGTAAGCTTGTTGAATGTTTTGAGGATTAAACATTCTTACTAGTAATTGTGTCTCTTCCTCTAATCCAGCTATAAAGAAACTTAGCACATAGGATGTGGGTATATCTAACCTGCTAACAATACCATCAAATGCATCATGATAATCCTTCACACTACCAGTCTGCCTTAAATTTTTTAGATCTGTCATAGGATCATCATACAACTCACCAAACCTAGCATTCAAAGAGGAAACTGACACCTTTATTGCATAAATATATGATACCAGTGCAAAGCCCTTCCTTCAAAATGTACAAAAACTAATTAAGATTTAGACACTTCAGGAGTATCATCTAAGTGGAAAAACTGTTCAACCTTATACAACCATGAAAACAGATCCTCTCCTCTAAACTTAGGAAATTCAACCTTAGTAAGTCTAGAGAAGTAATTTCCACTTGAATTATAATCAACACTCCTATCAGATCTACCAAAGGACATGTGTCTCCTATCTGCATAATTCCTATTAACATAAGATCTATCACTATTATCATTCAATAACTGATTCACTTGAATTGACAAACCATGTACTAAATCATGTATTTCAGCTATTGATTTTGCACTAGCATCAATTCGTTCATTCTACCTATTACTATAGCACAGTTTTAATCATAGAGTCAGTACCACAACTGGAATTGTTTACCTTCGAAGCTCGTGAAGTTGTGTCCAATGGTGGATCTGGATTTCGTAGTGGATTCGGACATGAATTCGTTGGCCGAGCCATACTTCGAGTGATAGCCGTGATTGAATTCGGATTTCGAAAAAATGATTATGGTCTGAGGAGCAATAGCTCTGATACCAATGATATGAATCAATCGGATATCAATACGATAGTTAATCTCAATTGAGGATGAACTAGATTAATGAATAGTTCATGGACAATGAGATTGAGATTTGAATTAAGAATTGAGAGGGAGAGAGTATTGAGACAAATTTCTGGATATTGATTGATAACCAAAACTATGGCTAACTGCCAGTACAAATAGTTTCTCAATCGAGAATTGAACAATTACAAAATGAACCTTATAGTTTTAAGAAATACAAATAACCCCCTAACAATATCAAATTGGATAGTTATATATCACCTTGCTGCAATTACCGGCCACCGACACCACCACTGGCCACCGTATAATCACCGGAAACCACATCGTCACGGTCGATTGTTGTCAATTTCTCCGTTAGGTTTGATCTCATAGTAATTTTCTGCGATTTTTCTAAAATTGTAATTATATGTATAGACCTCAAATCAAATTGTCAAACAATTATACGCAGCGAAAAATAAGGATCACATAGTAAATAATAAATCGGATATAGTTGTGTACCTTCTTGAGCAAGCAAATAAACGAAAACCTAACGTAAGGTTTTTACCACGGTTGCGTACGCGACACCTTCTTTTATCGACCGACTAGTATGCTAGTACACGTTTAACTCCACAAATCTTGAACTCAATCACCGACACAAACTGAAACCCCTTTCGGCTTGTTAATCGATCGGCTAAAAGGGCAAAGCATAAATCGAGTTCTAGCTTAATCCCTAATCGATTTTTGTGGTTTTTAGAATGAGGGATTTGGAGTTCCTTTTATAGCCAAGCATGTCTTTTTCTCCAAGTTGTATTAGAATAAGGAAACCTCCTTATTTACATAATACATCCTCTCATTTAATAAACATTACACTTAACACATTAAGTAATATTTAATAAATATTTTAAACTTGTAGTCGTGTCTAAATGTCGATGTGTGCGCTCCCGTAGTCTCACA
Organism: Senecio squalidus; assembly: GCA_910822075.1. Lineage (NCBI taxonomy): Eukaryota > Viridiplantae > Streptophyta > Magnoliopsida > Asterales > Asteraceae > Senecio > Senecio squalidus. The sequence continues at coordinate 34,018,275 of CAJVGC010000591.1, read as the reverse complement.
CATTTACAGTCACATATTCATTTGATGGATCAAAATCATTCAATTTTAACTATTGTTTCTCATTTCGAGAATCACTTAAAGATTTCCAAATACTATCGAGACACATCTAGATTCATTTGGGTTCGGCCGAACATATCTTAAGTATCCATGAGTAGCCTAGTTAGTATCTAACTTCAATTTTTCACTAAATGAACAAATACTATCTTGGATACAACTGGTAGTCATCGTATTTCGCAACATTACCAAAAATAGCCTTTTTGCTACCCTTATCCAGGAATAGTATTGACTATGATCAAATAATGCACTACGTACATGAGTAGCAACTTGCATCTCAAGTCTAAGGATAATTAAACCTTATGAATTATACTTAATGACAAGGATCCATAAGTAATAATTCATGTGGGATAATTCGTTATACATCATAATGGATACCATGTGAGTTAGTGAGCCAAGCTGACTAAACACTCATATATTGTCTTAAATTTAATCAGATTTCCATATGATCAATTGACAACGGATATTTAGAATGATATTACACAATATTATTCAACGATAAAACATGAAAAATAGGATACAAATATTATAAAAAATAAAAACAAAATATCACAAATATTATTTCATTCATAAATAAATTGGTTATTACATCCATATATCCAAATACTAAATCCACGGATTTACATGTGATTACTAGATAAACGAAGTCCTATACCCTCAGCTAAGTGAGTTAACTTTGCCTTTCGAAGTGCCTTTGTAAAAGGATCCGCTAAGTTATCATCTGCATGAACTTTGAGCACCCAGATTTCACCTTGTTCAACTTGTTCACGAATATAGTGAAATTTCATCTGAAAGTGTCTAGCTCCCTTCTGAACCCCGGGTTCATTGGCTATGATGATTGCACCAGTGTGGTTGCAATATATATCCAAAGGAGACTTGGCTGTGGGAACAACACCAAGTCTAGAAATAAATTTTCGGATCCAAATAGCTTCCATTTGCAGCTTCAGAAGATGCAATGTACTCAGATTATGTTGTAGAGATGCTTGTTCCTGAAATCCAACATTACAATATCCGGTATTAGCCTCATGATTTCCACCATACATAAGAACCATATCTTTAGTAGCCCTAAGGTACTTTAATATGTTCTTTACAGCAATCCAGTGTCTTTCGCCTGGGTTCTGTTGAAACTTGTTAACAATGTTATGTGCAAAACCATATCAGGCCTTGTGCATCTCACCACATACATAATAGATCCTATTGTCGAAGCATAAGGTATCATATGCATGCGCTCCACCTCTTGAGGTGTAGAAGCAACGTCCTAGATGTTGATTTTAAGTCCATCTTGCATTGGTAAATTTCCACGCTTGGAATTTTCCATACTAAACCTCTTTAGTATTTTATCAATGTAAGCTTTTTGACTTAACTCGATTAACCGCTTAGATCTATCTCTCGAGATCTTGATTCCCAAAATAAATGCTGCTCCACCTAAGTCTTTCATGGCAAAACATTTTCCAAGATGAGATTTAACATCTTCAAGCATTGGAACACTGTTTCCCATTAGCAATATGTCATCTACATATAAGACTAAGAAACTAACATTACTCCCACTGAATTTTTGATACACACATGGCTCATCGAAATTCTGAACAAAACCAAATTTTTTGATTTCTTCATCAAATCTTTTATTCCAACTTCGTGATGCTTGCTTAAGTCCATAAATGGACCTTTTTAGCTTGCACACTTTGTCGGAATGTAATGGATCAAGAAAACCTTCTGGCTGATTCATATAGACGTCTTCGTCTAGATAACCATTCAGGAAGGCTGTTTTGACATCCATTTTCCATATCTCATAGTCATAGAACACCGCTATGGCTAAGAGAATTCTAATAGCTCTTATGTCTGCTACTGGGGAGAAGGTTTCTTCATAATCTATCCTATAGATTTGAGTAAATCCTTTTGCCACGAGACGAACTTTATATATGTGTATATTGCCGTCCATGTCTGTCTTTATATTAAAGAGCCATTTACAATCCACCTTTATGGTATTTGGAGGACGATCCACCAAATCCCAAATGTTGTTGTCTTTCATGGACTGCATCTCCACATTCGCAACTTGAAGCCATTTTTCAGCCTTAGGCACTGATAATGCAGCTTTCAAGTTTCGAGGTTCATAAAGATCCCCTGATACATGATCCTCATTATCTAAAGCTACATTTAGCTTTAGTTTTTGAGGGGCACATATTGTCCTTTCGGACCTACGAATTGGAGCATCAGCAATTTGATTTTGAGACTGAGTCATGTCATGAAGCTCAATTGCAACTTGAAGATTAGATTGAGGCATAGCATGAGGCTTAATACTATCCCCCCCCCCCCCCAAATTGTTGATCACCAGTGTGAGTATAAGGTGATGTATTGTCACACCCCGCTTAAGCGGAAACACGGGATGTGAAGAGCAATAGCATTCGATACACAAGTTTATAATTCCACACCAAGTTATATTAAAGAAAACATAACATTCAAGGTTTACAATTGTTTAAAACAAAGTTTACATATCCGAAATACAAAATGGGGTGTTCATAACCAAACCACCCAAACCCTTCCCCATTCTTGAAGTCATTCGCCCAAAAGCATAGAGTCATCATCTAGCTTACTCGTTACCTGAAAATACGAGTCAAGTGTTAACTACGGGAGACGTAGTTAGTGAGCTACAAGTTTAAGTAAAACATACAAGTTTCAACGCACGAAAAGATGGCGTAAAGTATAGTTTTCAAATAGTTACCACAAAACATGTGTAAAGTATTGCATTCGAGTTCGTAGGCATTGAACACATAGCGCGAGTATGTGACAATCCTAAGTATTGCCCAATGATCGTTGCTAAGCCTATAGCCTACCCTATTAGTATTATGCACCATCGTTATAAGTCGTTGTGGTGAGGGTCAATTTACCCTAATAGCGCTATCCATAAGGAATACTAGTACTATGCTAATCAGCATCAAGTTGCGTGCTGCTCGAACTGCCTTTCGTGCCATTGCCTATGTGAGCAGCACTTCCGTGTACAAACCCTGTATCTTATGGGAGTGATCTCTCACGACTTGTGTGTATCCGCGGAGGTCGACGGACATGTTACAAAGCGCTTGGATTTCTTCGGGAGTCAATCCGCGCACAGGGGGTGGTTGTGGCGTAGCTATCTGAGGTCTCGAGTGACGATTCGGTGGGTGTCGCGCGCGGCGTGTTGGTAATCGTGAGCTTCCTTCACCGTCCCGACGGAGGTAAGGTAGGGTGAGTGGTGACGATTGCTGACTCCTAGAGCGTGATTGGGATTCGTGAGAGTATTCGGTTTCGTCAACTGACGTAGCTATCTCTTTCCCTCTCGACATACCCTAAATCGGTAACGAGTTAGTTCGAAGATACGGCTCATGTTAGTGTTAGTAATAAGCTGAGCACATAGAGTATCTTAAGTATAGGATCTTGGTCTGTGTGGGTCTGACTTCAAAAATTCCAGGGGAGGTTCGTTTAATGTTTACCAATCCCGTTCTGGCATAATTTAGTCCAAATTATTCATAGGTGATCAGGCTACGAATAATTCAAGTCAAACAATGCCTTCACGTTTTGGTTAAATAAAATCTTTTGTTTAGAAACCGGTTATAGTTTGATTTTTGAGAAATCGGTATTCACTATAACCTTGCGCTCTGATACCAAGTCTGTCACACCCCGCTTAAGCGGAAACACGGGATGTGAAGAGCAATAGCATTCGATACACAAGTTTATAATTCCACACCAAGTTATATTAAAGAAAACATAACATTCAAGGTTTACAATTGTTTAAAACAAAGTTTACATATCCGAAATACAAAATGGGGTGTTCATACACAAACCACCCAAACCCTTCCCCATTCTTGAAGTCATTCGCCCAAAAGCATAGAGTCATCAGCTAACTTACTCGTTACCTGAAAATACGAGTCAAGTGTTAACTACGGGAGACGTAGTTAGTGAGCTACAAGTTTAAGTAAAACATACAAGTTTCAACGCACGAAAAGATGGCGTAAAGTATAGTTTTCAAATAGTTGCCACAAAACATGTGTAAAGTATTGCATTCGAGTTCGTAGGCATTGAACACATAGCGCGACTATGTGACAATCCTAAGTATTGCCCAATGATCGTTGCTAAGCCTATAGCCTACCCTATTAGTATTATGCACCATCGTTATAAGTCGTTGTGGTGAGGGTCAATTTACCCTAATAGCGCTATCCATATCTACTAACGCTCCTTTCCAAAGGGATTAATAGCAACTAATGTCCTTGGTAGTGTCGGGAATTTTAATGGTTTCTCACGTCCATGTTGTACAAAGTCCGCAACATGACGATCGATTGTTTAAGTCATTGGCAAGTATAGCTTTCGTATTCTCGGCATTGTTGGCAAAACCCTCAACAATGCCGGCAAAATAGTCATTCGTTTTAGTATTCAAAATTTATAAGCATCTCGTAATAGCATTGAGTATCAAATCGTTTTCGTTTAGCATTCAAGTAATAAAGCGTTTTTCAGCTTAATTATATGTTTAAGCCTAAGACTCGCATTTCACCCCAAAAGTATTAAAAGCGTTTAAAAAGAGTAGGGGTTTGTAACTCACTGGTTGCGAAGATAATCGTAAGCGGAAACGGTCGGAAAGCGTGTCGGGAATCACCGAAAGCCTAGCGAATACCAAGATTTATTAAGTGTTTTGATCTCATTAAGTTATTATATATAATGTAATATGAATGAGTTTTAGTTAAACTTTAAGTGTCAAGCTTAAATTGTCCAAAAATTAGTCTGAAATGGTTATCGTTATGTTTAGTCCGAAAAGTCCAAGTTTAACGTTTTTATTAATATGATACGTATAATTTGGTCGCTGAAGTGGTTTGGAATTTCCAACGAAATTTGGGCAGCGCTTCCGCGCCCAAATTTCATTTCCAAAATTCCAAAGTCACTTTCCCGCTCACAATTCACATATATCACATAATCATAATAAACGAGTTCATTTTAGTCCAAATAGTCCGATACGAGTCATTAATATATTTATTTTTATCAATCTCAGTCATATATATTAAGTCTCGAAAAGTCAGAATGCGTACACACGTTTTAAACGGCCAAAACGATGAATTTCGGGAAAGCAAGCAGACCTGTGCGCCGTCCTGGCCTTAGAAACGACGCACAAAGTGCCTCAGAGCCACGCTGCGTCGTCCTGGCCTTAGGGACGGCGCACAACTCGTGGTTTTCGGGTTTTTCTTGCAAAATCGTTTATTCCAACCATAGATTTCTACATGCAATCGGTTTAAACTTCATAATACATCATTTTAACAGTTAATACATAACTTTCAACCACAAAATCAAAGATCTAAACATCATTTATTATAAACCCGTTTTTGTATTAAAAATAGTTATAAAACTTCATCAAAACTTGTTTTTATAGTTTAGATCATACATGCAATGAGTTATATTAGTGATATAAGTGAAGAGAAAGAGTTTCTACCGAAAGAAAAGCTTAGATGATGTCTTGGGAGAGATTTGAGCTCAAAATGTGTAGAAAACGTTTTGAAACCGAAATAAACTTGATTCCCTTGCTTCCCCTGCTTCCCCTTGATGTTAAAACGATTTTGATGATGTTTTTATTGGGTTTTAGTGGCTGTAAATGGTTGTGTTTGTGATGTTCTTTAGAGAGAATTTGAGTAAAGTTTGGGTGTGTGTGTGTGTTTTATGTTTATAAAATGAAAATGAAAAATGAAGGAAAGAAAATGATGGTATGGGGGTTTGGGCACTGTCAAAGGCAGCCATTGAGTAGTCTAGAACGTTTTTGATTGGTAGTTTGTGATTTAAAAACGAGACAAATAGCAAAAATCCAAAGAATTTTCGGAATACACGTCCAGGACGTCGCACAAGGGGGCTGTGCGGCGTCCTGGCCCCTTTTGTAATTATTTTTGTGATTTTTCGTTTTTGCGTTTTGCTTCGTTGGACCTTTTCGTTAACTGAAAGTTTTTGATTATGATCCGTTATGAACTTAGGAAAGTTCCTTAGGTGTTTTCTTGGTATAGGACTTACACAATTTGATTCCGAATTTGATTTACGATTCCGACCCCGATCCGCACTAAAAGGGTTAAATAACGTAACTTTCGTTTTAAGAGTTTTGTGTGAGTTACATCGAGCTTAGCTTAAGAGTTATGTCTACGTAACCACGTAACACATAAAGTTAGTTATATCGGGAATAAAAATAAACACTTAGAAGTTATAAGTTAGCGTTCTCGACCTTAGTTTAGACGGTTGTCACATGTATCTTCCTCTTGAACCTCGTCAAGTTCTACAACCCTCCCACTGTTTCCTTGAGCGATAAGACTTATTTTGAATAAACTCGGAATATCGTGCAACTTTAACAGTTTTTTGGAATCATATTGAGAATGCGTAAGGCAGACTCTAGAGCATAATCCCAAAAAGATAATGGTAAAGTTGTAAGGTTCATCATTGCTCTTACCATGTCTAGCAAGGTTCGATTTCTTCTGTCTGATACACCATTGTGTTGTGAAGTATAGGGAGGAGTAAGTTGTTGGACAATTCCACGTGCTTTGAGATGATCCTTAAAATCTAGGCTTAAGTATTCACTACCACGAACCCATCTGAGAATCTTAATGGTATTGCCGAGCTGATTTCTACTTCGTTGTGAAACACTTTGAATGTTTCAAACACATCATGTTTATGTTTAAGCAAGTAAACATAACCATAACAGTTGAAATCATCCATAAATGTTATGAAATAGTTGGCACCTTTCTTTGACGCATGTCTAAAGGGACCACCTACATCAGTATGTATGATTCCTAAAAGATCTGTTGCCCTTTGAGTCTCATGCGGAAACGGTTTCCTATTCATTTTCCCGACACACAAGATTCACATTTATCAAAAGAATTATCATTGGACTTTAAAAGCCGTGAATCCTTTTAATGCAATGCTTGCATATGTGTGAAATACGACAATCTCATAGATAGGTTGAGTCCAAGTTGGATTGAACACATTTAGTGCTAATAATAAACATAGAATTATAATTTAAAGAAAAATGAACATGAAAATCTATTTCAAACATACCATTAACATCAATCGCAATAATATAATGAACATTATGTTTGAAACAGAAATACAAAATTCAATAAAACAATTAGTGAATTCATTATTCTGTAAAACATAAACTGAAACATTCCCCCTAACATAAGGAGTTGCATAATGACAATTGTCTAATATAAGTATTATGCCCTAGGGTAAATGTAAGTCGTAACTTCCGATGGCTTTCATAACTACACGTTTGGCATAGCCTACGTACAGTTACATAGATCCATTCTTCAGTTTCTTCTTTGCTTTAAATCCTTGTAAGGAATCACAAATATGATTACGACAGCCAGTGTCATATACCAAGTATTTTTTTTTAGAGAAAGAATGTAATTCTATAGTGAAGATACCTGAAGATCCGGCGTTGCCGACTCTCTTCTTATCTTGCACCTCGGCTAGATACTTAGGACAATTCCTCTTTCAATGCCCAATCACTTCATAGTGATTGCAACCATCATCCTTAGCAGGATGTTATCTTTTAGCTGGAGGGGTACGCTTAGGCTTGGGAATATAAACAATTGCTTGTTTATTCTTTCCGTCCTGTTTAGCTTTGCCCTTAGCTTGCGGTTGTCTTTTCTTATCTGAACCGTACCACTACTGAACTCTAGGTTGGTAACCGATTTGTTAAGAAGGATATTTTCAAACTTTAAGAGCAACACATGAAGTTCTTTTGAGAGTCCATACCATGCATATTGTAGTTAGGTGTAAATTCATCAATAACCTTGTGAAAGGGAATACTAACAACAATAGACTAATGGCAGGGGTAATTCATCCTTTCTAATCGATCAAAGTAGCTTTTCATGTTGAGACCGTGAGTTCCTACTGGCGTTCCATCAACATGTTTACACTGCTGTAATTCTTGAATCAATTCGTTAAGTTCAAGACCGACTTGTTTCTCATACATAGTGTGAAGCTCAATGATCATTTTATCCGGCCACTTATTTTCAAACTGCTTTTGTGGTTCAGGGGTCATACCGCTGAGCATCAAGCATGCAACTTCATTATGACATTCATACGTTGCTTGATAAGTTGACCAAACTGTCTCATCGAATGAGTCAGCTCCGGAATCATCGATGTAGTAATGATTTGTAATCGCTTCATCACTCGGAGAACAATTCTCAGCTGGCGAAACCAACCATTAAAATTTGGTCCAGTGAGTATTTCGGTTTTGAACATTTTTTTGATTTCTGACATAATCCCGCTTAAATCGGGATTTTGTGCCATTTCTACAAAACAGAAGAAAGTTCTCATTAGTACTTTCGGCATAATGATTTCTTAACAAAAATGTAAAACTCATGGTTTACTTTCCGTTAAGACTAGGACCCAAATGACATATCACCGTTCCATCAGTTGATCTGCTAGGAACTAAATGAGACTCAATAGGTAAGTGACGTTCAGTAATTGTATTTACCGATGCAATTCCTAGATTATGGGACTTAATATCACGACTTAATCAAGCATCAATATGGTGATCGTGACATCATCATGTTTCGTCGCATCTTATCGCTATCGACGTTTACAGTCTCACTGCATAACCCGATTTAAGTCATCCAATTGAAGACTGTAGATAGTCCACCACAGTCTCACTATGAGTGGTAATCCACCTTGGATACCTTTCACCTATGTCTCACGTAGAGTGACGAGCAAGTACAAGTTGTCTATGCAATACGGATAGCAATATGACTTAATTCCGTGGGTGACAAAATTTATGTACGAAGAGGCATGCAAACAACTTCGTCTCATAATTTGTGTTTTTCAAATAAACGTTTTATAATTTTGTTTTAAAATGTGTTTCTATGATTGTCTAATTCCTATACACCAAGTGTATATAATAACCAAACGTACCATCGTCATCATAAAAACCCTTTCGATAGCTCTACAAAAGGTACGAACAGAAAAGCAAGTAAGGGTAGGGGACGACAAAGCATCACTTAAAACCTGACCTCATTAGGGGTATAATAACACCGCAAAATTTCCTGGACGTCGTCCTTTATGTAGGTGAGCCTAATTGGGAATTTATACACTGAGGATGTACATATCACACGCTTTTAAAGGTTTGATTTTTAATGTATTTTTCAATTTAATACGTTTCATCACAGGACCAAATTACGGTATAAACCCAACCTAATGCGTTTTAGAACGTATAAAAGTGCCAAAATAAATTAAAAATTCGTTTCATAATTCTTTAGTCATATTAATTTATTACTTTCAAAACACTTGAAATTAATTATTAATATGAATAAGAATTAAACTACGCAACAAAATTGGGTTAGCCCTAAAGCATATAGTCTCTATGGTCATTGTCCACATATTGAATAACTCCTGTTTCGCTTGGAAACGGACCACATACATCCGTTCAAACAAGGCAAGTTTGGATTCCGTAAGTTATTCAGTATGTGTTCAATACTATTATCAAATAAACCACATATAACAATTTATATCAAATATCAATTAGTGTCGCACATATCAAATAACAATTTATTATATGTCAATATCATGCAATTTTCTTTTTACAGTATCATAATATCTAATTATGTTTACAAAGTTATGCAAGTAACTTAATAACCATAATTCATAAAAAAAAATAAACATGCCACATAAGTAATTAAACATCAAAAATTCCGTTTAAGGTTTAAGATCTAATTAATTTTTAATACAAAAAAAACGCTTTAAAAAAAAAAAAAAAAAAACTAGCCCGTTGCGCTGCACTTGATGATCACTGCGGCGCAGTGAGGTTCAAATTTTCGTTTTAATCGTTCGTTTTAATCCCAAACCTCGATCCCCCACAACTTTTGATGTTTTACATTAATCCAAAATATAATTACTATGGTTTGGCTGATACCACTATAGGTATAGACCTCAAATCAAATTGTCAAACAATTATACGCAACGGAAAATAAGGATCACATAGTAAATAATAAATCGGATATAGTTGTGTACCTTATTGAGCAAACAAATAAACCAAAACCTAACGTAAGGTTTTTACCACGGTTGCGTACGCGACACCTTCTTTTACCGACCGACTAGTATGCTAGTACACGTTTAATTCCACAACTCTTGAACTCGATCACCGACACAAACCGAAATCCCTTTGGGCTTGTTAATCAATCGGCTAAAAGGGGAAAGCAGAAATCGAATTCTAGCTTAATCCCTAATCGATTTTTGAGGTTTTTAGAATGAGGGATTTGGAGTTGCTTTTATAGCCAAAATGTCTTGTTCTCCAAATTGTATTAGAATAAGCAAAACCTCCTTATTTACATAATACATCCTCTCATTTAATAAACATTGCACTTAACACATTAAGTAATATTTAATAAATATTTTAAACTTGTAGTCGTGTCTAAATGTCGATGTGTGCGCTCCCGTAGTCTCACACATTTACAGTCACATATTCATTTGACACTATTCAAATACCTACAGTAATAACTGATTACTGCTTCTAAATTAAATGAGATTTTTCTAATTTTCTACGATTTAATTGCATATGTTGTCAATTGATGAAAAAATTGATCCTTAATTTCTTATGAACATATGATGAAAATACTCTATATTTAATGGTAGTCTGATTTGGACTTGCTACAATGTTGTTACTCCAGAAATGTTGTTAAATGAAACGTTACATCTAAGTTCTAGAAAGAGATTATTAAACGTTACATCTGATTTAGGACATTAGCATTGAGCTTACGTATAGACTAGTTTAACCTTTTGGACTTCATAAGTGACCTTCAATGGGAAAAATTTTGTTACTCGAGAATTTTAGTATTAAGTTAAACTCTATATTTTTGACGGAAAGGGTTCGGTAGGTAACCACTTTAAGCTTTCCTGACTTAATAATTGTGTGAGAATAGACCTTTAGCTATTGCTTTGTTAGTGACGCTGTTTTCCTTTGGAGGGAGAAAACCATAGAGTCTTTATTGATGCTTTCAACACTTTTCCTGACGATTAATTTCATTCAGTAAAAGACAAATATTTTGTAGTGAGAACTAGCATTCGTAACTGCGAAGGTTAATTTATGTCAGTAAAAGTCGAATATTTTGTAGTGAGAACTAGCATTCGTAACTGTGTAATGATATATGAGTAACACACTTCACGATTCACAAATTTGATTTATTATTGATTTTCTTAAATAATCAATGTCAACATCTCTCGCAGAGAAAAATTGTACGTGGCCAAAATATTCCGAACACGAGTTTTTTTAGACGATCATGAACGTCGCCAAACACTTTTGGCGATAACAAAAGCTCTTTCATCGACAATATTCATCATCACCAAAAATCCTTTTTCTTTGTTCGACAAGAAAGAAATTTTCAGTTGTTTAGGAAAGGCTCTAGATTAGAGTATAAATCGGTTAACAAGAAAGATTGTAACCAAAAAATGGAAAATAAACAACATGAATATTATTATCAATAGATATGATTATATGAAACATAAGTTACAACATTTAAGTCTACTTATGATCTTATCTACAAAAAATGCCAACTAAAGAAATTGATGACCTGTATGGATTTTTCCCTCTCCATAGAAAAAAGATCTTTTTCATATGGGGTACTAAACATTCCATTTCTTATTGATTCGCATGCAAATTTATAATTTGACATGCATATACATATGAAAACAATTGTCCAAATTAAATTACATCAGCTACCGAAGTCAAATAACTTTCGAACTAGGATGCTTGCAGTTCTTGATAAAATGGTTGGTCGTCGGAGATTGTGGAACTAGAACTAGTGTTTCACTTTTCGAAGTCAGAATGCAACATATTATGCATGAAATTCAAGTCACCGAAAATAAAATCATCACCACCGTTGTAACCACTGAAATCCTCGCTCTCAAAATGCACCTGAATTTCCTCCGGAAACTTATTACATGGTGTTAAATCGGACGGTGCTGAATTGAACTCAGCCGCGGTGGTCATCTCCATCATTTCTTTGAACTTGGAAGACTGTAACAAGAGTCCTAGGGCTGAGGTAGCAGTAGTTGACCTAGACATCATTGTTACTGTCATAGTAGGGGACACCTCTGTCTCTGGTTGTTGTAGAGGTTGATATTCAACGTGTTTGTGAATATAGTTTGATCCTATATCATTGTTAGAGCCTGGTGGTAAACTAGCCTCAATAATATTGATATTTGGGTCTGGTGGAGCGTCAACGGAACTATTGTTCTCGGGCCTTAGCCATTTAATGTAACGACTAAGGTCAAAGTTTGTAACGGCGTTAAGTCCACGGTACTCTATTGCGGCCATGTCATATGCCACCGCTGCTTCTTCTTGTGTAGCTGCAAAACGAAAGGGTATAAGATTTAACTTTTGCATCTCCATTTACGATCTTTAAATTATGAGAAATATATATAACTCTTACACCACCGGTATAGAAACACTTAGAAAACCGTATACAATTAATGTCTACTAAACGCGTTTTATCAATATATAAAGAAGTTTTCGGTTCATTTAATACTCACTTATATTCTAATCAAATTAAACCTCTTTCGAAAGTACCTTTGTACAAACTTATGATAGTTTAATGACATTAGTTTAACAGTATGTGCTTGGATTTAGTTGACACGAGGCATACCGAATATTAAACAACTCAATTTGTAGCAATCAGTCTCAAGTTTGCGTGAGGCCATGAAACATTTAAAAATTCATAAAAATTGTATTGTCTGGCAATTAATGTTTATATCTAGTAATTGAGGCTACAAAGACATACATATAATTAGTCGATTAATGTTGAGTTTATTGTTGAAAAAGCACTCTAAAAGAGTTTAGTTTGAAATTGATTAGGAACAAAGGTTGCAACATTATTTAATTTTATTGTACAAGATTTGATGATCTTGATGATTTCATTCTAGAAAAGAGTTGTGTTACTAACCGTATGTTCCCAGGTAGAGATATTTGTTTCCAAAAACTCGGCCTATTCGAGCTTCCCATCTTCCGTTGTGATGATGCCTGTTCATCATGAAGAGCCAAAAAAGTTATAAACATAGTTAATCAAAATGAATATATCTATTAAGCTAAAAACTTACCTTGCAACTCCTCTATATTTTGAAACTCCACGAGAGAATCCGCTGCTTTTTCTGTATTTTAAAATCAAAATAATCGTTAATAAAAAAAACTAAAATGTCTATTTGGTTTACACGACTTGATAGACGGGGATGATACCTTCTCAGCGATCCAATATATTCCTCTCTTGATTGACCTTCCATTTGCTTCAGTTCATTATGATATGTCATTAACTAAAAATCCAAAATTAAACAAATAATCACAAGCAATTATAGAATTTAAGTAAAAAAATATAGAAATAGTTTATGATTATCTATGTGTGCCTACATGATTTAAGCAGTTTTGTCTAAATCAATATTCATATCATATGTACAAACAGCAATTACCGGAAAGTTTAAGATGGTATCAGGACCCCAATACTTAAGTGCAGCCAAGTCATAAGAATGGGCAGCCGCATCTTCATCGTCATAAGCACCTAAATAGTTCATACGAAAAGAAACCGTAAATACATAATCTTAGATTATTAGAAAAATAACTTAAATAATCCATTACAATGATTAAATATATGTAAACTTACCAAGATAAACTGTGCGCGATACCATATATTAGGGTTCCACCAAATCAACCACCAATGTAAAAATGCAACAAGAAGAAGATCAGCAGAAGCATTAACTAATTTTTAGTTAAATTTAGTTACTATTTGCCACAAAAATATTTAAAATATTATTGAAAGTAAAATACCAACCTTGCCGGCCTTTCTTGTTTTGAGACTCATTCCAACAGTTCTTATCCCACAAATGAGCTTCATATCTTCCGGTCCATCGATGCCTGAACATAAACGAAACCAAAATAAACACTAAAACTTATTAAAAAGCTTGCTTGATACAATATGTTTAATAAAACTTGATAACTATGACAAAAGAATTGGACCTAGTAACACCACGATAAATTGAACTACGTCGAGGAGGTGAGTCACGAGGGACTGTTTTTCTTGTTCGCTTAGTCTTCGTGACAGCTACAGAATTCACGTTCATCTTAGTCAAGTCATCAATCTTTGTACGTTGTTTCGTTAACTTCGTCATTTAATGAAACTAAAATAAACTTGTATATTCTAAACTCCGAATATTGACCAAATAAAATGTCAACTCGGAGAGAGATTTGTTTAGACCAAGTCATGAACTAAATGTGTTTATAAAGGAGTCCGAGAGAGAGAGGTTGCCGGCGAATTTTCAGCCGTCGAGCTTCGGCGGGTCACACTCAAGTGTCTTGTTTTCAAGCTTGTTTTGTTGTTTGTTCTGTTTGAAATGAGTAGAAATCGAATGTAATGGGTTGGAATCTTTCATGGTTTCAATTTATTAGCTGCGATTAATTACTGTCATAAAAAGATTTTATATATAGTTGTAACTGTAACTAATTAACTCTTATATTAAAAAATATAAATATAATATAAATGTGATTTATTAGCTGCAATGTTATGGCATTTACAATGTTTTTGACTTTTTGTAATATTTATAATTATTTAATTTTTGGAAATAACTTTCTGTTAGAACTTACAACAACTGTCAAATAAAATTTTGAATTTTTGTTTTTATTTTTGTTTTTTATTCTCGTCTCATCAAACTGTTTGTCTAAAAACTGTACTTTGTCAAACGTTAAAATGTAAAACAAATTTAATTTATCCATTAAAAATGTATAAAAGGTTGGAAATTGATAACAATATTTCTAAAGGTCGTGTTTAAAGAACTACACGTTTTGATTAATTATATATTTTAATAAATAATTGCTTCCAGTATTATTAGAATCACAAATATATTATAAATATATAATCAAATTATATATATTTTTACCAATTAAAAACAGTCCACAATATTATTATTATCGATACTCTAAAAGAAAATATAAATTATATTCATGCATATTGGTTTCTTTTTAATTAATTATATGAATGGTCTTTCATTCTTACATTTGGTTATTTTGGGGGCATATAAAGTCTTTAAGAGCATTTGTAGCCATAACACCAGAAAACTTGGTGTTATCGGCACGTCAGCATAACTCAGCTCATAACATAATATCACTTAGGGGTGTTCAAAAGACACGGACCGGACCGAACCGGTAAAAACCGGACCGGACCGAGACAAAAAAATCAAGAAACGGTGGACCGAGGACCGGACCGCTTTTTCCGTGTCATTTCCGGTTCGGTTCCTAATCGGTTCTTCGGTTTTACAGTTCATTTCGGTTCATTTAGATCTCGTTTTGAAACTTAATGTTATGTCTTCCTATCATGTTAAGTTGTAATAATTTTTTTATCGGCGATTTCACGTAAACATATAGATTAACAGCTATGATTAGATATTTTTTTTATTTTAACAGCAATAATTGATTAAACAAATAAAAATCAAATTTTAATTATTAAGATTATCAAACTATCTATTTTATTAAATTAAAGCAGTTACTATGATAAATTTTTTAATCAAATATTTTCAATTAAAAGAGAAAGGATTTTTTAATAACCTTTGATGAGTTCGTAAAGAATGAAACTACTATGTTTATTAAATAACTCTTTTTTACGTCAGATTCTATATACACATATATAAAAAGTTAACTTTTCGGTTCGAACCGGTGAACCGCCGGTTTAATCATGGACCGGACCGAACCGGATTTATATTTTGAGTATTTTTGAGAACCGAGAACCGGACCATCATAGTCGGTCCAGTTCGGTTCCGGTCCAAATGCGGGCCGTTTTTCCGGTTATAGCTGGTTCTCGGTTTTTTTTGGTCACCCCTAATATCACTAATACCCCCAGTCATAACTCAGAATTTCGGACCCACCAGTTTTTTTATTTTTCATTTTTTTATTTTTTACTCATATTATTTTTAATACATTAAATAATAAAAATAACTTATTTTTAAAAATAAAATACATTAATAAAGTTAAAAAGATTACATTAAAATAAAAACCGTAATTAAAACATACATAATTAAAATAGATAAATAGAATCAACGTGGGTAACGATAGTCATCATCAAGTCTCGCAATGTGTTCAACGAGATTGCTTCGAAGACAATGGTGTGTATCACGATCTCGTATCTCTTTCATAATTCGGATTTGATGTTGACACCTTTCTTGGAAAGTTCGTTGTTCTTTTAGTATTGGAGTATAGTATTCCTCGCAGTCGCTGATATTAGCTGCATTGTCTTCGATAATCATATTATGCAATATGATGCAAGTATACATGACTCTCTTTAACTTGTTTACCTCGTAGTATCTTGCGGCAGTTTTTAAAACCCAAAATCGCCGTTGTAGCACGCCAAAATGCTCTTTCAACATCTTTTCTAGCAGCTTCTTGAAACTTTTTGAACTTTTTCGGTTTTCGTCTGGTGGATGAGAAAATGATTTGACAAATTAAAGTCGCCCACTCTAGATAGATTCCGTGTGCGAGGTAATAGCCTTTTTTATACGAAGTGTTGTTTACCTAGTGTAACACCCCGGCTAAAGCGGAATACACCAGAGGCATTACAATTGTTCTTAACTCGTGTTCCTCTATTAGGTTATAATAGACACATTTAATGGTTTAAATGAATGCATTAAAGATGAATAAATGTTTTACAGAAAAGTAACCGAAAAACCAAAAAAGACTTAAATTATTCATTAATGTCATTAACTAGGTCCAAGCTATTATGTTTTCTTCAAACAAACCTATCCATTTCCTGTATCATGTAAAAAGTAAACGTCAATACAAAAGTATTGGTGAATAAACAAGTTTAAGACACGAGTATAAAGTATTAAAAAGATTACGTAATAAATAGTATAAAAGTAATATAAATGAATATGTTAAATGTAGTATAAAAGAATGTATAATAAAAGAATATATAAAGATTGTATATAGTAAGCAAGTATAATATGTGTATAATGGCATAACACGCGTTTGTATCAAGTCTGATATATATCATATATGATCAAAGTCACATAGGGTCCGGTCGAGGGCCTCGACATTCACAGTAACACGTCGGAATGTCTAATAACGGCCAATAGATCTATCACGTTTCCCGTTTAGTATATACATATAATGAATGATTGATTGTTTGTGTCACACCCCGCTAAAGCGGAAACACGAAATGTGAGAGCTGGAAGATCATTACACGGTCATAAGCAAACATAAACGATTTAAGTCATTTCATTTGAAAATAGAATTGTTCAAAGTTCAACAAACAAGCAGTTCATAAATTTGAAAATAAAATACTAGTATAGGTTTCAATTAAAATTCCCAAAAATGAAAGGTCTTTTCCCGATAAGCGCCTCACGTAACCATATCGACCCTCCTTTGCCATGCATTCCGAACACTTACTTTAATTTCCTGAAACATAAGATAAAGTGTCAACTACATAAAGTAGTGAGTGAGTTACAGTTTAGAGTTCGAGAAAGTTTCTAAAAATAGAAAGTTGTAAAACATATACTGACGTCATAAGTAAAAAGAACGAGTTGACATTTGAACATATATGTAAATAGTAAAAGTTTGTATGTACGCGAGTAAAATAATTAAATAAACTCGTATAATAAAGTTGTAGCGGAAACCAGGCGCTAAAATAAAGTTGTAGCGGAACAGTGCTAAAATAAAGTTGTAGCGGAACAATGCTAAAATAAAGTTGTAGCGGAACAATGCTAAAATAAAGTTGTAGCGGAACAGTGCTAAAAGTGTGTATATGCGTATGTGATATGTGTTTAACTAAATAAAGGTGTCTCGTATCAATCACTTGGCATAATATAAGTAGTAAGTATACACTAAACCGATTGACTGGTCGTGAACTAGCCCAAAAATGTTTAATTGTTTGAACGTTTGAACTAATCAATATGTACTTGGGACGCTAACCCTGAGTAAGGAGTGACCCCTCCTAAGTATCGATACCCATATGACTAACGGCTATTGCTAATAGTGTATAAGTGAACCTGAACCAAAAACGGGCAATTGAACAAAGTTGCAAAAATTGTACTGAACTCTTACGGGCTTATATATCCATCAAGGATTGGTTGCGAACAAGTATCCTAGTTTAGTTAACCCGCTAAGGCAATAACACAAATACGCATAATAGTTTGTACAAGTTCCATAGTTCCAAATAAGTTGCAAAAGTACCAAGTTTGAACAGTTCCAATGTTAAAATGTTTCAGAGTTTTGAACACGTTTCAGTAAGTACCAAATGTATCAAGTTTCTAAATGTTTAATAGTTCGCAAATTTGTGTAAACAGTTACAAAACATGATCTTATGTTTCCCCCAAATAATGTTTTAAAAGTACAAAAGTAAAAACAAGTGGGGTTGTAACTCACGGTTTGCGGAGAAGTGAACTCGGAATCGGTCGGAAAGGAGCCGGGAATCACGGAATGCCTAAGAATTACCAATATAGTCCAAAAGTTAACTTCTTATTAGGTTGCTTTGTATATATAAGAGGTTATGTAACTTTTGTTTAAAATTAAGTGTTAAGTCCAATATTGTTCCAAAATTTGGTCCGAAGCGATTAACTTTATGTTTAGTCCGAAAGTTCAAAGTCAAAGTTATTATTATGATAAACATGTTTAGGTTACTGAAATGGTTTAGGTTTTCTAACGAAATTTAGGCAGCGCTTCCACGCCCAAATTTCATGTCCAAAACCTACAATCATTTTCGCTCACAAAACATGCATATACACATAATAACTTTACCACAAGTCCAATAAGTTCAAAAAGTCCAATACAAGTCATCATTATTATCATTTTTATTCATCTCAGTCTAATAAAGTTATCGACAAAAGTCCAGAACGTGTGTACAAGTTTTAAAACGAGTAAAACGATGATTTTCGGGAGAACAACAGCTCGGTGCTGCGCACCTGGGCACAGGTGCTGCGCACCTAGCTGCTGTCTTTTTCCCGTTTTGTGTTTTTCTTGCTAAAAACGTTTTGTGACTTAAGGATTTCGACATGCAACCAGTAGATACTTTATAATATGATGTTTTTACAGTTTCTAAACAACTTTTAACCACAAAGATATAGATCTAAGCATTAATTAGATAAAAATCGTTTTTGTATAAAAGAGTTATAAATCTTCATAAAAAACTCATTTTTATTGTTTAGATCTTACATGCAATTAGTAAAAACAGTAAATAAAGGTAGGAGAAAGATTTCTACCGGATGAAAATGAGTTGATAATGTTTTAGACGGATTTAGAGCTCCAAAATCGGTAGAAAAAGCTTGAAAACGAAATTACTTTGCTTCCCCCCCCCCCCCCCCCCCCCCCCCCCTTGTTTGCTTTGATTATTGAACGATTTTTATGGTGGATTTGTGGCTGTGTTTTCTGTTTTTGATGTTGTTCTTGAGAGAAGTAGAGAGAAGGTAGAGAGAAATGGTTGTGTAGGTGTTTTGTGTGTGTGTTTTTGATTAAAGAAAAGAGAAATGAAAAGAAAATAGGTAGAGTGTGGTAAAGAGGTCTTGGGACAGTGTTCTTGGCAGTAAATGAGTGATATAACTCGTGTGTGATTGGTTGGTTGTTTATAAAAACGAGACAAGGACTAAAAATGTAAAAATTTTAAAATCTGGCAATAGGTGCTGCGCACCGTGCAGTAGGTGCTGCGCACCGTGCATAAATTCAGATTTTATCTGATTTTTGTTTTTACGTTTTTGCTTCGTTGGACCTTTTTGTTAACTGAAAGTTCTTAAGTATGATTCGTTATGAACTTAGGAAAGTTCAATAGGTGTTTTCTTGGTATTAGGACTTATATAATTGATTCCGGGAGTTATTCCGACACTGGTTCCGACAAAATAAAGACACAATATGTACGAGCTAGAGAAATATGAACACTGTAAAAAGAGTAATTGGAGATTCGAACCGATTAAGTAACTGAGAATCACCCGAATTTTAGACGGTTGTCACATCATCCCCGGGTTGAAAGAAATTTCGTCCCGAAATTTGACTCGTCACTTCAGGTAGAAGTATCTTTGAACAAATGAGGATACTTTTGACGTATCCGGTCTTCACGTTCCTATGTGAATTCATGACCACATCGGGAGTTCCAACGAACCTTGACAATAGGAACACGGCTTTGTCTGAGTTGCTTGACCTCTCGGTCTACAACTTCAAGCGGTTCCTCGATGAAGTTGAGTTTGTTGTCGATCTTGACCTCGTCGAGTGGGATGACGATGGTCTCATCGGATACGCACTTTTTCAAGTGTGAGACATGAACACGTTATGAACATTAGAAAGAACAGGCGGGAGTTGGAGTCGATAAGCTACTGGACCAATACGCTCGGTGACTTCAAACGGTCTGGTGTACCTCGGGCTTAGCTTGCCGCGTTTCCCGAAGCGAACTGTCCCTTTCCATGGCGATACTTTGAGAAGCACTCGATCGCTGACCTGGAACTCAAGGGGTTTTCTCCGGTTATCGGTGTAGCTCTCCTGCCGGGTACGGGACGTCTTCAGTCGTTCACGGATGAGGGGGGCGTCGGTACTTGCAAGTCGTCAATCGTTAGCTTCAAGCCAACAGAGCGGTGACCGACGCTTGCGTCCATATAGGGCTTCGAAGGGTGTGCACTTGATGCTGGCATGGTAGCTGTTGCCATAGGTGAACTCAGGGGGGCGAGTATCTCGGCTTCCTACGAAGGCAACTACACGCGCTCTCAGCATCTCTTCAAGCGTTTGGATCGTCTTTCCACTCTGACCATTGGTCGGAGGGTGGTATGCGGTGATGGTCGCGTCCCTAGCGATTCTCTGGAGGGCATTCGAAGGGGACGGGGCGTAGCTCGACTATCCTTATCGGAGATGATTAAAAGAGGGGTTTCGATATTCTGCCTTGACCTTGGAGCAAGTGAGGGGCTTGGCTATATTCTTTTTCGTGCCCGACCACTATCAATATTCTCGGGGATCCTTGGGTCATTCGTCGGATTCCGGGTTTCATGCTCGACCCTTGACGTAGTGGGTTATGTCTGGCCTGAGTTCGAATTCCTTCCCGGTTGGCCATATGACCAAGGAAATGTACTGTTGGAGCCCGAATTCATGCTTCGAGAATTGGGCGTACGATTTCCGACTTCTGGGGAGTTCTAGAATGGGCTCGAGGTGTTACACATGATCTTCCTTGTTCCTGGAGTATATGAGAAAGTCGTTTATGAATACGATTACTAATTAGTCTAAGTATGGCCTACACACTCTGTTCATTAGGTCCATGAGTACTGCTGGTGTCTTGGTTAGACCAAACGGCCCGACAGAGAATTCGTAATGTCTGTATCGAGTTCGAAATGCGGTTTTAGGAATGTCGGCCTTACTGACACGAACCTGATGATAATCTGGGCGGAGGTCTACCCTTGAGACGCAAGTTGCTTCCAGCAACCGTTCAAAGAGGTCGTCGACTCTCGGGGGTGATTATCGGTTCTTGACGGTCAGCTTGTTAGATTCACGATAATCGGTGTACAGGCGGAAAGATATGACTTTCCATTTGATAGGGGAAACTGGGGCTCCCCAGGGGGCGAACTTGAGCGAACGGAGTCATGGTTTAGAAATTCCTGCAGCTGCTTGGCAGCTTTTGCGTTTCGGGTGGTGCTAGATGGCATGATGTCTTGGCGACCGGTGTTGCGCCAGGAACGAGGTTGATACGGAATTTCAACTTGTCGATGCAGCGGTAGCCCATGCCAATCCTTGGGAAAGATTCTGGGCGACCCTCGACTACAAGAAGGTCTTGGACTCGGCTTTCCTTAGGTTTACGTCAGGCGACATCGGTAAGGAATGTGTCGTAGTCCTCTTCGAGGTACTTACGCCTTTTTAAGGAAGACATGGTGCGACGTTGTCATTCATGTTTGTCCTCCTGAACGACGAGGGTCTTACCTTCTGAGAGGGGAATACGGATGAGTTTGTCGTAACAGATGGGCTTGGCTCAACAATGAGATAACCATTCCATTTTGACGATGACGTCAAAGCTCCCCAGTTCGATAGGAATGAGATTGATGGGAAGGTTTTTGTCAGATGGGTGTATTGGACATCCTGAGATTGTATTCATAGCTTCGAACTCTTGATCGTTGGCATATTCGATAGTGAGCTATCCTTAAGAATTTTTAGATCCTAGGTAATTGAGGGGTCTAAATCCTAAGGAGACAAGGCTTCTTTCAGCTCCCATTGAATAGCACGGAAGGAAGATGGGAAAAGATAGAAAACGTACCCGTTACGATATTGGGGTCCGGACGGGCCTCTTTTGCTGTGATTGCGAGAGTACTGAAGGTTTTCGTAGTATGTGCTATGGGGCAAGTCCTACGAAGGTGTTGGTCGCTTCCGCACTCGAAGCACGCTAGTTTCCGACCGATGTTGTTTGCATAGACTGGGCAGTATTTGACAAAATGGCCCACCTTCCGACAGTAGAGACATGTTAGGCAGTTACCGAGGTGGTGATAGTTGCACTTGTCGCATTTTGGGTGCGGTCCAAGGTAGGTTTGGGTTACAGTTGTGGGTTTCTTGTTGCTGTTTTTGCTGGTGGGTTGATGATGAACCTTCCTTTTCTTATTCTTCCTTCGTTGGATGCGAGCTGGAGGAAAAGGGAGGTTGTTGGTTCCAAGGTTTTTGTCTTCGTCCTGTTGGGTTGGTACAGGAGGGAGAAGGGGTTCGTTATTTCCGAGGTGTTCACCTCCTTCTTGCTTGACGATGGCTGGGAAGAAGGGAAGGTTACGGTCATGGTTGTACTCCGGATAGTCGACGTTGGGGTTGTCGTCCCCGAAAATTCCGTTATTGATCCCAACGATGATCTGGGCGACCATGCTTGGGAGTGCCGCTTTGAACTGCGCGGTGATCTGCTCAGCCATAAGGTCAACGCGGCTTCTCTTGGGAGGCATGGTTCTACAATGAAAAGAAGGAATTAGTTTAGGACGCCCGTATAGGAATTTGTGATAAGAGTTTAACTCAATGAACAAGTTACATTCACGCAAGAGTAAGATAATAGAACAGATTGTACACGCACGACCAAGTTTCAAGAGATTCACACGATACGGATGCATATGTAAGAAAATGATTCAACACCGTACAAGATTCACAAGACAAGGTAATAATAGATAATAATAAATGGAAGTTCATTCATTAATATATAAGTGTTGGGTACAAGGTTCAAAGTAGAGAAGTACAGTACAATACAAATGAGGAAATAAGGAAAATGGCGCGAAGCTGTGCACATGTGAAAATTACAACTCGGCCTACAGTACAATAAAGGAAATGAACTAATGGCGTTTCTCCAGAAACACCTTGACTACCAAAGCCGCTACCAAAGCCCCCAGGACGAAGCACGTGCTGACAAGGCGCTGCACGGTCCGTGCAGTGGCCCGAGCCGATGCGATGGTTCGTATCGACTGTTCTGCCAGTTTGTGCGCGGCGTCGGAGACTTCGAAGAGATGGAGACTCTGCTGTCGGGCTTCCTCGGAGAGGGCCCGTACCTCGCGGTGCAGGTGGAGAAATGCGGCCGATGGAGGAGGCTGGAGAGTAGGTGGCATCATAGGTCGGGAGGCACCAGCCTCCTGGGCACGTCGCCTCTCTTCCAGGAAATGACGTTCCCACGCGTAGCGCTCCATGACTGGAGTGCGCATGGCGGGATCGTATAGGTCCACGAAGGACTGAGGGGGTGCGGGTCGGAACGGGTCCGGTTGCTGACGCGCGGCCATCCCGGCGCGGGGCCCTTGGGGCTGAGGTGGTGTTGTAACGGGTGCCGGTCGGGGAGGAGGTAACACGGTCCTCGGGCTAGACCCGTTACTGCTGCTGATAGTCATGGACGTGTCCTCCGTCGGGTCAGTCGTCTGATGACGCTGACTCTCGGAGGCCGTATGGCCCTCAGAGGGTTCGCGCAAAGGGGAGACGGATTGAGAGAGGGATCGCGAACGTGACGATTGAGACATGACGGATCTGTGACGTAACAAGTTTCGTAAGTATAAGAACAAGATAATGATAAAGGAAAATAAGTAAGGAATGCTGGTAAGGGTCGATTACGTGAGGTTGGGAATAGTAAGACCGGGAATTTTCGACTCAAAACCGTTTAACATTAGAAATTACGTTTTGTCCTTGCATAAGTCATTTTGAACTAGGCAGGGGTGATCAGGCCATGCGTAGTTAAAAACAATCATGCAATCGCAAAATTAATTCACTAAAGTTTTGAACCCATAATGATTTTCCGAAAATCCTTGGTTATAGTTTGGTTTCAAAAATTTTTGGAAATTTCTAAAACCGTTTTCGCTATAACCTGTGCTCTGATACCAAGTCTGTCACACCCCGCTAAAGCGGAAACACGGAATGTGAGAGCTGGAAGATCATTACACGGTCATAAGTGTGACAACCGTCCTATTTCAGGTGAAAACCGCATTCTCTATCATTGTCTTAACTCGAATTTATCTCGTTATTGCTTGTCTCGTAAACACGAGTGTGTAGAATCGAACTCGAAATCACATAAATGAATCCTAATACCAAGAAAATACTTAGTGAACTTGTCTAAGTTCCTATTTTATATGAACGGAAACTTTTAACAAACGAAACGCTTAACAACGGAACGAACGAAAAACGAAAAAGGCAAGGCTGCCACTCCAGCCGCGCCGCGGTCAGGCCACCGCGCCGCGGTGGAGTGCGCAGACAGCCACTTTTTGTAACTTTCAAACTTAAACAAATGGACCCCAAACCCGAGCCCAACACTTTGGCTCCGGGTTAAACTTGATATAGGCCTGTTAGATGGTCCAGTAAAGTCAAGTTGAGTCCCTTAACACACCAATTTCATACATCACAAACACACACACACACCAAACAAACACCTTTACACTCTCACTCTCTCTCTTTGCAAAACACTCAAGAAAAACACACACTCCCCTTCAATCTCAGAGGTTTTCACACCACAAATACAGAAATACAATCACATAAAAACATCTAAAAACCGTCATCAAGTAAGAAGGAAGAAAGGGTAACTTTCCTTTGGGTTAAAAAGTTCATTTTCAAGCTTTTGGGTCAAAAATCATCAAGGAATCACTCCAACCATCTCCAAACCACTTTACTCTCGGTATAAATCATTCTAATCTACCGTCTTTACACTATATATTCATTGCATGTATCATCCACCACCTAAAAATGAATTTATATGAAGATTTTGGGTCATTTATGAACAAAAACGGGTTTTTACAAATTGCATGGTTAGATCCTTGAATTTATGGTTAAAAACACTAAATAAACTATTAGACATCTATTACCTAAGCTTAGATCAGATTGCATGTCGAAATCTAACTCAAAAACATCAGATTTCTCCAAAAATGAGCTTGACCAAGAAACTGTCATAGTGACCGCGGCGCAGTCACTTCTCCGCGGCGCGGTCAATGTAAAACCTTGACCGCGGCGCAGTCCCATCCACCGCGGCGCGGTCATGCTGCTGACAGACTGCACGTGTACTAAGTTTAAACCGTTTTCATTCGTAACTCCAAACGTGTTATCTAAACTTATGTCGAAACTGAGATTATTGACCATAACCTGTTATGAGGGTAACACACCTATAAATGAACTAAATGAACAAGTTTTATATGTCATTGTCTTGGAATATGTTTAATGAAATGGTTAAGCGGGAAAGTGTACAAATATTGGGATTTATGATTTTGGCGCGGAAGCGCTGCCCGATTTTCAGTAAACTTAAACCCGACACTTAAAATAATAACACCTAAACATTAAATACTCATTAAACCTTGGTATTCTCATTAGGATTCTCGTGATTCCGGTCCATTTCGATTACTCCTTGCACGCTTAGCTCTTCCCCGCAAACAGTGAGTTACATCCCCACTTATTTACTGTTTTCAATTATCTTTTGGGGGAAACAAGAGATCTAAATGAACTTTTATGAACTCTATTGAACACTTTTGACAAACTTATGCTTAATTAGTTTTATGGCCGTTTGGCCTTTGATGAACTAATGGTTCGCCACCTTTATTCGGCTCTTGATTCAAAACTATATTAAACTCGTTTAATGCCATTCTCGGCACTCATATGTACTTTGATTGATCGTATAACTACCATGACTCTTGAGGAATATAACTACCCTAAGTGACTACTACTAGTTTAAAAATAACATCAGTGCCTAATTTTCACCACACACTATTAGCTTTGTTAAGCCGTTTAGTAATTATGGGTATCGATACTTAGGAAATAACCGTTCCTTACTTAGGCGGCAGCTTAAGTACATATTACTCGATCAGAAATGACTCCCCGTTGTAGTCGGGGTAAGAGGCATCACGGTTGGTTAATCGGTTTAGTGTGAACACTTAAGTTATTATGCCAAGTAGTCGTTATATATGTAATCAATCATAGTTTACTTATCATGCGCGTATAGAGTTATACGACTTCCGCATCTATCTTGTAAACAACTGTTTTGGTTCGAACTATTCTTTAAGTCTTATTCTACTTTTAGAAATTACTAAGTATAGATATACTTAGCTCAAAACCCTTTTTAGTCGAGGACTAGAAAACTGTAACTCACTCACTACTTTATTGTAGTTGACACTTTATCTCTTGTTTCAGGAAATCAAATGTAAGTCACGAAGTGCAACAGTTGGATGGGTCATGAAATGTCACGTGAAGTCATGAATCGGGAGAAGACCTATTGTGGACATGTTTATTTGGGAATTTTATCAAACATTTTATTATGTTATGTCGTGATGTACTGTTCAATACTTGGTTATCTTTAAATTGTAAACTCTTATTTATTTCTTAATGACTTGAAACCGTATGTTTTTAATTATAACTCGTGTGATGATATCTTTGCTCTTCACACTTCCGTGTTTCCGCTTTAGCGGGGTGTGACAGACTTGGTATCAGAGCACTGGTTATAGCGAAAACGGTTTTGAGAATTTTTCAAAAATTTTTGAAACCAAACTATAACCAAGGCTTTTCAGAAAAATCATTTCACGAGCTTTCAAACTTTAGTAGATTAATTCCGCAATCGCATGGTTTGCTTTTAACTAGGCGTAACTTGATCACCTATGCCTAGTTCAAAATAAATTCTGCGAGAACGGAAAGTAATTGCTATTGTCAAACGGTTTTCGAGTCGAAAAATTCCCGGTCTTATTCCTTCCCGATTCTCACGTGACTGACCCATACATGCATTTTCGTTTACATATTTCCTTAATTCCTGTACTCACGTAACGTATTATTCGCAGATCCGACATGTCTCAGTCATCGCACTCACGATCTCAGTCCCGCTCACTTTCACGACTAGCGTCCTCCCCCGGACCATCTGAGGAACCCGCAGCATCAGAGAGTCAGCGTCACCCGACGACTGACCCGACTGAGGAGAGCTCGATGGCGTACTCGAGCAGCATGGGTACCTCCAGCCCGAGGACCGTGCTACCAGCTGCACCCCCGGCACCTGTTGAGGCACCGCCTCAGAGGCGAGGACCTCGCGTTGTCACTACGGCACGCAAGCAGGTCGTCCTCCCAGGTCGACTGCCTGACAGGATGGCCGCACAGCAGGCCGGATCATCCCGACCCACGCCTTCACATCTCCCATTCGGTCATCCACCTCCCGAGGCACCGCGCACTTCCATGATGGACCACTACGCGTGGGAGCGCCAGCTCGAGCGCGAGGAGATGCAGCGTGCCCGCGACGCTGAAGCAGCCAGGCAAAGGCTACCGCCTACCCAACAGCTACCCCCTCCTGCCGCATTCCTGCACCTTCACCGCGAGGTAAGGGGACTATCCGAGGAGGCCCAGCAACAAGGGCTTCTCCTCTGTGAGGTCTCTGACGCCGCGCACCGATTGTCGGAGCAGGCATTGCGACACCTCTCTACGGCTCAGGCCACTGCACGGACGGTGCAACGTCTGGTGGGAGTTTGCTTGGTTATGGGGACCCTCTTGGCGGTAGTTATCACCAAGATGCTTTTCGAGAAGCGTCGTTAGTTATTTTCCTTTACTGATTGTACTGTAGGCTCGAGTTGTAATTTTCCAGTGTACACAACTCAAAGCCATATCTATTTTATTTCCATATGTATTGTACTTGTATTCCATTCTCATTTTGAACCTTGTACTCAACTCTATATTATTATTGAATGGAAATTCTACCTTATTATCTATTTGTGCTATTGTCGTGTGAATCTTTAGTTATCATTGGATTGTATCTCTTGCGTGTATATCTGTTGTGTGAATTTCTTGAATCCCTATCGTGCGTATTCTATCTGTTCTATTACTTTACTCTTGCGGAATTGTTGTTTTATACATTAAATTATACTCTTATCATACTCTAATCGTGCGATCTAAACTAAATCTGTTGTCTGTTGTCTGTTGTAGAATCATGGCACCCCGAACCAACGCCAGCATCATCGCTGAGCAAGTCGCTGAGCAGTTGAATGCAGCGATGCCCAACATGATCGCCCAGATCACGGCAGGCATCAATGCCAACGTCAACAACCACCAGCGACAGCAACAGAACAACAATCAGAATCAAAACAATCAAAACAACAACCAGAATCAAAACAACAACCAGAACAACAACAACAACCAAAACCAGAATCACAACCAGCACCAAAACCCTCCCGCTTGTACTTACAAAAGCTTCATGGCATGCAAGCCCAAAGAGTTCCACGGCACTTCTGGAGCCATAGGACTTGTGTCCTGGTTCGAGAGCATCGAATCAGTCTTGCACATTAGCAAGTGTGCCGAGGCCGACAAAGTAGAGTACGCTTCATGCGTGCTACATGGGAAGGCTTTATCATGGTGGAACAACGTGGTTCGGACCAGGGGGCGTGTCACCGCCTATGCTCTCTCCTGGGAGCAGTTCAAAAATCTTTTGATTGCCGAATACTGTCCCAAGGGAGAAATCAAGAAGCTTGAGGCGGAATTGTGGAATCTCATGATGGTCGGGAATGACATCGAGGGGTACACCACCAGGTTTCATGAACTGTCCCGACTAGTTCCGAGACTAGTAACCCCTGAGGAAAACCGCATTGACCGATACGTTTCGGGTCTAGTTCCCGAGATCCGGGGAAATGTTCTCTCTGCTGAACCTCAAACCCTACAGAGCGCAATCATCCTAGCATACCGACTTACCAGCGATCTCCTCTCCGGCGCAGCACCCTCCAAGAAGGAAGAGGGAGAGAAAAGGAAGTCAGATCGGAACCCCCGGAGAAACAACAAGAAACAGAAAACCACCCGCAACTACGCGGTAACTGCTGCACCACCACCACCACCAGCTGGGAACCGAAGCTACACGGGGACGAACCCCAAGTGCAATAAGTGCAACTTTCATCACCACGGGAATTGCCCGGTATGTTCTAAGTGCCAGAAGGTGGGGCACTTCTCCAAGTACTGTTCGGAGAAAGCTGTAGTTCAGGGTCAGAAGCCGGTGTGCTTCGAGTGTGGAAGCGATCAACACTTCCGTAATGCCTGTCCCAAGCTTCAGAATGCCCAACCAGATCAAGGTGGACGCGGTCGCGGACGTGGTTTCGCACTTACAGCCGAAGAGGCTAGGCAGGACCCGAATGCGGTGAACGGTCCGTTTTCTGTAAACAATCACTATGCATCTGTATTGTTCGATTCTGGAGCAGAAAGAAGCTTCGCATCTTTAGAATTTAGACCCTTCATTAATTTAGGATCTAAGATTCTTAAGGATAGCTTCACCATAGAGTATGCCAACGGTCAGGAATTTGAGGCTAAGGGTGTAATCATAGGATGTTCAATATGCCTATCTGATAAAACGTTTCCCATTGATTTAATCCCGATCGAGCTGAAGAGCTTTGACATCATTGTCGGAATGGACTGGTTATCTCGGTTCCGGGCCGAGATCGTCTGTTTCGACAAACTTATTCGTATCCCTTTATCAGACGGCGAAACTCTTGTCGTGCAAGGCGACAAACCGGGCCAACGACTTCGCATCGTCTCCAGCATTAAAAAGCACAAGTACCTCAAAAAGGACTTTGATGCATTCCTAGCGCATGTCATCGAGCGTAAGCCTAAGGAAAAACGAGTACAAGATATTCCCTTAGTCAAGGATCATCCAGAAGTCTTTCCTGAGGATCTACCTAGGTTACCCCCACATCGACAAGTGGAATTCCGAATAGACCTAGTTCCTGGCGCAGCACCGGTCGCTAAGACACCATATCGTCTAGCCCCACCGGAGATGCAAGAGCTGTCGAAACAGCTACAGGAACTCTTGGACCACGGTTTTATTCGTCCGAGCTCGTCCCCTTGGGGAGCCCCAATCCTCTTTGTCAAAAAGAAAGACGGATCCTTTCGAATGTGCATCGATTACCGAGAACTGAACAAACTGACCGTCAAGAACCGATACCCACTTCCGAGGATCGATGATCTATTCGACCAGTTGCAGGGTGCAACTTACTTTTCTAAGATCGACCTCCGCTCGGGTTATCACCAGGTTCGAGTCAGTGAAAACGATATTCCAAAGACCGCTTTCCGAACCCGATACGGACATTACGAATTTCTCGTCATGCCATTTGGTCTGACCAACGCACCAGCGGTGTTCATGGATCTAATGAACAGGGTGTGTCGACCGTATTTGGACAAATTCGTGATCGTATTCATAGATGACATCCTCATCTACTCTAGGAACAAGGAGGACCATGCGAAACATCTGAAACTCATCCTCGAACTCCTTAAGGACCAGAAACTTTACGCCAAATTCTCGAAGTGCGAATTCTGGCTCCGAGAAGTACACTTCCTTGGCCATGTAATCAATCAAGAGGGAATTCATGTCGATCCAGCAAAGATCGAGGCGATTGAGAAATGGCAAGCCCCCACGACTCCCACCGAAATCCGACAATTCTTAGGATTGGCGGGCTATTACCGGAGATTCATTAAAAATTTCTCGAAAATCGCTAAGCCACTGACCGAACTCACTCAGAAGGATAAGGACTTCACCTGGGGAGAACAACAGGATGAATCCTTCCAGAAACTGAAGTATGAACTGTGCCATGCACCGATTCTGTCCCTACCGGAGGGTACGGATAATTTTGTAGTGTTTTGCGATGCGTCTCACCAAGGACTGGGGTGTGTCCTTATGCAGAAGGAAAAAGTCATCGCATACGCATCGAGACAGTTGAAGGTTCACGAACAGAATTATACAACACACGACTTAGATCTGGGAGCTGTCGTGTTCGCACTAAAAATTTGGAGGCATTACTTGTACGGCACTAAGTGCACGGTGTTCACGGATCACAAAAGCCTTCAACATATTCTCGAGCAGAAAATGCTCAACATGAGACAACGGAGATCGATTGAACTTTTAAGCGACTACGATTGTGAGATCAAATACCACCCGGGTAAGGCAAACGTAGTAGCTGACGCCCTGAGTCGTAAGGAAAGGGCTAAACCATCCCGAGTTAGAGCATTGGGAATCCAAATTCAAACTAACCTCCAATCACAAATTTCTAAAGCTCAGCAGGAAGCATTGAAATCTGAGAACCTTAAGGGCGAAACCCTGCACAATCACGAAAAGGAATTTGAGCTTAAACCGGACGGAATCCATTACTTCAAGAATCGAGCATGGATTCCTAGAGCTGAAGACCTTCGCAAGCTCATCTTGGACGGAGGCCACCGATCCCGATACTCTATACATCCGGGATCCGACAAGCTGTATAAGGATCTACGGGAGTACTATTGGTGGCCGGGCATGAAGAAGGACATAGCTGTGTATGTGGCTAAGTGCCTTACTTGCTCGAAGGTCAAGGCAGAATATCAGAAACCATCTGGGCTATTGCAACAGCCGGAGATCCCCATGTGGAAGTGGGAGCAGATCTCCATGGACTTCATTACTAAATTGCCTCGTACGGCAAGGGGGAATGACACAATCTGGGTGATTGTGGATCGATTGACCAAGTCCGCACACTTCCTGCCGGTAAGAGAGAACCATTCAATGGAGAAGTTCGCACAGGTTTACATTAACGAGATCGTCTCTCGTCACGGAACACCTCTCTCCATTATCTCCGATAGAGATAGTCGATTCACGTCCTGGTTTTGGAACGCACTTCAGAAGTCGCTCGGGACGCGACTAGACCTCAGTACCGCTTACCACCCTCAGACCGATGGTCAGAGTGAAAGGACGATTCAGACACTTGAGGACATGCTGAGAGCGTGTGTAGTTGACTTCGGAGGAAGTTGGGATGCTCACTTGCCCCTAGTCGAGTTTTCCTATATCAACAGCTACCATGCCAGCATCAAGTGTGCTCCATTCGAGGCCTTATACGGACGCAAGTGCCGGTCGCCGCTTTGTTGGCTAGAAGCTGGCGATCGACAACTAACAAGGCTCGACATTGTCCAGGAAACCA
Organism: Senecio squalidus; assembly: GCA_910822075.1. Classification (NCBI taxonomy): domain Eukaryota; kingdom Viridiplantae; phylum Streptophyta; class Magnoliopsida; order Asterales; family Asteraceae; genus Senecio; species Senecio squalidus. Next base: position 33,985,887 of record CAJVGC010000591.1, on the reverse strand, counting down.
TTGACAAAATCACTACCATCCGAGAAAGATTGAAAACTTCTCGTACTCGGCAGAAGAGCTATGCCGATAACCGAAGCAAACCCCTGGAATTCCAAGTGGGCGATAGAGTACTCCTGAAAATATCGCCATGGAAAGGGGTAGTCCGTTTCGGGAAACGCGGTAAGTTAAGCCCGAGGTACACAGGCCCCTTTGAGGTAATCGAGCGTATCGGCCCAGTGGCGTATCGACTTCAACTCCCTCAAGCTCTTTCCAACGTTCACAATGTCTTCCACGTCTCGCACTTGAAAAAGTGCTTATCGGACGAAACCATTGTCATTCCATTGGACGAGGTCCAGATCGACAACAAACTTAATTTCATCTAGGAACCACTTGAGGTTGTAGACCGAGAGGTCAAACAACTCAAGCAAAGTCGAATCCCTATCGTCAAGGTTCGGTGGAATTCCCGACGAGGTCACGAATTCACATGGGAACGTGAGGACCAGATTCGTCAGAGGTACCCGCACCTGTTCAAAGATCTTCCCTCCGATGAGGCGAACTAAATTTCGGGACGAAATTCTTTTCAACCCGGGGAGAATGTGACAACCGTCCTATTTCAGGTGAAAACCGCATTCTCTATCATTGTCTTAACTCGAATTTATCTCGTTATTGCTTGTCTCGTAAACACGAGTGTGTAGAATCGAACTCGAAATCACATAAATGAATCCTAATACCAAGAAAATACTTAGTGAACTTGTCTAAGTTCCTATTTTATATGAACGGAAACTTTTAACAAACGAAACGCTTAACAACGGAACGAACGAAAAACGAAAAAGGCAAGGCTGCCACTCCAGCCGCGCCGCGGTCAGGCCACCGCGCCGCGGTGGAGTGCGCAGACAGCCACTTTTTGTAACTTTCAAACTTAAACAAATGGACCCCAAACCCGAGCCCAACACTTTGGCTCCGGGTTAAACTTGATATAGGCCTGTTAGATGGTCCAGTAAAGTCAAGTTGAGTCCCTTAACACACCAATTTCATACATCACAAACACACACACACCAAACAAACACCTTTACACTCTCACTCTCTCTCTTTGCAAAACACTCAAGAAAAACACACACTCCCCTTCAATCTCAGAGGTTTTCACACCACAAATACAGAAATACAATCACATAAAAACATCTAAAAACCGTCATCAAGTAAGAAGGAAGAAAGGGTAACTTTCCTTTGGGTTAAAAAGTCCATTTTCAAGCTTTTGGGTCAAAAATCATCAAGGAATCACTCCAACCATCTCCAAATCACTTTACTCTCGGTATAAATCATTCTAATCTACCGTCTTTACACTATATATTCATTGCATGTATCATCCACCACCTAAAAATGAATTTATATGAAGATTTTGGGTCATTTATGAACAAAAACGGGTTTTTACAAATTGCATGGTTAGATCCTTGAATTTATGGTTAAAAACACTAAATAAACTATTAGACATCTATTACCTAAGCTTAGATCAGATTGCATGTCGAAATCTAACTCAAAAACATCAGATTTCTCCAAAAACGAGCTTGACCAAGAAACTGTCACAGTGACCGCGGCGCAGTCACTTCTCCGCGGCGCGGTCAATGTAAAACCTTGACCGCGGCGCAGTCCCATCCACCGCGGCGCGGTCATGCTGCTGACAGACTGCACGTGTACTAAGTTTAAACCGTTTTCATTCGTAACTCCAAACGTGTTATCTAAACTTATGTCGAAACTGAGATTATTGACCATAACCTGTTATGAGGGTAACACACCTATAAATGAACTAAATGAACAAGTTTTATATGTCATTGTCTTGGAATATGTTTAATGAAATGGTTAAGCGGGAAAGTGTACAAATATTGGGATTTATGATTTTGGCGCGGAAGCGCTGCCCGATTTTCAGTAAACTTAAACCCGACACTTAAAATAATAACACCTAAACATTAAATACTCATTAAACCTTGGTATTCTCATTAGGATTCTCGTGATTCCGGTCCATTTCTATTACTCCTTGCACGCTTAGCTCTTCCCCGCAAACAGTGAGTTACATCCCCACTTATTTACTGTTTTCAATTATCTTTTGGGGGAAACAAGAGATCTAAATGAACTTTTATGAACTCTATTGAACACTTTTGACAAACTTATGCTTAATTAGTTTTATGGCCGTTTGGCCTTTGATGAACTAATGGTTCGCCACCTTTATTCGGCTCTTGATTCAAAACTATATTAAACTCGTTTAATGCCATTCTCGGCACTCATATGTACTTTGATTGATCGTATAACTACCATGAATCTTGAGGAATATAACTACCCTAAGTGACTACTACTAGTTTAAAAATAACATCAGTGCCTAATTTTCACCACACACTATTAGCTTTGTTAAGCCGTTTAGTAATTATGGGTATCGATACTTAGGAAATAACCGTTCCTTACTTAGGCGGCAGCTTAAGTACATATTACTCGATCAGAAATGACTCCCCGTTGTAGTCGGGGTAAGAGGCATCACGGTTGGTTAATCGGTTTAGTGTGAACACTTAAGTTATTATGCCAAGTAGTCGTTATATATGTAATCAATCATAGTTTACTTATCATGCGCGTATAGAGTTATACGACTTCCGCATCTATCTTGTAAACAACTGTTTTGGTTCGAACTATTCTTTAAGTCTTATTCTACTTTTAGAAATTACTAAGTATAGATATACTTAGCTCAAAACCCTTTTTAGTCGAGGACTAGAAAACTGTAACTCACTCACTACTTTATTGTAGTTGACACTTTATCTCTTGTTTCAGGAAATCAAATGTAAGTCACGAAGTGCAACAGTTGGATGGGTCATGAAATGTCACGTGAAGTCATGAATCGGGAGAAGACCTATTGTGGACATGTTTATTTGGGAATTTTATCAAACATTTTATTATGTTATGTCGTGATGTACTGTTCAATACTTGGTTATCTTTAATTTGTAAACTCTTATTTATTTCTTAATCACTTGAAACCGTATGTTTTTAATTATAACTCGTGTGATGATATCTTTGCTCTTCACACTTCCGTGTTTCCGCTTTAGCGGGGTGTGACAATAAGCAAACATAAACGATTTAATTCATTTCATTTCAAAATAGAATTGTTCAAAGTTCAACAACCAAGCAGTTCATAAATTTGAAAATAAAATACTAGTACAAGTTTCAATTAAAATTCCCAAAAATGAAAGGTCTTTTCCCGATAAGCGCCTCACGTAACCATATCGACCCTCCTTTGCCATGCATTCCGAACACTTACTTTAATTTCCTGAAACATAAGATAAAGTGTCAACTACATAAAGTAGTGAGTGAGTTACAGTTTAGAGTTCGAGAAAGTTTCTAAAAATAGAAAGTTGTAAAACATATACTGACGTCATAAGTAAAAAGAACGAGTTGACATTTGAACATATATGTAAATAGTAAAAGTTTGTGTGTACGCGAGTAAAATAATTAAATAAACTCGTATAATAAAGTTGTAGCGGAAACCAGGCGCTAAAATAAAGTTGTAGCGGAACAGTGCTAAAATAAAGTTGTAGCGGAACAGTGCTAAAATAAAGTTGTAGCGGAACAATGCTAAAATAAAGTTGTAGCGGAACAATGCTAAAATAAAGTTGTAGCGGAACAGTGCTAAAAGTGTGTATATGCGTATGGGATATGTGTTTAACTAAATAAAGGTGTCTCGTATCAATCACTTGGCATAATATAAGTAGTAAGTATACACTAAACCGATTGACTGGTCGTGAACTAGCCCAAAAATGTTTAATTGTTTGAACGTTTGAACTAATCAATATGTACTTGGGACGCTAACCCTGAGTAAGGAGTGACCCCTCCTAAGTATCGATACCCATATGACTAACGGCTATTGCTAATAGTGTATAAGTGAACCTGAACCAAAAACGGGCAATTGAACAAAGTCGCAAAAATTGTACTGAACTCTTACGGGCTTATATATCCATCAAGGATTGGTTGCGAACAAGTATCCTAGTTTAGTTAACCCGCTAAGGCAATAACACAAATACGCATAATAGTTTGTACAAGTTCCATAGTTCCAAATAAGTTGCAAAAGTACCAAGTTTGAACAGTTCCAATGTTAAAATGTTTCAGAGTTTTGAACACGTTTCAGTAAGTACCAAATGTATCAAGTTTCTAAATGTTTAATAGTTCGCAAATTTGTGTAAACAGTTACAAAACATGATCTTATGTTTCCCCCAAATAATGTTTTAAAAGTACAAAAGTAAAAACAAGTGGGGTTGTAACTCACGGTTTGCGGAGAAGTGAACTCGAAATCGGTCGGAAAGGAGCCGGGAGTCACGGAATGCCTAAGAATTACCAATATAGTCCAAAAGTTAACTTCTTATTAGGTTGCTTTATATATATAAGAGGTTATGTAACTTTTGTTTAAAATTAAGTGTTAAGTCCAATATTGTTCCAAAATTTGGTCCGAAGCGATTAACGTTATGTTTAGTCCGAAAGTTCAAAGTCAAAGTTATTATTATGATAAACATGTTTAGGTTACTGAAATGGTTTAGGTTTTCTAACGAAATTTGGGCAGCGCTTCCGCGCCCAAATTTCATGTCCAAAACCTACAATCATTTCCGCTCACAAAACATGCATATACACATAATAACTTTACCACAAGTCCAATAAGTCCAAAAAGTCCAATACAAGTCATCATTATTATCATTTTTATTCATCTCAGTCTAATAAAGTTATCGACAAAAGTCCAGAACGTGTGTACAAGTTTTAAAACGAGTAAAACGACGATTTTCGGGAGAACAGCAGCTCGGTGCTGCGCACCTGGGCACAGGTGCTGCTCACCTAGCTGCTGTCTTTTTCCCGTTTTGTGTTTTTCTTGCTAAAAACGTTTTGTGACTTAAGGATTTCGACATGCAACCAGTAGATACTTTATAATATGATGTTTTTACAGTTTCTAAACAACTTTTAAACACAAAGATATAGATCTAAACATTAATTAGATTAAAATCGTTTTTGTATAAAAGAGTTATAAATCTTCATAAAAAACTCATTTTTATTGTTTAGATCTTACATGCAATTAGTAAAAACAGTAAATAAAGGTAGGAGAAAGATTTCTACCGGATGAAAATGAGTTGATAATGTTTTAGACGGATTTAGAGCTCCAAAATCGGTAGAAAAAGCTTGAAAACGAAATTACTTTGCTCCCCCCTTGTTTGCTTTGATTATTGAACGATTTTTATGGTGGATTTATGGTGGATTTGTGGCTGTGTTTTCTGTTTTTGATGTTGTTCTTGAGAGAAGTAGAGAGAAGGTAGAGAGAAATGGTTGTGTAGGTGTTTTGTGTGTGTGTTTTTGATTAAAGAAAAGAGAAATGAAAAGAAAATAGGTAGAGTGTGGTAAAGAGGTCTTGGGACAGTGTTCTTGGCAGTAAATGAGTGATATAACTCGTGTGTGAGTGGTTGGTTGTTTATAAAAACGAGACAAGGACTAAAAATGTAAAATTTTTGAAATCTGGCAATAGGTGCTGCGCACCGTGCATAAATTCAGATTTTATCTGATTTTTGTTTTTACGTTTTTGCTTCGTTGGACCTTTTTGTTAACTGAAAGTTCTTAAGTATGATTCGTTATGAACTTAGGAAAGTTCAATAGGTGTTTTCTTGGTATTAGGACTTATATAATTGATTCCGGGAGTTATTCCGACACTGGTTCCGACAAAATAAAGACACAATATGTACGAGCTAGAGAAATATGAACACTGTAAAAAGAGTAATTGGAGATTCGAACCGATTAAGTAACTGAGAATCACCCGAATTTTAGACGGTTGTCACAGTTTGAATGTTTGATTTATCGTGTGTGCATCTCATAATGATTGTGTCACTTGATTCATTCCAATGTTTGCCATAATACGAAAATATAGTATCAAATATGAATATAAGTACATATAAACATAAATGACTTTACGAATGAATATAATAAGAATGTCTTTTATGAATGAATACCAATGTGAATGAATTACGATGAATATAATACAAAAAGTATACATATAAACCGGATTATAAGTGAGTATATAAACATGAATATAAGTTTTAATATGAATATAAGTATGAATCTCAATATGAATATAAGTCTGAATATACACATAAATATAAGTATGAATATAAACGTAAATATGAATATGAATCACCATATTACTATATGTATGAATATAGACATAAAATATAAATGTGAACATAAGTATGAATTAAACATAAAAGTATGAATATAAGTATGAATATGAATGTCATGATACAGCCCAAAGATTATATAATAAAAAGGGCATCGAGTTTACTCACATGATTAAATACGGAGGTAGATACGGATACTAGATTATGAATACGGAATACGTTGAAAGGAACACCAAACTTGCTTGTAACGACCCGAAAATATTTAAAGGACTATTTTTGTAATAAGTTTTATGTATAAAGAACTTAAGTTATTAAGTTTGTGGTCAAAAAGGACTAATTTTGTAAATAATGTTGCATTTTGGGCCAAAGTTGTCATTATGGCAAACTATAGGGTTATATATGTAAGTTTTGAATTAATTCCTTACTTCATTGTTAAGAAAGGAAAAGTAAGATATATATGTGTGTGTAACTCATGTGATAAAGAGAGAAGAAAGAAAGAGATAAGAAAAACTTAGTTCGTTATTCTTTCGGCGACGATTCGGTGTTTGTTTTTCGTCGGATAAATAAACGGAAAGCATATTTTCATTCCTAGAGTCGAGGGGAACGTTTCGACATAAACGAAGGTTGAAAAAAACGAGTTTTGATTCGGAGTTATTCGAAGCCGTATTTTATAGGCTCATGTTGATCGTGTTTGTATCGCTAGGGCGATTTCATTTGTCAAGGACTGAGGTGAGTACAATATGATTTATAAAACCGAGCATAAAAATAAAAGTAATGTTTTGAAAGGTGTTTAATGTTTCAAAAGATATTTGAAACGTGTAAAGACGTTTTGAAAGTAACGTTGTTGTTGTACGACGTTGTTTATATAAAACGATATTTTAATCATTAAAAGATGAACCCGAACGGAATATCGGAATTATGTGGTATGGGTAAAACGTGGTTGCCCATACATGATAATTACGGGTGGTTGTAGCTACCCGTATGTTTGGATGACACGTAGTAGTTAACTACATGTATCCTTATTGTTATTATAATTTATTTGTCATGTAAAATAAATTATGTGAAAGCTGTTGGTAAAGGCCTCAGGCATGAGTGGTTGTAACTACTCATGTTTAGTGGTGTGCAATGCGATGAGGTACACATCTATATATGATTATATAATTGTTGTGTTGTTACTTATGCATTATAAGGAGCATGCCTTAGTTTTGCATAAGGGGACTTGATTACGGGTAGTCGTAGCTGCTCGTAGATTTATGTTGAGACCTAGTACCATTGACTAGGTGAAAGTGCTAGCCATTGTGTTTTGTTCTGATCGTTGGATCGGGATAGTTGCGGGGAATTCTAGACCTCCTTTGCAACACGTGGTTTTGAGCGTTGGGTCATACTTGAGTGATGTCTTGATCTCGAGAGGTCAACCGCAACCATCACGTGGGAATGGGGAGGTGCAGTCTTTGACGCATCGTAGATCCTTTCCTTAACGACAAGGCATATTTATATTCTAAGTCGGAGTAGTGAAAGCCTACATTTCGGGGTATTATAAATATTGGGATTCGCGCCCCAATATTTATAATATTATGCGAAATGTGCGAGTAGCGAACGGGGTAGTAGCCCCTAGGGCATATGTGGGACCCTACTGGATTATTTACTTAGCGATTGTTTAGACCATAGTAAAGTGATAAGTGCATTACTTGGAGAATTACTTGTCATATGCATGCTATTATCATATTATTGAATTGTTTCCATTTATATCTGCTTGTAAGGTTGCGGGTATGGTTTGGGAATTTGTAAAGACGAAGTTTGTTTATATTAAATGTTTTAATAGTCTTTACTATTTATTGTCTCACCAGCTTTAGCTGATACTCTTTTCCCAAATTGTGTCTTTTGCTCGTAGGTGGCTTTAGCCGTGCTTGGTGAGTCGGGATTACTTGGGTAGCTTGATGTCCCCAACTGTTTATCATTGCCAAATGATTAATGTTCAACATTTTTATAATGTGAGTTTTAACGTAACGAATGGTTTAATTAATGAAATAGTTTTTCGAACCGCTAATCACGTTTTAGTAACGTTTTCCGCTGTGTTACTTTCGATTACATAAAAAGTTTTTGTTAAACGTGATTCTAGAAAACCAGGTCGTTACATTGCTTTTACAAATCTAGAAATAAGAATAAATATGAATAAGAATATATCATGAAATTAGAGTGTTCTAGATTAGAGTTTGAATAGACAAGATTAATAAGATGATGATGGTAAGCTTGAGTAACATAAAAGATAAACATGATTATGGATTATTATGATGAAAAACAATAGAATTGGGAACCTTTACAGTCGATTATGGGAGGCTTGAAGTTTAGATTATGGAGCTTTGTGTTGGTTCGATTTTTGACAAGAAGAAATCAATTTATAGAGTTTCAAATGTGATAAAGAAAGGTCAAAATGTAACTCCCTAATAATCAACTCCAAATTTAATTATTATAGGTTACAAAAAGAAATGGTTAAAGAGGTGTTTAAAGCCATAAATAAGAAATGTGTAACTATTAGTCTACCACCAAACTTGAAGGCTAAGAACAAGGAAAATGTTTGGAAGGTTTAAAGTATTTGCCATGAATGCAAACATACATACATACATACATAGTTTTCTTTGCATGCATGTATTAATTAAACTACTTGTGTTAACACATTATTAGAATTACTTGCATTTATATAAGTCCATGTGTATTAAACACATTTTAGTGTACATTAATGTACACATGCAAGATAACACATTAATAATGTTACATGATATAATAAACAAGGTTTAAATAAAATTAAGATAACCCAAATATACATAACTCAAATCGAACTTTTATAAATCGTCAAATGTATACAATTACAAAGTCCGAATTAAAGTTACAAGTCAAATATCGGGTCGGATTCGGGCACGGTGTTACAATCTCCACAACTTTAAAGATTTTCGTCCTCGAAAATTATGGTTGACTAGTACCCGGTTGATTTTTGAATAAGTGCGGATATTTGGATTTCATGTGATCTTCTTGTTCCCATGTAAACTCTGGTCCACGTTTAGATTCCCAACGTACTTTCACTATTGGAATTGAACTTCTCCTTAGTTTCTTGATTTAACGGTCTAAGATTTCAACAGGTCGCTCTACGAAGTGCATAGTCGAATCGATTTGGATTTCATCCAATGGTACATGTAGATTTTCATCAGCTAGACATTTTCGCAAATTAGATACATGAAAGACTGGATGAACATTCTCTAGTTCGGTCGGTAACTCAAAACTTACCCACACGCTCGATAATTCTGAAGGGTCCAACGTATCTCGGGGCAAGCTTCCCTTTCTTGCTGAATCGTACCACGCCTTTCCAAGGTGAAACCTTGAGAAGAACGCGATCATCAACGACAAATTCAAGAGGCTTTCTACGCTTATCGACGTAACTTTTCTGACGACTACGAGCGGTGGTGAGGTTTTCGCGTAATTTTACGATTTTATCCGTTGTCTCTTGTATCAATTCGGGTCCAGTTATTTGCGTTTCCCCAATGTCTTTCCAACATACTGACGATCTACATTTACGACCATATAAAGCTTCATAAGGGGCCATGTTTGCACTCGTATGATGACTGTTGTTGTAGGAGAATTCGATAAGTCCGAGGTGTGAGTCCCAACTACCACCGAAATCGATGACACAGGTTCTCAACAAATCCTCTAGTGTTTGAATAGTACGCTCCGATTGACCATCAGTTTGAGGATGGTAAGCGGTACTGAGATTCAAGCGAGTTCCAAGTGCGGATTGAAGAGATCTCCAAAATCGAGATATGAATCGACCATCACGATCAGAAATGATGTCAAGCGGTACTCCATGAAGTCTTACGATTTCTTGAATGTAGATTTGAGTTAAGCGTTCGACCCGATAAGTTTCACAAATAGGAATGAAGTGAGCGACTTTAGTCAAACGATCAATGATTACCCAAATACTGTCGTAACCTTTTGATGAACGTGGAAGTTTGGTTATAAAGTCCATTGCAATGCCTTCCCATTTCCACAACGGGATTTCGGGTTGAGTTAACAAACCTAAGGGCTTTTGATGTTCGGCTTTAACCTTCAAACAAGTTAGACATTTTTGAACGAATAAGAATATATCCTTTTTCATGCCTGACCACCAATAGGAATGCTTCAAATTATGATACATTTTATCGGCACCGGGATGAATCGAGTATTGAGTATTATGAGCTTCTTTCATCACAAGATTACGAAGATCATCGATTGAAGGTATCCAAAGACGATTGTTGAAATAATGAAGACCGTTTGGTTTGATGATTAATTGATTTTCATTGCCACAACCCAATTCACTAGCCAAGTTTCCACCATTGATTATCTTCTGTTGCGCAATACCGATTAACGAATGAAGATCCGAAAGAACACGAATACTGTAGACTTTTGAATAAGGTTTACGACTCAAGGCGTCGGCAACAACGTTAGCCTTGCCAGGATGATATTTAATCTCACAGTCGTAATCATTAAGCAATTCAATCCATCTACGTTGCCTCATGTTTAGATCTTTTTGATTGAATATATGCTGAAGACTATGGTGATCCGTGTAAACAATACACTTCGTACCAAAGAGATAATGTCTCCACAAATTTAGAGAGAAGATAACCGCTCCAAGTTCGAGATCATGAACGGTATAATTGACTTCGTGCTTCTTCAATTGTCTTGATGCATAAGCTATAACTTTTCCTCGTTGCATTAACACACAACCAAGACCATTTCCCGATGCATCACAATATACCACGAAATCTTCGGTTCCATCAGGAAGACTAAGAACAGGAGCTTTACAAAGTTTGTCTTTAAGAATGTGAAATGCTGATTCTTGATCATCTCCCCAAACAAACTTCTCAGTTTTACGAGTAATCTTCGTCAAAGGAATAGCGATCTTTGAGAAGTTTTCGATGAAACGACGATAATAGCCTGCCAACCCAAGAAAAGATCGAATCTCAGAAGGATTAGTTGGAATAGGCCAGTTACGAACGACCTCGATCTTAGTGGGATCAACGTGTATTCCCTTCGCATCAACTACATGACCCGAAAATTTAACTTCCTTGAGCCAAAATTCGCACTTCGAGAATTTAGCATAAAGCTTTTCTTTCTTGAGGAGTTCTAGAGAAAGTCGCAAATGAGTTTCATGCTCGGCTTTGGATTTTGAATAAATGAGAATATCATCGATAAAGACTATGACGAATTTTTCGAGGTATGGTTTACAAACGCGATTCATTAGATCCATGAAAACAGCAGGTGCGTTTGTGAGTCCAAATGGCATAACCATAAACTCGAAATGACCATAGCGAGTTCGGAAGGCAGTTTTAGGAATGTCTTCTTCGGCTACCCTAAGTTGATGATAGCCCGAACGAAGGTCTATCTTAGAGAAACAAGTAGCACCTTGCAATTGATCAAACAAGTCGTCGATTCGAGGTAAAGGATAACGATTCTTGATGGTAAGTTTGTTAAGTTCACGGTAATCGATGCACATCCGAATAAAACCCTTGTCGGTTAGTTCTTGCAATTGGATTGAAAGCTCTTGCATTTCCGAAGGAGCGAGACGATAAGGAGCTTTGGCAATAGGAGTTGCATTAGGAATGAGATCAATACGGAATTCCACTTGTCGTACAGGAGGTAATCCAGATACGTCTTTGGGAAAGACTTCGGGGAAATCCCGAATGATGGGAATATCTTCAAGTTTGAGCGCTTCTTTCCTTGTATCAATGATGTGAGCTAGAAACGCAGGATAACATGGAAGATCCTTCTTATGCTTACGCAAGTAGCTATAAGCTTGCGTACAGGACATGAGTTGAAGTCCCTTTGATTTTGTTTCACCACAAACCGTAAGAATACTACCATCAGCACACGGAATACGAATAGATTTATCAAAGCAAATGATCTCGGCATGATGTTGGGATAACCAATCCATCCAACGTCGAAACTACCCAAATTCATAGGCACTAAATCTATAGCGAAATCACGATTCCCTAGACTTAAGGTACAATCATTCAAAATAGAACTTAGTTTAAGAACCTTGCCATTGGCTACTTCGACACTAAGGGGATCATGCAACTTATTTCTTTTCAAAGCAAGCAAAGGTTCAAATTGGGTAGAGATAAAGCTACGATCGGCACCCAAATCAAATAAAATGGAAGCATAAATACCATTGATGAGAAACGTACCATTAACAACTTCGTTGTTGGCTTGAGCTTGTTGAGCATTAATGACAAAAGCTCGTCCACGACCAGCGGGTTGTTGTTGAATTGGTTGAACAAGTGGTGGCTGATTTTGCTGAGCGGGTGGAGGGTTTCCTTGACGATAAGGGCAATTACGAATAAAATGATTAGGATCGCCGCAACCAAAACACCCAAATCTAGGCATATGTGCTTGGATAGGAACAAGAGGAGGAGCAAAGGTATTGATTGTCATGGGCACAACTACATTTTGCCCAACCCTACAATACTGAGCAAAGTGACCAAACTTGTTGCACTTGGTGCACACTCTACAAGGTTTTCCTGCAGGATGATGATAGTTGCAACGGTTGCAAAGAGGGAAATTTCCGGTATAGGGTTTAGTATTTCCAGGAGCTTGATGAGTAGGGGCAGTGATTACAGTTTGTTTGGTGGGTTCAACAACAACGAAGGCTTTAGTTTATCCCCCTTCTTCTTCTTTCTAGATGACTTATCAGATTTCTTCGGTTCACTATCCTCCTTTCTCTTACCTTTACTAGAACGAACCAAAGTACCATCCTTAACATGATCATCGTTAATAGTAGCGGCTAGACGCACGGCTTCCTCTACCGTTGTCGGTCTACTACTACGAACACTGTCTCGAATAGTTGTTGGAAGACCACTTACATACTTATCGATTGCCATGGACATGGGAGTCACAAGACGAGGTACCAATAAGCTTAGTTCATGGAAACGCGTAGTGTACTCCGCGTTGTTTCCTCCAATTTGTTTCAAATTCTAGAATTCCTCATCCAACTTCTTAAGTTCGCTTTGCGGACAAAATTTTTGACAACCATCAAAACTCAGTTCGGGAACCCTAACTTATAACCTCGATACGCTATACTTGCTACTTGATATGACTAACTTTATGTGTTACGTGGTTACGTAGACACAACTCCTTAAGCTAAGCTCGATGTAACTCACACAAAAACTTTTAACGTAGGTTTACGTTACTTAAACAAAACATGCGTGTCTCGGAATCGAATTCGGAATCAAAGCATTAAATGAATCCTAATACCAAGAAAGCACTTAATGAACTTGCCTAAGTTCATCTCAAAACAAATCGTAAACTTTCAACTAACGAAGATGCTTAACGATAAAACGAACGAAAAACGAAAAAGGCAAAATCTGCCCTCCAGCGCGCCGCGGTGAGCCCGGTGCGCCGCGGTGGAGGGTACAGACCAACCATTTTTGTTAAGTTTCAAAACTTAACTAAACGAACTCAAACCCGAGCCCAACACTTTGGCTTCGGGTTAAACATGTTAGAGGGTCTTTTTGAGGTCTAGTAAATCCACTTTAAACACCTCACAACACTCATTTTACAAACACACACAAACACTCTCATTACTCACTCTCTCCCTCATTTCAAACTCTCTCCACAAACACTCTCTCTAGCCTTTCATTTACAGAGAATTAACACTCTGAAAATCACAGAAAAACCTTCATCGTAACACATTAAAATCATTCATAAACGAAAGGAGGAAAAGAGCATTTATCCATTTGGGTTATAAATCGATTTCTAGCATTATGGGTCAAAAATCACCAAGGGAACACTTCAATCTTCTTCAAATCACCATCTGTTCGGTATAAATCTCTCAAATCTTCTGTCTTTATAACATATACACTTTGCATGCATCATCTAACAACTAAAAACGAGTTTTTATAAAGATTTGAGGCTATTTATGAACAAAAACGGGTTTATATAAAATGGATGATTAGATCCATGAATATGTGGTTAAAAACACTAAAGAAACTATAAAACATCAAGTATTTATATGAATCTATGAATGCATGTCGAAATCTAACTTAAAAATAACGAATTTCATCAAAAACGATTTTTGGGTAAATGAACTTGGTCGAGACCGCGCCACGGTGCCTCCACCGCGAGGCAGTCATGGTGAACATATGACCGCGCCACGGTGCCCCCACCGCGAGGCGGTCGTGGTGAACTTGTGACCGCGACGCAGTGCCTCCACCGCGAGGCGGTCGTGTTGCAGACTTGTTACAAAACCTTATTTAAACCATTATTGAGCGTAACTTTAAACTTGTCGTTTTAAGATTATATATAAAACTGAATTTCATGAACTATAACCTGTAATAGGGTAACTTATTCAACATATAATCCCTATCTTGTTTTTATAAGTTAAATATTATTGTTATGACGATTGTAAGAGGGAAAGTGTTAAAAATTGGATTTAGAAACTATAGCGCCGAAGCGCTGCCAGATTTTAGTAAAACCAAATACAAACACTTTATAACATAAGCATTTCGTTGACTAACGATGGTATAAACTAATAAATAATGTTACTTACGCCAAAACTTGGTATAAAATAGGATTCCGGTGATTCCGAGCACTTTTCGAGCTTTTCCGAGCACGCTACGATCTTCGCAAACAGTGAGTTACAAACCCCTACTTTTAAATGCTTTTAAACATACTTTTGGGGTGAAATGCGAGTCTTAGGCTTAAACACCACTTTTAAGCTGAAACAAACTTTGAATACTTTTTCGAAACGACTTGATAGTTGAATACTATTACGAAACGATTTGATACTTGAAAACTATTACGATACGCTTTATTACTTGAATACTATTTCGAAACTATATTTTGCCGGCGTTGTTGATGATTTTGCCAACAATGCCGAGGAAACAAACAACTATTTTGCCAGCATCGTTGATGGTTTTGCCAACGATGTTGAGGATACAAACACTAAATTGCCAATGACTTGGCATCGATCGACATGTTGCGGACGTTGTACAACATGGTCGTGAGATGCTACGAAAATCCCATGCACTCCTACATAACTAGTTGCTATTAATCTCTGGGAGAGGACCGATAGGATTTATGGATAGCGCTATTAGGGTAGTTGCAAGACCCTCACCACAACGACAACAACAGATGGTGCATAATATTCTAGTGGGTAATTAATAGGCTTAGCAACGCAACGATACGATCATTGGGCAATACTTAGGATTGTCACATAGTCGCGCTATGTGGTCAACGCCTACGAACACGAATACGAATACTTATCGTCTTACACATGTGGATGGTTCCACCGCTGAGGTAATGACAAAACAAAACACGAATACTCATACTTTACGCATTGCTATGCGTAAACTATTTGAACACTATATTTTACGCATGGTTATGCGACAACTATTTGAACACTATATTTTACGCATGGTTATGCGACAACTATTTGAACACTATATTTTACGCATGGTTATGCAACAACTATTTGAACACTATATTTTACGCATGGTTATGCGACAACTATTTGAACACTATATTTTACGCATGGTTATGCGTCAACTATTTGAATGCTATACTTTACGCCATTGTTATGTGCGTCGAAACTCTAATGCTTTACTTAAACTTTGTAGCTCACTAACTACGTCTCCTGTAGTTAACACTTGACTCGTATTTTCAGGTAACGAGTAAGCTTGAGATTATGCTTGAACGCTTGGGGCTGATGACTTCAATAATGGGAACGGGTTCGGGTGACTTGTCTATGAACACTTGTTTTGTATTTCGGATATTTAAACGTTGTTTTAAACATTTGTAAACCTTTGAAGTTATGTTTCTTTTAATATAACTTGGTGTGGAATTATAAACTTGTGTATCGAATGCTATTTCTCTTCACATCCTGTCTTCCGCTTTAACGGGGTGTGACAGACTTGGTATAAGAGCGCAAGGTTATAGTGAATACCGATTTTTCAAAAATCAAACTATAACCAATTTCTAAAAACGAAAGATTTTATTTAACCAAAACGTGAAGGCATCGTTTAACTTGAATTATTCGTAGCCTGATCACCTATGAATAATTTGGACTAAATCATGCCAGGACGGGATTGGTAAACATTAAACGAACCTTCTCGGGAATTCTTGAAGTCAGACCCACATAGACCTAGATGCTATACTTAAGATACTCTATGTGCTCAGCTTATTACTAACACTAACATGAGTCGTATCTTCGATTAACTCGTTTCCGGTCTAGGCTTCGCCGAGAGGGGAAGAGTTAGCTGCGTTCGACACGAAACCCTATATGCTTTAGACTTATACTAAGATAACACTGAGACTTAGTGGGAATTTTATCCCATTCACCTTACCATGATGCGATGAAAGGAACGAATATAACCGTGTCAGGCAACGAGGTAGATACCCGACGTATACTCTTGAGAACTCACATCTTCCTACGAACCTGATATGCGATAGTGATAAGTGATCAAGGTATAGGAGCGCTGAATTAACATTATCGTAAGCTATTCATACAATCGTAAACTATTACATTACCGTATAACGACTCGGATTTGGACTGGTTTATACTGTCCCATGCCGACTATTTCTCCCTTTCTTTAGGCGGAGACAACACATTCTAAACTATCGACACCATATACACTTTATCCCACTAATATTTACGCGATGCCTCGTATGGAATCTGGAAAGTATTCCCACGTAAGACACATGAGTACAGTTTCAACTCGACATACTAAGTGACACACCCAAGATATCCGATAACTAAGAATTGACACTGGAAGACATGATGGGTTAACGCGACAAGTTTACGGATCTCCAGAAATGATCCAGAAGCCGATGTATCATGACACTCGTATTCGCAAACTATCACTCGACATACTTCATACCAAATAAACGATACATAGGGCAGTCCAGAAAACTTGATGCTAACTGTGGAATTGCTACACATAAGAGTCCTGAAAACCACTATCCTCATTCGTTCGCTTTAGTATACGCAATATTGTAAACTTCGGTCGCGCACTTATTCTAATCTTAATTACATGATATGCCCCTAACATAAACATGTATATCTCATACCTTACATTCATTTATTGACATTATTATTATGCAAAATAATGTACAATAATTGATCGAACTCGATTACGGGGCTAGCATTTACGAAATCGCAAGGATATCGCAAACTTATCTAGGGAATCGTTGGTCAGTGTGGATTCCTAGGCTTGAATACGAATCTAAGGTAACTTCAAACCAAGGTAGGTTTTGAAAGTATATCCTAAAACGAAGGATCATCACGAAGATATGATCACATTCTTATGATTACGATAAACCACCGAATAGATAATTGTCAAACATGTTGAAGTCATGTCTCTACAAGGAAATCATCTAAACATCTACGCTACAATAAGACCTTATTCACACAAGGCGACATGGAGAGGTCAAGGCTAAACCTTATACCCGAAAAACACTTACGACCGGGGTTAGGGCTCGTTGCTATTTAACCAAGAAGGTTTCCCAGGGAAACCAATTAGTAGTAAGGGAGTACCGGAAGTATTTCCTGGTGACTTGCCCGAACTGTTACTAGTCCATTAAGAGAACTTAAACATTAACTCAATACTCATCACAAACCTTGCGGCCCGAGCATCATACAAGTTAGAGCCTTCGCGATAGGAACTGAGGAAGCGAGATACGACCCCCGAGTAGTTGCAGCTTTGACGCAGTAATAGAAATGGATTGGTTGACCATCCAAGATGCGAAGATATTTTGCTTAGATAAGACGATTCATATGCCATTAGGATATGGGAAGGAATTGATAGTACGAGGAGATAGGCCGGGACAAACTTCGAAACTTATATCGGTGATTTAAATGCACCAATACCCTAATAAAGACTGCCTTACATTGTTAGTAAACGCAAAGGACAAACCAACACAAGAAGCAGACCTTAAGGACATGCCGATAGTTAGAGGCTAACCGAAGGTATTTCCCGAAGAACTACTAGAACTACCACCCCCGAGGCAAGTAGAGCTGAGAATCGAAGAAATTCCTGGAGCGACACGAGTGGCAAGGACGCCATCCCAATTAACTCCGACCGAGATGCATGAACTATGCAACAAAGTTCAGGAATCATTGGATAAAGATTTATCCGACCAGGCTTATCACCATGGGGAGCGCCGATCCTATTCATTGAGAAGAAATATGGATCGTTCCGCATGTGTAAAAATTACCGAGAACTGAATAAGCTAACTGCCAAGAACAAACATCCTCTTCCATGGATCGATGACCTTTTCGACCAACTCCAAGGCGCAACCTACTTTTCAAAGATTGACCTAAGGTCCGGGTAACATCAAGTGTTGGTTTTCGAGGATGATATACCGAAAACCGCATTCCGCACTAGATACGGACACTACGAGTTCCTAGTAATGCCGTCTGGACTCACGAACGCACCAGGCGGTATTCATGGATTTGATGAATAGAGTATGCCGACCGTATCCAAACAAATTTGTTACTGTATTCATCGACGACCTTCTAATATACCGGTGTAACGAAGAGTATCACGTAGTTAGTGGATCCGAAATTCACATTGATCCATCAAAAATCGAAACTATACGGGATTGGAAAACTCTCAAAAGTCCGACAGAAATCCGCGAATTTTTAGGACTGGATGGTTTTTACCGACGATTCATTCAAGATTTCTCTAAAGGTAACTAAACCCCTAACGAAGTTAACTCAAAGGAACGAGAAGTTCAACTGGGGAGATGCACAAGAGCAAGCCTTTAATATCCTAAAACCGAAACTGTGCAATGCTCCAATTCTAACTCTTCCTGAGGGAAACGAAGACTTTGTAGCATATTGTGACGCATCTAACCTAGGATTAGGTTGTGTATTGATGCAACGAGATAAGGTCATAGCATACGCATCGCGACGACTTAAGAAGCACGAGGTCAATTACGCTACTCACGACTTAGAACTAGGAGAGATAGTTTTTGCCCTAAAAATCTGGAGACTTTATCTCTACGGAACCAAATGCACGGTATTCACGGACCATAGGAGTCTGCAACACACACTAGATCAGAAGCTACTTAACGAGAGGCAGAGGAGATGGTCGGAACTCCTTAGCGACTACGACTGCGATATTAAGTATCACCCTGGCAAAGCAAACGTCGTAGCAGATGCCTTGAGTAGGAAAGAAAGGCAACAAACGACTCGAGTACGTGCAATAGGAATCTACATTAAACCCGACTTGAGGACGCGTATAGCAAGTGCCCAACATGAGGCTCTGAAGGCAGATAACATAAAGGTCGAGACCTTGCACAAACACGATAAGGATTTTGTAAGGAAAAGCGACGATGTCTACTAATTTAAGGATCGAGCTTGGATTCCTACGACTAACGAATTGAGGAAGGCCATTATGGATGAAGCACACCGAACACGATATTCCATTAATCCAGGGTCGAGCAAGATGTACAAGGACCTCAAGGAACATTATTGGTGGCCTGGAATGAAAAAGAGATGTTGCTTTATACGTAGAGAAATGCCTCACTTGTGCGAAAGTGAAGGCCGAATATCAAAAGCCATTCGGGTTACTACAACAACCTGAAATTCCCAAATGGAAATGGGAACAAATCACAATGGACTTCGTCACAAAATTACCTCGAACATCAAAGGGTAACAACATGATCTGGGTTGTAGTAGATCGACTAACGAAGTCAGCATACTTTATTCCCATCAAGGAAAGTTTTAACGTGGAAAAACTTGTCCATATACACATCAACGAGGTAGTGACTCGTCACGGAATACCCACATCAATTATCTCTGACAGAGATACTCGCTTCACTTTCAGATTTTGGAAGACATTCCAAGAATCGTTTGGACACTCGATTAGATTTAAGCACG
Source organism: Senecio squalidus (assembly GCA_910822075.1). Classification (NCBI taxonomy): domain Eukaryota; kingdom Viridiplantae; phylum Streptophyta; class Magnoliopsida; order Asterales; family Asteraceae; genus Senecio; species Senecio squalidus. The sequence continues at coordinate 33,965,829 of CAJVGC010000591.1, read as the reverse complement.
ACTTACTATCCACGGACCGATGGTCAAAGCGAACGTGCAATACAAATCCTAGAGGATATGTTGAGATCATGTGTTATCGACTTCGGAGGAAGTTGGGATAACCACTCACCAAGAATAGGATTCTCTTATAACTAATTAGCATGGATGTAGTACAAGGAGCGATCGATAGATCACATCGATAAAGGAACGACTAAGACAACTAGGAGTCGTCAAACGATTTACGCTGATGTGCGTAGAAAAGACTTAGAAACTCAAAACAATGACAAAGTACTTCTAAAGGTGTCACCTTGGAAAGGTGCAATACGCCACAGAAAACATGGAAAACTCAGCCCAAGATATGTAGGACCATTTCAGATACTCGAAAGAGTAGGTCCAATAGCATATCGTTTGGAGCTACCTATAGAACTCGGTAACATACATAACACTTTTCATGTGTCGAGACTGAAAAAGTGCTTATCGGACGAAACACTTATCACACTCTAGAAGAAGTACAACTAGACGAAAAGCTACAATTTGTCGAGGAACCGATTGAAATCATAGATCGCGAAACTAAGAAACTGAGGCACAGTAAAATCCCCATAGTGAGGGTGCGATGGAACGCAAAACAAGGCCTCGAATATACCTGGGAACGAGAGGATCAGATGATGCTTAAGTTTCCTCATCTCTTCACTTCTCCCACAACGAATACTACAAGTTGAAATTTCGGGACGAAATTCTTTCAACGTGGGGAGAATGTGACAACCGTCAAAACTCAGTTCGGGAACCCTAACTTATAACCTCGATACGCTATACTTGCTACTTGATATGACTAACTTTATGTGTTACGTGGTTACGTAGACACAACTCCTTAAGCTAAGCTCGATGTAACTCACAGAAAAACTTTTAACGTAGGTTTACGTTACTTAAACAAAACATGTGTGTCTCGGAATCGAATTCGGAATCAAAGCATTAAATGAATCCTAATACCAAGAAAGCACTTAATTAACTTGCCTAAGTTCATCTCAAAACAAATCGTAAACTTTCAACTAACGAAGATGCTTAACGATAAAACGAACGAAAAACGAAAAAGGCAAAATCTGCCCTCCAGCGCGCCGCGGTGAGCCCAGTGCGCCGCGGTGGAGGGTACAGACCAACCATTTTTGTTAAGTTTCAAAACTTAACTAAACGAACTCAAACCCGAGCCCAACACTTTGGCTCCGGGTTAAACATGTTAGAGGGTCTTTTTGAGGTCTAGTAAATCCACTTTAAACACCTCACAACACTCATTTTACAAACACACACAAACACTCTCACTACCCCTCATTTCAAACTCTCTCCACAAACACTCTCTCTAGCCTTTCATTTACAGAGAATTAACACTCTGAAAATCACAGAAAAACCTTCATCTTAACACATAAAAATCATTCATAAACGAAAGGAGGAAAGGAGCATTTATCCATTTGGGTTATAAATCGATTTCTAGCATTATGGGTCAAAAATCACCAAGGGAACACTTCAATCTTCTTCAAATCACCATCTATTCGGTATAAATCTCTCAAATCTTCTGTCTTTATAACATATACACTTTGCATGCATCATCTAACAACTAAAAACGAGTTTTTATAAAGATTTGAGGCTATTTATGAACAAAAACGGGTTTATATAAAATGGATGATTAGATCCATGAATTTGTGGTTAAAAACACTAAAGAAACTATAAAACATCAAGTATTTATATGAATCTATGAATGCATGTCGAAATCTAACTTAAAAATAACGAATTTCATCAAAAACGATTTTGGGGTAAATGAACTTGGTCGCGACCGCGCCACGGTGCCTCCACCGCGAGGCACTCATGGTGAACATATGACCGCGCCACGGTGCCCCCACCGCGAGGCGGTCGTGGTGAACTTGTGACCGCGACGCAGTGCCTCCACCGCGAGGCGGTCGTGTTGCAGACTTGTTACAAAACCTTATTTAAACCATTATTGAGCGTAACTTTAAACTTGTCGTTTTAAGATTATATATAAAACTGAATTTCATGAACTATAACCTGTAACAGGGTAACTTATTCAACATATAATCCCTATCTTGTTTTTATAAGTTAAAGATTATTGTTATGACGATTGTAAGAGGGAAAGTGTTAAAAATTGGATTTAGAAACTATAGCGCCGAAGCGTTGCTCGATTTTAGTAAAACCAAATACAAACACTTTATAACATAAGCATTTCGTTGACTAACGATGGTATAAACTAATAAATAATGTTACTTACGCCAAAACTTGGTATAAAATAGGATTCCGGTGATTCCGAGCACTTTTCGAGCTTTTCCGAGCACGCTACGATCTTCGCAAACAGTGAGTTACAAACCCCTACTTTTAAATGCTTTTAAACATATTTTTGGGGTGAAATGCGAGTCTTAGGCTTAAACACCACTTTTAAGCTGAAACAAACTTTGAATACTTTTTCGAAACGACTTGATGGTTGAATACTATTACGAAAAGATTTGATACTTGAAAACTATTACGATACGCTTTATTACTTGAATACTATTTCGAAACTATATTTTGCCGGCATTGTTGCCAACAATGCCGAGGAAACAAACAACTATTTTGCCAGCATCGTTGATGGTTTTGCCAACGATGTTGAGGATACAAACACTAAATTGCCAATGACTTGGCATCGATCGACATGTTGCGGACGTTGTACAACATGGTCGTGAGATGCTACGAAAATCCCATGCACTCCTACATAACTAGTTGCTATTAATCTCTGGGAGAGGACCGATAGGATTTATGGATAGCGCTATTAGGGTAGTTGCAAGACCCTCACCACAACGACAACAACAGATGGTGCATAATATTCTAGTGGGTAATTAATAGGCTTAGCAACGCAACGATACGATCATTGGGCAATACTTAGGATTGTCACATAGTCGCGCTATGTGGTCAACGCCTACGAACACGAATACGAATACTTATCGTCTTACACATGTGGATGGTTCCACCGCTGAGGTAATGACAAAACAAAACACGAATACTCATACTTTACGCATTGCTATGCGTCAACTATTTGAACACTATATTTTACGCATGGTTATGCGACAACTATTTGAACACTATATTTTACGTATGGTTATGCGACAACTATTTGAACACTATATTTTACGCATGGTTATGCGACAACTATTTGAACACTATATTTTACGCATGGTTATGCGTCAACTATTTGAATGCTATACTTTACGCCATTGTTATGTGCGTCGAAACTCTAATGCTTTACTTAAACTTTGTAGCTCACTAACTACGTCTCCCGTAGTTAACACTTGACTCGTATTTTCAGGTAACGAGTAAGCTTGAGATTATGCTTGAACGCTTGGGGCTGATGACTTCAAGAATGGGAAAGGGTTCGGGTGACTTGGCTATGAACACTTGTTTTGTATTTCGGATATTTAAACGTTGTTTTAAACATTTGTAAACCTTTGAAGTTATGTTTCTTTTAATATAACTTGGTGTGGAATTATAAACTTGTGTATCGAATGCTATTGCTCTTCACATCCTGTCTTCCGCTTTAACGGGGTGTGACAAAATTCTTCGGTCATAATCTGTCTGAATAAGGCCCAATCCATTTCATGAGCTATCTCCATTCCACGAGTCATTTTCTCTTGGTTCCACCAAGTAAGAGCACGACCACTAAAGACACTAGCAGCGTATTTCACATGGAGATGAACAGGGGTTTCAGCTATTGAGAAAATGCTTTCAATATTTTCAAACCATTACAGCAAAGCAGTTGCACCATCGTTACCTACAAACTTAGGAGGATTGCAAGTAGTGAAGTTCTTAAGCGATGCTCCACCATGATTGCCAACGGGAGCTTGTGCAGGAGTTTGAGTAGCTTGAAACTGTTGGATGGCTAGCGGGATCGCATTAGCCATTTGGCGAGAAACCATGGCTGCGAGACGACGTTGGTTGTTGCGTTGACGGTTGACAGCGTTGTTCAACATGCTGAAAATAAGAATGAATAAAGATTAGACTTTAACGAGTAACGATAATTGACTGGGCGTACGCTTAACAATGACCAACGAATGATTTAACGAATGATTAACAGGTAATTAACGAATGAGTAATGAATAATTAATGGATGATTAACGAATGATTATTGATTCACGTATGATTAACGTATCCGTATCACTCACGTATAATGTTTAAAGAAATCATAAAATAATGAATATATAAATACGTATAAATACGAATAAAATTGATTTTTGAGGGTTACGGTTAAATCCGTAGAAATTCTCGACATATCAAGAATACCAACTCCAAAGAATCATATCGTGACCTAGGAGAGGATGACTCTCGTTCAAATTTCCCAGTTTGGTATATGTAATTGTAACGAGATACCGCTCTAGACAGAAATTGAACTACCGATCTTCCAAACCTTACAGCCTTATAACATGAACTTTTAGAATTTTAATTCAAGACGAGAAGGGTAAAACATTTCATTATTAAAGATTTTGTTTAAGTGTCGCGCTTTGGCTTAGGAGAGGAGTGTTCGTCGAGAGTTTACGAACCAGTATCGTTAACGCTCTCTCGATTAGTCACATCCAAACCTTACAGTTACTACGCAAACAAGTACTAAATCTTCAATAAGGTTTAGAAATATATATATATAGTATTTATAATTTTTTATTTTTTTTTGAAAACGACGAATGAAGAATCTCTCAAAAGAATTTAGTAAGAGGAACACAAAAATTAGTTAAAAACAATTTTTATGATGCATGAACACACGAGGACGTGTGTGGAGTGTAGCTTATAGACCAGGTCGTTTTCTAACCACCTAATTCCCTATAAACACGAGGTCTGATACCAACTGTAACACCCCGGCTAAAGCGGAATACACCAGAGGCATTAAAATTGTTCTTAACTCGTGTTCCTCTATTAGGTTATAATAGACACATTTAATGGTTTAAATGAATGCATTAAAGATGAATAAATGTTTCACAGAAAAGTAACCAAAAAACGACAAAAGACTTAAATTATTCATTAATGTCATTAACTAGGTCCAAGCTCTTATGTTTTCTTCAAGCAAACCTATCCATTTCCTGTATCATGTAAAAAGGAAACGTCAATACAAAAGTATTGGTGAATAAACAAGTTTAAGACACGAGTATAAAGTATTAAAAAGATTACGTAATAAATAGTATAAAAGTAATATAAATGAATATGTAAAATGTAGTATAAAAGAATGTATAATAAAAGAATATATAAAGATTGTATATAGTAAGCAAGTATAATATGTGTATAATGGCATAACACGCTTTTGTATCAAGTCTGATGTATATCATATATGATCAAAGTCACATAGGGTCCGGTCGAGGGCCTCGAAATTCACAGTAACACGTAGGAATGTCTAATAACGGCCAATAGATCTATCACGTTTCCCGTTTAGTATATACATATAATGAATGATTGATTGTTTGAATGTTTGATTTATCGTGTGTGCATCCCATAATGATTGTGTCACTTGATTCATTCCAATGTTTGCCATAATACGAAAATATAGTATCAAATATGAATATAAGTACATATAAACATAAATGACTTTACGAATGAATATAATAAAAATGTCTTTTATGAATGAATACCAATATGAATGAATTACGATGAATATAATACAAAAAGTATACATATAAACCTGATTATAAGTGAGTATATAAAAATGAATATAAGTTTTAATATGAATATAAGTATGAATCTCAATATGAATATAAGTCTGAATATACACATAAATATAAGTATGAATATAAACATAAATATGAATATGAATCACCATATTACTATAAGTATGAATATAGACATAAAATATAAATGTGAACATAAGTATGAATTAAACATAAATGTATGAATATAAGTATGAATATGAATGTCATGATACAGCCCAAAGATTTATATAATAAAAAGGGCATCGAGTTTACTCACATGATTAAATACAGAGGTAGATACGGATACTAGATTATGAATATGGAATACGTTGAAAGGAACACCAAACTTGATTTTACAAATCTAGAAATAAGAATAAATATGAATAAGAATATATCATGAAATTAAAGTTTTCTAGATTAGAGTTTGAATAGACAAGATTAATAAGATGATGATGGTAAGCTTGAGTAACATAAAAGATAAACATGATTATGGATTATTATGATGAAAAACAATAGAATTGGGAACCTTTACAATCGATTATGGGAGGCTTGAAGTTTTGATTATGGAGCTTTGTGTTGGTTCGATTTTTGACAAGAAGACATCAATTTATAGAGTTTGAAATGTGATAAAGAAAGGTCAAAATGTAACTCCCCTAATAATCAACTCCAAATTTAATTATCTTAGGTTACAAAAAGAAATGGTTAAAGAGGTGTTTAAAGCCATAAATAAGAAATGTGTAACTATTAGTCTACCACCAAACTTGAAGGCTAAGAACAAGGAAAATGTTTGGAAGGTTTAAAGTATTTGCCATGATTGCAAACATACATACATACATACATACATAGTTTTCTTTGCAAGCATGTATTAATTAAACTACTTGTCTTAACACATTATTAGAATTACTTGCATTTATATAAGTCCATGTGTATTAAACACATTTTAGTGTACATTAATGTACACATGCAAGATAACACATTAATAATATTACATGATATAATAAACAAGGTTTAAATAAAATTAAAATAACCCAAATATACATAACTCAAATCGAACTTTTATAAATCCTCAAATGCATACAATTACAAAGTCCGGATTAAAGTTACAAGTCAAATATCGGGTCGGATTCGGGCACGGTGTTACAATTAGAAGGCGGAACGGTGTCGTGGAGGAGTTCCCTAAATTGAGGTGAGGCATTCAAAACATTGATGTCGTTGTTAGAGCCCGTGATACCAAAATAAGAATGCCAAATCCACAAATCATATGAGGCAACCGCTTCAAGCATGACAATTGGGTATCTATGATCACCTTGTGTGTATTGGCTCTTCCATGCGTTTGGACAGTTATCCCATGCCCAATGCATACAATCAATACTCCCAAGCATCACAGGGAACCCATGTCTTTCTTCATGTTTTGCATAAGTACGTTGAATATCGTCTTGTGTTGGCTTTCTTAAGTAAACGTTTTTATATAAATCGATAACACATTTACAAAAGTTATCTAAAGCCTCGTTTGATGTAGATTCCGCCATGTGTAGATATTCATCAAATGCATCGAAAGTGATTATGTATGCTAAAAGACGCATGACAAATGAACATTTTTGTATAGCGGTAAAACTTAGTTTGTCCGTAGCATCTAATCGAGTTGTAAAATTTTTAAAATGATTAGGAAGAGGTACTTGAGAGTAGTTAAGAATACCGTCAACTATTCGGAGAAATAGCGACTTTCTCATCCGTTATCTTGGTCTGAACTGCTCCGGTGTGAAAATGCATCTTTCGTTAAAATAGTCTGCCATAAGTCGTTCGTTTTCCGCTACTCGATCTCTTTTTATGAATCTTTTTTTACCCCGAGCGTTTGAGCTTTCAATAGCTTCTTATTCGTCGTAATAAGCCTCTCCGGCCATCGTCGCCATCAGGAAAATTGTTTCATCATCATAATAGTCGGAACTTGACAAATTCATTTTAAAAGACATTTTTTAGATAAGTAGATTGTGGTTTTTTGAGTTTTTAAGTTTGGTATTTATAGAAAAATAGTTAAAGGTTAAAAAAAATCAAACGGCTACTTTTTCAAAAAAAAAAAGAAAATTAAATCTAACGATATTATTAATTAAAAAATAATTTAATTTTCCTAACGCATCTTACGAATGTAACGCAAGTTACGTATATAACGCACGTTACGTATGTAACGCAGCCGGCCAGCCATGACTCTAAAAGGACTATTTGGTTTCATTCCATGCCTCATCACATTTTTATTGTTACATCTATATAAAATAACCATTTTAGGTACCTTTTAAATGTTCGTTGAAAGGTTAACAACAAACACCATCTTCGGTCACCGTCATTCACCACCTTAAACAACTAACATTTCAAACGACTAAATTAGACCGTTTCTAAGAAATTGGTACAAACACGAGTACCATTAATACAACTAACTCTATTACTAAGAAATTGGTACAAACACGAGTACCATTAATACAAATTAGACCATTTCTATTATATAAGGACTAGAGCGAAAAAAAATGCCCCTTAGCCCATGAGCCCCGACCAACTTGCACCTTCCTTGGGTCGGGCCTAATTAGAGCGAGATTAAAGGTTTTAAAATGAAATAGGTTGTGTGGTGGTTGAAGTAGAAATATATATATATATATATATATATATATATATATATATATATATATATATATATATATATATATATATATATATATATATATATATATATATATATATATATATATATATATATATATATAGCGACTGATTCATGCGAGAACTCTTATTTCTGCGAGAACTGTTACAAAAAGGGTCAATTAACATGTTATAATGTCTATTGACATCTAAAAACTATTGAATGTTAAAAATCTAGTAAAAATATAAATGAAAAATTAAAAAAAATTGTATGTAAACACGCATATTTAGAATTGTTCACATGTTGTCACACCCCGCTAAAGCGGAAACACGGAATGTGAAGAGCAAAGAATCATTTCACGGGTTACACTAGAAATAACGGTTCGAGTCATTAAGATTTAAATTAAAAAGTACAAGTCAAAGATACAACCAAGTTTCAATATAAGACCATAGTACATAACAAAAGTGTTTTAATTAAAATTCCCAAAATAAAGTCTTCTCCCCAAGTACACTTCACATGATGGACTTGACCCGTCCGAGCAATGCACTTCATAACTTACGCTTAATTCCTGAAACATGAGATAAAGTGTCAACTACGAAGACGTAGTGAGTGAGTTATAGTTTATGATTTGAAGAAAAGTTCAATTTAAGAGTTCAAGTCATAGAATTCCAAGATAAGATCAGATACTTAGAATTCGAGAGTAACTTAATTAAATTTAAGTGCTTAAAATTCAAGAATGACCAAATTTCAAGACAATTTCAAGTACTTTAGAATAAATTTAAGTAAGTTTAAAAATGAGTTCAAGTACGACCACAGTAAGTCTAAGTCAGATACAAAGTCAAATAGTGTAGCGAGCAAACGGGGTCGTAGTCATTACCTCAGCGGTGGATTAATCCACATGTGCAAGACAGAACGTAAGTATATGCGTAATATAGACCTATGATCCTCGAGTTGTACCAACCGCTAAGCTTAACATACGTAAGATTTAGTCTACACACTAATCCGATTCTGGTCAAGAACTGCCCACTAGTCAAGTCTAAGTCAAAGTCCGCGAGGACATAGCAATATGTACCTTGGTCGCTACCCATTGGTAAGGAGTGACCACTCCTAAATATCGATATCCATAATTTATGCTAACGGCTATTGTTAATAGTGTGTATAGTTGCCCGAGAAAAATTGTGGGACTTTGATCGAACAGTTTTTAAAAGTCCTTTAGTCTGTACTTACGGCATTATATTCTCACCTAGGGTTTAGCACTTAAATACAACCAAGCTATCAATGTCTATTCAAATATCCATAGAGGCAAACCTAGGGAGTCTAAAGTAAGCCAATCCGAACAATTGATGTGGTCTACGCATATTAGTCAAAATAGTCCATAAGTTCAATACGTCCAATGGTTCAAAAGTCAAAATAGTTTATAAGTCCAAAAGTCAAACCAGATCAAATAGTTCAAAAGTCAAAATAGTTTATAAGTCCAAAAGTCAAACTAGATCAAATAGTTCAAAAGTCAAAATAGTTTATAAGTCCAAAAGTCAAACTAGATCAAATAGTTCAAAAGTCAAAATAGTTTATAAGTCCAAAAGTCAAACTAGATCAAATAGTTCAAAAGTCAAAATAGTTTGTCAAGTTCACAAAAGTTTGATCTCATGTTTCCCCCAAAAGAGTACTTAAAATGGTAAAAGATAGGATGGGTGTAACTCACGGATTGCGAAGAAGTGAACTCGGAAACGGTCGGAAAGGAGCCGGGAATCACGGAATTGCCTAAGAATTACCAAGATTGTCCAAGAGTTAATGTCTTATTGAGTTACTTGTATAATAGGTTAGGCAACTTTTGTTTAGTTTAGGTGTTAAAGTCCAAAATTTGGTCCGGAGCGATTAACGTTTATTTTTAATTTGTAAGTTCAAGGTTAGAGTTATTAATATGATAAACATGTTTTGGTTACTGAAATGGCTTAGGTTTTCTAACGAAATTTGGGCAGCGCTTCCGCGCCCAAATTTCATGTCCAAAACCTACAATCATTTCCGCTCACAAAACATACATATACACAAAATAACTTCACCACAAGTCAAATAAGTCCAATACAAGTCATTGTTATTATCATTTTTATTTATCTCAGTCTTATAATAACATTTGTAAAAGTCCAGAACGTGTGTACAAGTTTTAGACGAATAAAACGACGATTTTCGGGGGAACGGCAGCTCGGTGCTGCGCACCTGAGCCTAGGTGCTGCGCACCTAGCTGCTGTTTCTTTCCCGTTTGGTGTTTTTCTTGCTAAAAACGTTTTGTGACACAAGGATTTCAACATGCAACCGGTGGATAACTTATAAAACATCATTATTATGGTTTCTAAACAACTTTTATTCACAAAAACATAGATCTAAGTGTCATTTAGATAAAAATCGTTTTTGTATGAAAAATGACACAAATCTTTATAAAAGCTCATTTTTGTTGTTTAGATTGTACATGCAATTAGTAAATATCATTCAAAACATCCTTTTAACAGTTTCTAATGTGCTTTTATTCACAGATTCACGGATTTAAAGAGTATTTCGGTTAAAAACGTTTTTGACCATAAAAGTCAAAGATTTGTATAAAGGCACATTTTCAACCGTTAGATCTTACATGCAATCGATTATTTATGTAAGAATAGTGAAAAGAAAGTAATCTACCGAAGGAAATCGAATGGATGAAACTTTTGGTTGGATTTGAGCTTCAAAAATCTTTACAAACTTGGTCCTTTTTTGAAATAAATGGCACCTCCTTGTTCCTCTAGATGTTCTGATCGATTTTGTATGGTTGAAAGGTTGATTTTATGGTGGAAAGTCTCTGGAAATGAAGGTGTTCTTGAAGAAGAATAGAGAGAAAATGCAAGTGTGTTTTTTTGGTGTGTGTAAAATGATTTAAGAAAATGAAAATGAAAATAAATAAAAGAGGAGTGTAATGATACACTTTGGGACTGTTATTTGCAGTAATTAAGTGGCTAGGGTCGAGATGGATTGGTTAAAAAGGTTACAAAAACGAGACAAGGACCAAACTTGAAAATATTTTGAAAACTGGAGGGTGGTGCTGCGCACCACACCAAGAGGTGCGGCGCACCGGGCGATTTTTCAGCATTTTTGGATTTTTCGTTTTTACGTTATTGCTTTGTTGGACCTTTTTGTTAATTGAAGGTTCTTAATTATGATCAGTTATGAACTTAGGAAAGTTCAATATGTGTTTTCTTGGTATTAGGACTTACAAAAATTGATTCCGGAAGTTATTCCGTCATTAATCCCGACAAGCACAGACTCAACAGTTACGAACTAGAACAAAGCGAATTACGATAAAAGAGTGACTAATGATTTTGAACCTATATAGCGACTGAACAAGTACCAGGAATTTTTGACGGTTGTCACATTCTCCCCGGGTTGAAAGAAATTTCGTCCCGAAATTTAGTTCGTCCCATAGAGAAGAAATGCCGTCGGATTATGGTGGATGCTCCTGACGAGTTTTGGCCCATGCGTCATCACGCGGTAGCGGGACTACGTCGGAGGTTCCACTGAACTCAGAGATGGGTACGAGGTTCGATCGATGCTAATTGTCCTTGGAGTCAACAACCTAAGTGTTTTAATAAGGAACTTGGCATAGCAGCAATTTTGACTTGGACTAGAGAAAGATGACAAAGGTCTCCTCCGAGGAACGCTTTACCAGTGTGAGGAGGGGCACGTAAGAACATTGGGGGACGGTCGGGAAAATTATAAACGATGAGAGGTCGGATTTGTCTATCCCGAGACTTAGATGACTGGTGTACTTCGGCTTAGATTGCCGCATTTCCAGAAGCAGACTGTCCTCCTTCCGTGGCGGTATCATAAGGAATACCCTATTGCCATCCAAGGGATTGAGGTTTTACTTCCAGGTGGTCGCGCGGCTCCTTGGCCGAGTACAAGAACGTTTTCGGTCCTTCGCGAATAGAGGTAGACGTAGGACCTTGCAAGTCGTCAACCGTCAGCTCCTAGCTGACAGGGCGGTGTTTGACACTTGCGTCCATGCATAGACTGATGGGTTCACACTTCGTGCTGGCACGGGGTCCGTGACGCAAGTGTACCCGATTAAAGACAGGCGAATTGCGAGAGGTGATGAGGTATAGTCGCGTTCATGGCGATTCTCAAGAGGGCACTTCAAAGAGAAGGGACATAGATCGACTAATGGTGGGGTGAGTTTCGGTGTCTTGCTTTGGCCTCGAGGTAAGTGAGGCACTTGGCGGAGTACGGGGTGGTGTCCTTACACAATGTCTGGCCAGAATAGTATTCTCGGGAACTCCGGTTACACCAAGTCGGATCCCGGATAAATGGAATAACAATTCGATGGCCCTTGACGGGTATGGGTTCGCGATTATCTTCGGACTTCAGAGCTCATGCTAGGGGCTTGGTACTACAAGTTACGTTTGGCCTGGTCTGAGTTCCTTCGAGGTTGACCATAGAGTCGGGAAGTGTCCTGCTCGGGGTCAGCGTTCGAATTTAGGGAAGTTGGCGTGCGATTCCTGACCGTGGAAGGGTTCTAGGGTGAGCTCGGGATGCTCACAGGATCTCCCTTGAGTAGGTGTGACTGTTGGCGAGGAGTAAGGTTATCAGTTATCCAGGTACGGCCTACACACCGTGTTCATTAAGTCCATGAATACCGGCGATGTGCTGTTTAGGCGTACTAACAGGGGGGGGGGGGGGGGGGCTTGGGTGGTTTGCATCGAGTTCGGAATATGCGGTCCTCGCAAGTGTTGGTCAACATGTCGCGAACCTGGTGATAACTCGGGCGGTGTCGACCTTCGAGAGGTGTGTTGCATCCTGCAACCACTCGGACTGATTGTCGATTCTCGGGGATGGTTATCGGTTCACTATGGTCTGCTTGGTGAGTTCATGACGCTTGGCGTACAACGGAGGGGTCTGTCTGTCGCTTGTTAGGGAAGATGGACTCCTCTGGTTGACTTTGTGTGGTAGAGTTAGAGTTGGGAGGTTCCTACAGCGGCTTTGGCTGCCTTAGCATCTCAAATGGTGCTAGTTGGTAGGGAGCCTTGGCTATTGGCGCCGTGCTAGGAACAAGGTTTATTTGGAATTTCCGCTCGTCACTCTCGGCGGTAGTCCGGCGATTTCTCAGGAAAACTTTGGATGGTCCTTGACCACAGAGGTGTCTTGGACTCGGCTTTCCTTAGATTTATACTCTACTTCGTGAGCGGAGGGTGCGTCGTAGTCCTTCACGGAATGCTAGTGAGTTTATCGGAACGAACGACCTTAACTCAATAGTGTAGTGGTTGGTTTATCCGACGGGGGCGTCAAGGTTTGATGGTTCGGTAAGGGCTGGGTCGGTGGGAGAATTGTAGGCAGACGGTGTTCTGGGGGTCCTAAATTTGCGTTGTGGCTGCGACTAATGGATCGTTGGCAAATTCGAAAGGAGAACTATCCGTAAAGCCTGAGGTCCTAAACTGATGAGATGTCCAATCTCTAAGGGGGCAAGGTTTTTCTTCAGTTCTCGAATTAAATAGCGCGGAAGGAAAGGGTCTTTTGACAGGGAACATACCAGTAGTTGCTTTGGGGCTCTGAGAGGCTTCCTCGGCTGTGATTGCGAGAGCACTGAGGGTCTCTGTGGTACGCTCTAAGAGACAATCCTCACGAAAGTGCTGGTTGCTCCCACATTCGAGACATAGTAGCCTTCTGTTCGCATTTTCTGGACAGCACCAGGGGTAGTGTCCCACTGTGTTGCAAAGTTTGCATACCGGGCACTGCCGGACATGGTGGAAAGGGCATCTGTTGCATCGGGTGTGCGGTCCGGTGTGGGTTCGAGGTATGATGGGGTATTCCTGGGTGGATACTAGTCCGGACATTTGTGGCGGAGTTTCCTTGTCTTGTTCTCCCTTGTTGGAAGAGAGCAGGAGAGGGAGGTAAGGGTGTTAGTTCCAAGGTCCTCGTTCTGCCTTAGCAGCATGTTCACGGCATTCACGGCATTGTCGGAAGAGGTGTCCGATTTTGTTGCACGCGTAGCACGCATGGCAGTCCCCAGTGTGATGCCGGTAGCACGTAGCCAGCACGATTCTGCAACAAAAGAATTTAGGTTGGGTTTAGAATGCGCGGATGAGATGTAATACGAATTACGATTTAAGTGATCATAGATAGTCACAGCAACGAGATTAACACGAATGATCAGTAGTTCACGCAAGATTTGACTTGGGATAGAACCATAGTGTTCACACACAAGTACAAAGTTCACAAGTCACGATAAATCAAATGATAAAAGATAGAATTTTTCATTAATAATAAGAAGTTTCGGTACACATGACAAAATTCACTGAGAGAAACATACAAGTGCAATACATAGAGGAATAATAATGTGGCTTAAGTCGTGTACAGTGGGAAAATTACGACTAAGCCGTACAGTACAATAAAAGGGGAATATGCCTAATAACGCTCTTCTAAAACATCATGGCGCGAGAGCTACGACAAGTGCTCCCATGACTATGCAAGCTCTGACGAGGCACTGGACGGTCCGGGCGGTGGCCTGAGCCGTCAGTATGATCCGCCGGGACTGCTGTGCTAGCTCATTTGCAGCATCGGAGACTTCAAATAAAAGAAGGCCCTGCTCCTGGGCTTCCTCGGCAAGTCCACGGACTTGGCGGTGTAAGTTGAGGAAGGCGTCCGGGGGAAGAGGCTGGTGAGTAGGTGGCATCATGGGTCGGGAGGTTCCGGACTCCTGCGCACGCCGTCTTTCCTCAATGAACTGACGATCCCATGCGTAACGCTCCGATATCGGAGTGCGAAAGGCGGGATCGTAGGGGTCCAAGAAAGACTGGGGAGGCGCGGGTCGGAACGGGCCCGACTGCGGATGTACAGGTGCTCCCGCATTGGGTCCTCGGGGCTGCGGTGCTGCAACGGGCACCAGTCTAGGAGGTGGAAGCACCGACCTTGGGATGGACCCGTGGCTGCTGCTGATGGTCTGGGAGGTGTCTTCTGTTGGGTCAGTCGTCTGGTGACGCTGACTCTCGGATGCGGTGTGGCCTTCGGAGGGTTTGTGAGAGGAAGAGGCGGCTCGGGGGAGTGATCGTGTCTGGGATCGAGAGTTCGAAGACTGAGACATGGCGTATCTGCGAATAGAGAGTTACATAAGTACGGGGAAACTAAGAATAGGAAAAACGTAAATAAAATGCATGCACGGGTCAATCATGTGAGTGTCGGGAATTGACAAGACCGGGAATTTATGGACTCAAAAACCGTTTAACGATAGCCTTTCATTTTCCGTTCTTGCATAATTCATTTTGAACTACGGGTGGTTGATCAAGTCACGCATAGTTGAAAAACTCAATTATGCAATTGTGGAAAATAACATACTAAAGTTTGAACCCGAAAATGACGTTTTCTGAAAAGCCTTGGTTATAGTTTTGGTTTCGAAAACTTTTTGAAAGATTTTAAAACCGTTTTCACTATAACCCGTGCTCTGATACCAAGTCTGTCACACCCCGCTAAAGCGGAAACACGGAATGTGAAGAGCAAAGAATCATTTCACGGGTTACACTAGAAATAACGGTTCGAGTCATTAAGATTTAAATTAAAAAGTACAAGTCAAAGATACAACCAAGTTTCAATATAAGACCATAGTACATAACAAAAGTGTTTTAATTAAAATTCCCAAAATAAGGTCTTCTCCCCAAGTACACTTCACATGATGGACTTGACCCGTCCGAGCAATGCACTTCATAACTTACGCTTAATTCCTGAAACATGAGATAAAGTGTCAACTACGAAGACGTAGTGAGTGAGTTACAGTTTATGATTTGAAGAAAAGTTCAATTTAAGAGTTCAAGTCAAAGAATTCCAAGATAAGATCAGATACTTAGAATTCGAGAGTAACTTAATTAAATTTAAGTGCTTAAAATTCAAGAATGACCAAATTTCAAGACAATTTCAAGTACTTTAGAATAAATTTAAGTAAGTTTAAAAATGAGTTCAAGTACGACCACAGTAAGTCTAAGTCAGATACAAAGTCAAATAGTGTAGCGAGCAAACGGGGTCGTAGTCATTACCTCAGCGGTGGATTAATCCACATGTGCTAATATAGACCTATGATCCTCGAGTTGTACCAACCGCTAAGCTTAACATACGTAAGATTTAGTCTACACACTAATCCGATTCTGGTCAAGAACTGCCCACTAGTCAAGTCTAAGTCAAAGTCCGCGAGGACATAGCAATATGTACCTTGGTCGCTACCCATTGGTAAGGAGTGACCACTCCTAAATATCGATATCCATAATTTATGCTAACGGCTATTGTTAATAGTGTGTATAGTTGCCCGAGAAAAATTGTGGGACTTTGATCGAACAGTTTTTAAAAGTCCTTTAGTCTGTACTTACGGCATTATATTCTCACCTAGGGTTTAGCACTTAAATACAACCAAGCTATCAATGTCTATTCAAATATCCAAAGAGGCAAACCTAGGGAGTCTAAAGTAAGCCAATCCGAACAATTGATGTGGTCTACGCATATTAGTCAAAATAGTCCATAAGTTCAATACGTCCAATGGTTCAAAAGTCAAAATAGTTTATAAGTCCAAAAGTCAAACCAGATCAAATAGTTCAAAAGTCAAAATAGTTTATAAGTCCAAAAGTCAAACCAGATCAAATAGTTCAAAAGTCAAAATAGTTTATAAGTCCAAAAGTCAAACTAGATCAAATAGTTCAAAAGTCAAAATAGTTTATAAGTCCAAAAGTCAAACTAGATCAAATAGTTCAAAAGTCAAAATAGTTTATAAGTCCAAAAGTCAAACTAGATCAAATAGTTCAAAAGTCAAAATAGTTTGTCAAGTTCACAAAAGTTTGATCTCATGTTTCCCCCAAAAGAGTACTTAAAATGGTAAAAGATAGGATGGGTGTAACTCACGGATTGCGAAGAAGTGAACTCGGAAACGGTCGGAAAGGAGCCGGGAATCACGGAATTGCCTAAGAATTACCAAGATTGTCCAAGAGTTAATGTCTTATTGAGTTACTTGTATAATAGGTTAGGCAACTTTTGTTTAGTTTAGGTGTTAAAGTCCAAAATTTGGTCCGGAGCGATTAACGATTTGTAAGTTCAAGGTTAGAGTTATTAATATGATAAACATGTTTTGGTTACTAAAATGGCTTAGGTTTTCTAACGAAATTTGGGCAGCGCTTCCGCGCCCAAATTTCATGTCCAAAACCTACAATCATTTCCGCTCACAAAACATACATATACACAAAATAACTTCACCACAAGTCAAATAAGTCCAATACAAGTCATTGTTATTATCATTTTTATTTATCTCAGTCTTATAATAACATTTGTAAAAGTCCAGAACGTGTGTACAAGTTTTAGACGAATAAAACGACGATTTTCGGGGGAACAGCAGCTCGGTGCTGCGCACCTGAGCCTAGGTGCTGCGCACCTAGCTGCTGTTTCTTACTCGTTTGGTGTTTTTCTTGCTAAAAACGTTTTGTGACACAAGGATTTCAACATGCAACCGGTGGATAACTTATAAAACATCATTATTATGGTTTCTAAACAACTTTTATTCACAAAAACATAGATCTAAGTGTCATTTTCGTTTTTGTATGAAAAATGACACAAATCTTTATAAAAGCTCATTTTTGTTGTTTAGATTGTACATGCAATTAGTAAATATCATTCAAAACATCCTTTTAACAGTTTCTAATGTGCTTTTATTCACAGATTCACGGATTTAAAGAGTATTTCGATTAAAAACGTTTTTGACCATAAAAGTCAAAGATTTGTATAAAGGCACATTTTCAACCGTTAGATCTTACATGCAATCGATTATTTATGTAAGAATAGTGAAAAGAAAGTAATCTACCGAAGGAAATCGAATGGATGAAACTTTTGGTCGGATTTGAGCTTCAAAAATCTTTACAAACTTGGTCCTTTTTTGAAATAAATGGCACCTCCTTGTTCCTCTAGATGTTCTGATCGATTTTGTATGGTTGAAAGGTTGATTTTATGGTGGAAAGTCTCTGGAAATGAAGGTGTTCTTGAAGAAGAATAGAGAGAAAATGCAAGTGTGTGTTTTTTTGGTGTGATTTAAGAAAATGAAAATGAAAATAAATAAAAGAGGAGTGTAATGATACACTTTGGGACTGTTATTTGCAGTAATTAAGTGGCTAGGGTCGAGATGGATTGGTTAAAAAGGTTACAAAAACGAGACAAGGACCAAACTTGAAAATATTTTGAAAACTAAAGGGTGGTGCTGCGCACCACACCAAGAGGTGCGGCGCACCGGGCGATTTTTCAGCATTTTTGGATTTTTCGTTTTTACGTTGTTGCTTTGTTGGACCTTTTTGTTAATTGAAGGTTCTTAATTATGATCAGTTATGAACTTAGGAAAGTTCAATATGTGTTTTCTTGGTATTAGGACTTACAAAAATTGATTCCGGAAGTTATTCCGACATTAATCCCGACAAGCACAGACTCAACAGTTACGAACTAGAACAAAGCGAATTACGATAAAAGAGTGACTAATGATTTTGAACCTATATAGCGACTGAACAAGTACCAGGAATTTTTGACGGTTGTCACACATGTGAACGTTTTTTTTTCAAAAAATGAGTTCATATATGAACGAAAATTTTTTACGTCATTTTATATGATTTTTTTTAGTTTTTTACGTTTATATTTACTTGATTATTAATCTCAAAAAGAGTTTGCATGTGAATGAACAAAGTGAAACGTCATTTAACACTTTTTGTGAGAGTTCTCGCAGTTCTCGCAAAAAAAAGAGTTCTCGCATGAACCATTCACTATATATATATATATATATATATATATATATATATATATATATATATATATATATATATATATATATATATATATATATATATATATATATATATATATATATATATAGGAGTAGGATATTATAAAAGGGGTTTGAAAATAGGAAGGATAGGAAGGAATGCGAGAGTGACATGTGGCATTTATTTTTTATTTTTTTAATTAAAAAAAAAATTGGGGGAAAAAAGAAAAATTTGAAGTTTTTTCCGATAACGTAATCATTTTCGTGCACAATTTTTGAACTTATATACACGAAAAATTGATGCACCGACTAAAAAAATGATTTTTGGTGCATCATTTTATAAAGATAATGACAATTTTAGTGCATCATTTTACAAATAAAGTGATTTTGGTGCATAAGTTCGTTTAAAAAATATTTTTCGTACATCAATTTTTGAAAAAATGAATTATTGTGCATCACTTTTGGCAATATTTTCGTGCATAACTTTTTTCGAGCCAAAAATTATTTTTTTTTCCCCCGAATTTTTTTTTTTATTAAAAAAATATTTTTGTTTATTAAAAATATTATTTTTTATTAAAAAAAAAAGAAATTTCAAAATTGTCAAATGGCATTCCACAATCCTTCCTATCAATTTTATTTTAAAAACTTTTTTCATTAACCCTCCCCTATATATATATATATATATATATATATATATATATATATATATATATATATATATATATATATATATATATATATATATATATATATATATATATATATATATATATATAGATAGGGAGTAGTTCATGCGAGAACTTAAATTTTTGCGAGAACTGCGAGAACTCATTCTCAGCCACTCATTTATTTTTGAATATTATTTTTTTTTTTAAATTAAAAAGGGTAAAATAGTAATCTTCTTATTTGTAATTTAGATTTTTTTTTCTCTATCATCTTAATTTGTTCTTTTTTTTTCACTACATTTCTTTTTAAAGTAATTATCATTTTCTAATAAAACTTTTGTGTGGCCTGTGAAAAAAATAATCCGTCGATTGGTTTAGTACATTAAATCTTGTGCATTTATGAACAAAGGTTTTTCTTTATTAGTATTTTGAATCTTGTGCATTTATGAACAAAAGTTTTTCTTTATTAAAAACCTTCCGCCAATGATTTTTTCGCATGGTTGCCAATATTGTTCTTTAAATAGCAACTGGGAAAAGATAAATATACAAATATATTAATTTCACTTTAATGTATATGATGCTTTAGTAAGAATTTTTTATTTAGAGAACCCTAAGTTTTCAATACTAAACTCATTTTTATGTGTGTTCATATGATCGCACCTTAATGATAACAAATGAACAACTGTGATAATATATGAACACGTGACGATGTTCAAATGTGATGGAGAAAAAATCCATTAACTAAGTATGATCAAATATGAACAACTCAATGTAATCCTAAAACTAGGTACAAATCAAAGAAAAAATAAAAATCAAAGAAAAAAATCCATAAACTAAGTATTATCAAAACAACAATGCATTTGCAAAAAAATCAAAAGACTTTACACAAAAACACACTCAAAAGATTTAACAACACAGAGATATAGATCAAGTCTTGAATAAAGTAAATAAATAATCAACCCAAGAAATATAAAAAACTAGAGGAAGTCTATAATCAAATTAGACCACTCTCAATAGTAACACCAATAACACCATTTTTCGTTGCCACGTCACCATAACACCAACTTAACATAACATAACATAACACCCCCATTCATAACACCAAAAACTGGGACCCACCACCTTTTTTTTTCATTTTCTTTCTTTTTCTCATATTATTTTTAAAACATTATTAATAAAAATAAACTTAGATTAATATTAAAAAAAAACAATACATAAAAATAAACTTAACACGATTACATTAAAATTTTAAAAACCGAAATTAAAACATACATAAATTAAAACATACATAATAATAGAAATCATTCTCTAAAGCAATAGTCATCAGGAAGCGTAGCAACGTGTTCAACGAGATCGCTTCGAAGACAATGGTGTACATCACGATCTCGTATCTCTTTCGTTACTCGGATTTGTAGTTGGCACCTTTCGTGGGTAGTTCGTTGTTCTCGTGGTATTGGAGTATAGTATTCCTCGCAGTCACTGATATTAAATTGATTGTCTTCGATGATCATATTATGCAATATGATGCAAGTATACATGACTCGCTTTAACTTGTTTACCTCGTAGTATCTTGCGGCATTTTTTAACACCCAAAATTGCCCTTGTAGCACGCCAAATGCCCTTTCAACATCGTTTCTTGCAGCTTCCTGAAATTTTTTGAACTTTTTTCGCTTTTCGTCTGGTGGATGAGAAAATGATTTCACAAATGTTGCCCACTCTGGATAGATTCCATCTGCGAGGTAATAACCTTTTTCATACGGAGTGTTGTTTACCACGAAATGAGAAGGTGGAGCGGTGTCGTGGAGGAGTTCCGTAAATAGAGGCGAGGCATTCAAAACATTGATGTCGTTGTTAGAGCCCGCGACACTAAAATAAGCATGCCAAATCCACAAATCATACGAGGCAACCCCTTCAAGCATTACGGTTGGGTGGCCATGATCACCTCGTGTGTATTGGCCCTTCCATGCAATTGGACATTTCTCCCATGCCCAATGCATATAATCAATACTCCCAAGCATCCCAGGTAACCCATGTTTTTCTTCATGCTTTGCATAAATACGTTGAATGTCCTCTTGTGTTGGCTTTCTTAAGTAAACGTTAGTATATAAATCCAAAACACATTTACAAAAATTATCTAAAGCCTCCATTGATGTACTTTCCGCCATGTGTAGATATTCATCAAATGCATCGGAAGTGATTTCGTATGCTAAAACACGCATGGCGGAAGAACATTTTTGTATAGCGGTAAAACTAGGTTTGCCCGTAGCATCAAGTCGGGATGTAAAATAGCTAAAGTGACTAGGAAGTGGAAGTTGAGAATAGTTAAGAATACCGTTGACTATTCGAAGAAATAGCGGCTTACTCATCCGGTATCTTCGTCTGAATTGCTCCGGTGTGAAAACGCAATCTTCGTTGAAATAGTCTGGCATAAGGCGTTCGTTTGCCCCAACTCGATATCTTCTTATAAATCTTCTTTTAACCTGAGGGTTTGAGGATTCAATGGCTTCGTCAGCTTCCTCTTGATCGTAAAAAGCCTTTCCAGCCATCTTCGCCATCAAGATAATTGATTTATCGTCGGAAGAGTCGGAATCGGTCAAATTCATTTTGAACGTTCTTGACGACATATTTGTGGATTAGAGAGAAAGAATATGAGTTGGTGTGGGTAAAATGGTGTTATTGATTGGGTATTTATAGGAAAAAAAAATTTAATTTTTAAAAATATAACCGTTACAACAGTCAATTTTTTTTTTTTTAATTTACTCGAATTTAATGATTAAACAAAAAAAAAAAAAAAAAAAAAATCAACGCGGCGTGCTTCAAGCAACACCACCGCCGGAACGGCGTCCCCCCAGTCGTTAACGGCGTTGTTGGGGGGGAAAACGCGGCGTTGCTTCTTCCGCTAGGAGTGGTCTTAGAGTACAACTTCTTCATTTTTTGTTCAATAAACATCCCAACCTGTTTGGCTGTTTACTAAATCTGCCACAAAACAAAACAATTTGTTTCTTTCAAAATAGAGGGAAAACAAACAGAGAAAGTAGTGCAAATTTCCGAAAGTAATATCCAATTATTGTTGTAAGTGACTGTAACAAACTATAAAATTCTCTTTAAAAATGCTTACTCCACGTCCAAAATAATGAACGTTGTAATATGACATACTCACTGCACTTTCAGGATCAGCAAGCATGGCAAATGTAACATCACAAGTTGCCGCTACTTCCCCCGGAGATGACGTGTATCTGCACATGTATAACAGAAAAGAAACATGTGTAATATGCCAACACAAATCATGAAGATGATTGTACAGTTCTGACTTTTTAATTTTTGATTTTGTTCTGTGTATGTAATTGTGTGTCTCGCCGCTGCCTTTATCCCCTTTTTCAATTTTAACCTCGCTATCCCTTTTTCAATTGTAACTGTAAATGATTTGAGGGATAAGTAGTTTATGGTTAAAAGGGAGAGATACATGGAGATTTTTAAGGGTGTAATGTGAAATCACAATAATACCCTTATGAAATTTATAAAAGTTCACTCAATGTTTAAATTAATAACAATATTGCCATTTTCATTTATAACCGTTGATCTGATCATCTAAGGGCTTAAAAAGAGTTCTCGCAGTTCTCGCAGAATTTTGAGTTCTCGCAGGAACCATTCACTATATATATATATATATATATATATATATATATATATATATATATATATATATATATATATATATATATGTGTGTGTGTGTGTGTGTGTGTGTGTGTAGGAGAAGACCCATTGATCTAGGTTTTAACTTGATGACAAGGTTGGATACCATCCCACTAATCTCATTTTATGAAAGATAATAGAGAACGTGTAAGGTATAATGTGTTATTAAGGAACTATTACGAGTATAAGAGCGTAACCACATAATCACTGATGTACCTATTTCATATATACAATCCGATTATAATATATACATCATATCTTCTAGTACCCTCTAGTTGAAGCGGGAGTAAAATGGACGAGCAAACTGGAGCCTATACATACGATAAAAGAAATACAAAAATATTATATAGTTTATCGGATCAAAGAGTCATTATCCAATAAGGAAATAATAAAATTAAAAATCCAATATTTAGCTTATTTTTACGGCTTTAAAAATTTTCAGTGCCTTTGTAAGGTAGATTAGATACCATATATGTCACACCCCGCTAAAGAGGAAACACGGAGTGTGAAGAGCAAAGAATCATCTCACGGGTTACACTAAAATCAACGGTTCAACTCATTAAGATTAAAGTTGGAAAAAGTACAAAAGTTCAAAGTTACAACCAAGATTCAAAGTTGAAGACCATAATACATAATAAAATGTTTTAATTAAAAATTCTCAAAATAAAGGTCTTCTTCCCAAGGTACACTTCACATAATTGGCTTGACCCGCCTGAGCAATGCACTTCATAACTTACGCTTAGATCCTGAAACATGAGATAAAGTGTCAACTACGAAAATGTAGTGAGTGAGTTACAGTTTATAAGTTGACAAAAGGTTTCCAATAAAAGTTCGACAAGTATATATATATAAGTACAAAGTTTTCCAAAAGAAGTAAGCGGATGAGCAATCACATAAAGGTGATTTATATACTGTCGTAATAGTTCAAGTCAAGAGTTTAGAGTTCGTAAAAGTTCGAGACAAGTTTTAAGTTCATAAAAGTTCAAGTTCAGTTCAGAGTCATAAGAGCTCAAAATAAGTTCAAAGTTCAAGATAAGTTCAAAGTTCAAGATAAGTTCAAAGTTCAAGATAAGTTCAAGGTTTAAGTCGCGCAGCGAGCGGTAAAAGTGTAGTCAGGTGGATTAATCCACATGTGTAAGACATTAAGTAAGCATATGCGTAAATAATAAAGACCTATGATCCTCGAGTTGTACCAACCACTAAGCTTAATATAACATAAGATTTTAGCACACTAATCCGATTCTGGTCAAGTTCGCGCCCCTAGTTCCAGTTCTAAAGTTCGAGTTCGCGAGAACTTAGTAATATGTACCCAGGTTGCTACCCTAAAGTAAGGAGTGACCGCTCCTAAGTATCGATACCCATATTTACTAACGGCTATTGTTAATAGTGTGTAGAGTTCAGTTCCAAGAAAAGTAGCGGGGCATTTTGTTCGTTCTGTTTCTAAAAATTGGTTGTTTGTACTTACGGCGTTTATATCCTCACCTAGGGTTTTGCTCCAAGATACAATCAAGCTATCATTGTCTAATCAAATATCCAAAGAGGCAAACCTATTTAGTCTAAAGTAAGCCAATCCGAATAAATGATATTTGTAACACCGTTCCCGAATCCGACCCGATATTTGACTTGTAACTTTAATTCGGACTTTGTAATTGTATACATTTGACGATTTATAAAAGTTCGATTTGAGTGATGTATATTTGGGTTATCTTAATTTTATTTAAACCTTGTTTATTATATCATGTAACATTATTAATGTGTTATCTTCCATGTGTACATTAATGTACACTAAAATGTGTTTAATACACATGGACTTATATAAATGCAAGTAATTCTAATAATGTGTTAAGACAAGTAGTTTAATTAATACATGCATGCAAGGAACTATGTATGTATGTATGTATGTTTGCATTCATGGCAAATACTTTAAACCTTCCAAACATTTTCCTTGTTCTTAGCCTTCAAGTTTGGTGGTAGACTAATAGTTACACATTTCTTATTTATGGCTTTAAACACCTCTTTAACCATTTCTTTTTGTAACCTACAATAATTAAATTTGGAGTTGATTATTAGGGGAGTTACATTTTGACATTTCTTTATCACATTTCAAACTCTATAAATTGATGTCTTCTTGTCAAAAATTGAACCAACACAAAGCTCCATAATCGAAACTTCAAGCCTCCCATAATCGATTGTAAAGGTTCCCAATTCTATTGTTTTTTCATCATAATAATCCATAATCATGTTTATCTTTTATGTTACTCAAGCTTACCATCATCATCTTATTAATCTTGTCTATTCATGTCGCACCCCGCTAAAGCGGAAACACGGAATGTGAAGAGCAAAGAATCATTTCACGAGTTATACCAAAAGTCAACGGTTCAAGTCATTCAAATTGAAATTTAAAAAGGTAACCATGCTCGAAAGATACAACCAAGATCCGTAAGTATAGAAGACAAATACATAATAAAGTATTTTTAATAAAATTCCCAAGTATCAAAGGTCTTTTCCCGTATTACTCTTCACATAACTGGCTTGACCCGCCGGAGCAACGCACTTCATAACTTACGCTTAGTTTCCTGAAACATGAGATAAAGTGTCAACTACGAAAACGTAGTGAGTGAGTTACAGTTTATGAATTGAAGAAAAGTTCAATTTAAAAGTTTATAAGAGTCCGAAACGAATTCAAGGTTTTATAAAAGCTCATGAGACGTTCGGGATCAAAGAGTTTCAAGATAAGATCAAGTACTTAAAATTCAAGAATAAATTAATTTCAAATAAGTTTAAGTACGATCAAAGTGTAAGTAAAGTATATAAAAGTAGAATTTACCAAAAAGGAGATTAGCGGAGAAAAGTCGCTTAAAGAATTTATATACTTTAAAAATCTAAGTAACGGGCGAATCGGTGCCCTAAGTTTGTAAAGACCAAATTGAATCAAATTTAGTCAAACAGTAGAAGCGGATAACAATCGCTAAAAATTTATAAGTTTATGCGTAAGTAACTAATTAGATTTCTTGTATCAACCTCTTGGGGGAAACATAACTTAAGTGTTCACACTAATCCGATTATCAACCGTGCGGCCCCAACTCCCCGCCTCTCAAACGGGAAGTTAAAAGAGAAACTCAGTAAATATGTACTTAGACTGCCATCTAAGCAAGGAACGGTTCTTTCCTAAGTATCGATACCCATAATTACTATACGGCTAAGTAGTTAATAGTGTGTAAGAGAGAAACTAAAGAATAATTGGGCACTATGAAATTTTGTTTTAAAAGAGAGAGAATCAATATCACTTAAGAACGTGTTATAGTTCCATCAAGGGTCGGTTACGCATACAAGTATCAATAAATAGTTGAATTAAAGAGACGAAACAATAATTATAAATGGAGAAAGAAATGTTTTACGCATAAGAAACTAAGTAGACGTTTCAATGTCAAAGTTTTAATAAAGTCAAAGTCAAAGTTTAATAAGTCAAAAGTCAAAGTAATTCAACAAGTTTAAAAGTCAAAATAGTCATACAAGTTTACAAAAGGTTTGATCTCATGTTTCCCCCAAAAAGAGTACTTAAAATGTAAGAGTAGAGAGGGGTGTAACTCACGGGTTGCGAAGATAAGAACTTGGAAGAATGGTCGGAAATAAGAGCCGGGAATCACCGAATGCCTAGGGATACCAGGATTTATTCAAGTGTTATTATTATATTAAGTTATTAACCTAATATATAATGAATGAAATTTGTGTTATATTCTGTAATGTAAGTAAATTTTTAGTCAATCTTTAAGTGTCAAAGTCCATTTTGCCCAATATTGACCGAAACGGTTAACGTTTTGTTTTAAATCAAAAAGTCCAAAGTTGATGTTATTGTTGTTATGTTAAATATGTTTTGCTTGCCAAAGTGTTTTATATTTTCTAACGAAATTTGGGCAGCGCTTCCGCGCCCAAAATCTATGTCCAAAAATATTAACCACTTTCCCGCTTACAAAACACATATACAAACATAACGTTTTCAAACTTGTTTATCTTAGTCAATTAAGTCCAATATAAGTCACCAATATGTTCATTTTTACAAAAATCAGTCCTAAATGTCAAGTCTCAAAAGTCAGAACGCGTAACCAAGTTTTTAAATGGTCAAAACAACATTTTCGGGAAGGACAGCAGGTCGGTGCTAAGCACCTGTACATAGGTGCGCAGCACCTACCCTGCTGTTCTTCCCATTTTCGAGTTTTTCTTGCAAAATCGTTTATGTAAGTGGTAGATCTTGACATGCAATCGGTATAAACCTTATTAATCATCATTATATCAGTTTATAAACAACTTTTATCCATAAAGACAAAGATCAAAGCACCATTTATTAAAAACCCGTTTTTGTATAAAAATGGTTATAAAAGTTCATCAAAACTTGTTTTTATGGTTTTGATCATACATGCAATGATTTAGATTGATAATATAAGTAAAAAGGAAGATTTCTACCGGATGAAAATGCTTGGATGATGTTTTGGAAGGATTTAGAGCTGCAAAAGTGGTGAAAAAGCTTTGAAATCGAAATCCTTTGCTTCCTTTTGCTTCTCTTGATGTTTGAATGTTTTTAGATGGTGATTTTTGTGGGTTAAATGGCTGTATCTTTCTGGTTTTTGAGAGAGTTTTAGAGAGAAGCTAGAGAGGGGGTGGAGGAAAACAAGTGTGTGTGTGTGTTTTTGATTTATAAAAATGAAAATGAAAAGAAAATAGGTAGTGTGATAAAGGGGTGTTTGTGTCTGCTACTTTCAGTAATTGAAAGGTAAAAGTCGAGTTTGATTGGTGGTTTGTGTTTATAAAAACGAGACAACAATAAAAATATAAAATTTGAAATCTGGTAGCCTGGTGCTGCGCACCAAAGGCATAGGTGCGGCGCACCGGGGGTTTTTCAGTATTTTTCGGACTTTTCGTTTCTACGTTTTTGCTTCTTTGGACCTTTTTGTTAATTGAAAGTTCTTAATTATGATTAGTTATGAACTTAGGAAAGTTCAATAGATGTTTTCTTGGTATTAGGACTTATATAAATTGATTCCGGGTGTGATTCCGACACTGTCGCGTATCCGGTTATTGATCAGTTAAAAGTAACGATAGACAATAAGAGAGGCACAGGGCATAAATTGCACCTAGAATTTGACGGTTGTCACATTCTCCCCGGGTTGAAAGAAATTTCGTCCCGAAATTTAGTTCGTACCCTCATGGAGGAATGTCCTGGAACCGATGTGGATATTTCTGACGGATTTAGTCCTCACGTTCCTACGTGAGATCATGACTACGTCGAGAATCTCCACTGAAACTTGATGATGGATGAAAGACTTGCCTGAGTTATTTGACCTCCCGGTCAACAAACTTAAGCGGTTCATCAAAAAGTTGGAGTTCGGCATCGATTTTTGACCTTGTCGAGGGGGTTGACAATGGCCTCATCAGATAGATGCCTCTCGAGGGTGAGGCATGGAAATATGTATGTATGAACGTTTGAAGGATTCAGGTGGGACTGAAGGCGATGAGCGGTCGGACTAACTCGTCCTAAGACTTAGTTTGGACTGGCGTACCTAGGGCTCAGTCAGCCGCGTTCCCAGAAGCAGGCTATCCCTCCCCATGGCGATACCCTGGGAGGTACTCGATTGCCATCTTGGGACTCGGGGGTTTTCTTCTGGTTGGTTACGTAGCTTTTCTGACGGGTACGGGATACTTTCAGTCTTCCACGGGTGAAAGGAGCGTCGGACCTTGCAAGTCGTCAATCGTTAGCTTCCAGCCAACTAGGGATGGCAATGGGTCGGGGAATTTCGGGGATCATGTTTCCCATCCCCATCCCCAATCTCAATATTCATCCCCATCCCCGTCCCCATACCCGATGGGGAGTAAAATTGTAATCCCATCCCCAGCCCCATCGGGGACGGGGATTTCCTTCTCACGTATTAAGTATTTTGTAACTAGCCAAATACATATTTTTTTGGCACTTAGCCTTACTGTAACATCAACCAACAAAGTATAAAAAACATTACAATAAGAAAAAAGTAACTTCTAGACTTCCATACTTCAAAAATAGTTTTGCATAATTCATACATGCAACAAGAATTCAAAACCAGTTGAAACAAAAGGACAAAACTACAAGTCAAATTGTGGAAACTAAGATGTGAATTCAAATCAACCCTTTACAAAATGAGATACTTTTCGGGTATGGGTATGGGTATGGGTAAGAGAGTATTACCATCCCCGTCCCCATCCCCGTTTTTAATATCGGGGATTCCCCATCCCCATCCCCATCCCCGGTCAACTCGGGGATTCCCCAGTCAAAACGGGTTCGGATACCGGGTCCCCATCGGGTACGGGTTTTATTGCCATCCCTACAGCCAACAGGGCGGTGACCGATACTTGCGTCCAAATAGATATTGAAAGGTTAGCTCTGGATGCTGGCATGAGGTCGTTGTCATAGGTGAACTCGGGAGAGGTGAGTATCTCGGCTTCCTACGAAGACAACTACCTGCGCTCCCAGCATTTCATCAAGCGTTTGGATCGTCCTTTAGCTCTGACCATCGGCCGGAGGGTGGTATGCGCTGATGAGGTCTAGTCGTGTCCCTAGCGATTCTCTGGAGGGCATTCCAAAGAGGACGGGGCGCAAATCGACTATCCTTATCGGCGGTGATGAGGAGAGGGGTTTTGATATTTCGCCTTGACTTTGGCGTGAGTGGGGCACTTGGTTATGTGTAAGGCGGTATCCTTTTTCGTGCCTGGCCACCTTCAATATTCACGGGGATCCTCGAACAACACGTCGGATTCCGGGTGGATGGAACATCGAGATCGGTGGCCCGCGTCAAAAGGAGTTTACGAAGATTCTCGGATTCTGGATTTCATGCTCGGCCATTGATGCAGTGGGTTACGTCTAGTCTGAGTCCGAATTCCTTCATGGTTGATAACATGATCAGGGAAAGGTATTTCTCGGAGCCCAAATATACGCCTTGAGAATTTGGCGTACGATTTCCAACTTCTGGGGAGTTCTTAGAATGAGCTTAAGGTGTTTCACGTGATTTTCCTTGTTCCTGGAGTATATGAGAAAGTCGTTTATGAATACGATTACGAATCTGTCCAGGTATGGCCTACACACTCTATTCATTAGATCCATGAATACTGTTGGTGTGTTGACTAGGCTAAATGGCATGACGGGAATTCGTAATGTCCGTATCGAGTTCGAATGCGGCCTTAGGAATGCCGGTTTTACTGACACGAACCTGATGATAATCTGGGCGGAGGTCTACCTTTGAGATGCAAGTTGCCTCCAGCAACATACTCGAATAGGTCGTCGATCCTCGGGGGTGATTATCGGTTCTTGTCGGTCAGCTCGTTAGGTTCGCTTATAATGGGTGTACAGGCGGAGGGATCCGTCTTTCTTGTTGATAGGGGAAACTCGGGGCTCGCCAGGGGGCGAACTTGAGCGGACATGGTCATGGTTTAGAAATTCTTGCAGTTGCTTTGGCAGCTTTTGCATTTCGAGTGGTGCCAGACGACATGGTGTCATGGCGACCGGTGTTGTGCCAGGAACGAGGTCTATACGGGATTTCGACTTGTCAATGCGGCGGTAACCCAGGAAAATCCTCAGGGAAAACTCTGGGCGGTCCTTGACTACAGGAATGTCTTGGACTCGGCTTTCCTTAGGTTTACGTCTGGTGACATGGGCGAAGGGTGCGTCGTAGTCCTCCTCGAGGTACTTGCACATTTTCAAGGAAAACATGATGCGAAGTCGTCGTCCAGGTTTATCCCTTTGGACGACGGGAGTTTGACTCCCTGAAAAAGAGGGATACAGATGAGTTTGCCGAAACAAACGGTCTCGGTTCGAAAATGAGATAACCAGTCCCTTTTGACGATAACGTCAAAACTTTCCAGTTCGATAGGAATGAACTTGATGGGGAAATTTCGTCGGGTAAGCATGGTGAACCTCCTAAGATTGTATTCATAGCTTCGAGCTCTTAACCGTTGGCATATTCGATAGTGAGTTACCCTTAAGAGCTTTAGATCCCAGGTAAATGAGGGGTCTAAATTATAAGGAGACAGAGCTTCTTTCAGCTCCTGTATCGAATAGCATGGGAGAAGGATGGAAGTTGATGGGGAAACGTACACGTAACGGTACTGGGGTCCGGACGTGCTTCCTTGGCTGTGATTTCGAGAGTATAGAAAGCTTTTGTGGTACGCGCTATGGGGCAAGTCCCACGGAGGTGTTGGTTGCTTGTTACTGCTTCTCCTTGTGGGCTAATGATGAATATTCCTTTTCTCATTTCCCCCTTCGCTGGATGCGGTTTGGAGGGAAAGGGAGGTTGTTGGTTCCAAGGTCCTTGTCCTTATCCTGTTGGGTTGATACAGGAGGGTGAAGGGGTTTATTGTTTCTGGGGTGTTCTCCTTCTTCTCGCTTGATGGTGGCTGGGGAGGAGGGGAGGCTATGGCCAGGGCCGTACTCCGGGTAGTCGACGTTGGGGTTGTCGTTCTCGAAAGTTCCGTTGTTGATCCCATCGATGATCTGGGCGACCGTGCTTGGGAGTGCCGCTTTGAACTGCGCAGTTATCTGCTCAGCCATAAGGTCAACGCGGCTTCTCTTGGGCGGCATGGTTCCACAATGGAAAGGAGGAATTTGTTTAGGGCGCACGAGATAGGAATTTGTGGTAAGAATTTAACTCAGGGGTTGATAGTGACCGATACACCGGAGTAATATGAACGGATAATTAGTACATGCACGATGATGATTTAAGCGATAACAATATAATGGTTCAACGACGATGTCAGGGTTCACACGAGAACGGCGAGTATAGACGATAAAGGTAGAGAATTTCCATTAATAATAATACTAAGGAGTCGATAACATAGTTCGGAATAAGAAAGAGAGAGTACGAGTATGATACAAGGAAACAATGATAAGAACGGCCTTGGGTTGTGTTCAAGGGAAAGTTACAACTCAAGCCTTTGGTACAAATACCAAGGAAATCCGATTGATGATGCCTTCCTGGAAACATCTTAGCGGCAATGGCCGCCAATAGAGTCCCCATGATCAAACACGTCCCAACGAGACGCTGCACCGTTCGTGTCGTGGCTCGGGTCGAGGCGATGATTCGCAACGACTGCTCGGACACTGATGCGCAACATCGGTGACTTCGCTGTTGAGGAGCCCTTGTTACTGGGTCTCCTTGCAAGTCCCCGAACCTCTCGGTGGAAGTGGAAGAATGCGGCCGGCGAGGGAGGCTGAAGGGAAGGTGAAATCATAGGTCGGGAGAGTCTGGTCTCCTGGGCACGTCGTCTTTCCTCTAGGAACTGGCGTTCCCGATGGTACCAATCCATGGTCGGTATATGGAGAGGAGTGGGTTGAGACGGATAGGACTGTTATCCGGTAATCCGATCAGGCAGACGGCCAGGGTGGATGATCTGTGTACGCGCGGTCAACCTAGGGTGAGGCCCTTAGGACGGTGGCGATGCTGTAGCGGCGCTGGTGGAGGGGGGGGGGGGGGGGGGGTAGTGCAGTCCTCGGACTGGATCCCCTACTGCTGCTGCTCGCCATCGACGTATCCTCCGTCGGGTCGGTTGTCTGGTGACGTTGACTCTCGGAGGCCGTGTGGCCCTTTGAAGGTTCGCGCGATGGGGAACGGTTCGGGTGGAAGTCGTAACTGAGATCGAAAAGGTGATCGCGAACAGGAGTACTGAGACGTGACGAATCTGCGAACATTGAGTTACACAAGTACGGGGGAAACTAGAAATAGGAAACACATAATTAAATTGCATGCACGGGTCAGTTATGTGAGAATCGGGAATTGATAAGACCGGGAATTTTTCGACCCAAAAACCGTTAACGATAGCAATTCCCTTTTCCGTTCTTGCATAATTCATTTTGAACTACGGGTGGTTGATCAAGTCACGCATAGTTGAAAAAGATAATCATGCAATTGCGGAAAATAATATACTAAAGTTTGAACCCGAAAATGATTTTTCTGAAAAGCCTTGGTTATAGTTTTGGTTTCGAAAACTTTTTGAAAAAAATTTTAAAACCGTTTTCACTATAACCCGTGCTCTGATACCAAGTCTGTCGCACCCCGCTAAAGCGGAAACACGGAATGTGAAGAGCAAAGAATCATTTCACGAGTTATACCAAAAGTCAACGGTTCAAGTCATTCAAATTGAAATTTAAAAAGGTAACCAGGCTCGAAAGATACAACCAAGATCCGTAAGTATAGAAGACAAATACATAATAAAGTATTTTTAATAAAATTCCCAAGTATCAAAGGTCTTTTCCCGTATTACTCTTCACATAACTGGCTTGACCCGCCGGAGCAATGCACTTCATAACTTACGCTTAGTTTCCTGAAACATGAGATAAAGTGTCAACTACGAAAACGTAGTGAGTGAGTTACAGTTTATGAATTGAAGAAAAGTTCAATTTAAAAGTTTATAAGAGTCCGAAACGAATTCAAGGTTTTATAAAAGCTCATGAGACGTTCGGGATCAAAGAGTTTCAAGATAAGATCAAGTACTTAAAATTCAAGAATAAATTAATTTCAAATAAGTTTAAGTACGATCAAAGTGTAAGTAAAGTATATAAAAGTAGAATTTACCAAAAAGGAGATTAGCGGAGAAAAGTCGCTTAAAGAATTTATATACTTTAAAAATCTAAGTAACGGGCGAATCGGTGCCCTAAGTTTGTAAAGACCAAATTGAATCAAATTTAGTCAAACAGTAGAAGCGGATAACAATCGCTAAAATTTATAAGTTTATGCGTAAGTAACTAATTAGATTTCTTGTATCAACCTCTTGGGGGAAACATAACTTAAGTGTTCACACTAATCCGATTATCAACCGTGCGGCCCCAACTCCCCGCCTCTCAAACGGGAAGTTAAAAGAGAAACTCAGTAAATATGTACTTAGACTGCCATCTAAGCAAGGAACGGTTCTTTCCTAAGTATCGATACCCATAATTACTATACGGCTAAGTAGTTAATAGTGTGTAAGAGAGAAACTAAAGAATAATTGGGCACTATGTAATTTTGTTTTAAAAGAGAGAGAATCAATATCACTTAAGAACGTGTTATAGTTCCATCAAGGGTCGGTTACGCATACAAGTATCAATAAATAGTTGAGTTAAAGAGACGAAACAATAATTATAAATGGAGAAAGAAATGTTTTACGCATAAGAAACTAAGTAGACGTTTCAATGTCAAAGTTTTAATAAAGTCAAAGTCAAAGTTTAATAAGTCAAAAGTCAAAGTAATTCAACAAGTTTAAAAGTCAAAATAGTCATACAAGTTTACAAAAGGTTTGATCTCATGTTTCCCCCAAAAAGAGTACTTAAAATGTAAGAGTAGAGAGGGGTGTAACTCAAGGGTTGCGAAGATAAGAACTTGGAAGAATGGTCGGAAATAAGAGCCGGGAATCACCGAATGCCTAGGGATACCAGGATTTATTCAAGTGTTATTATTATATTAAGTTATTAACCTAATATATAATGAATGAAATTTGTGTTATATTCTGTAATGTAAGTAAATTTTTAGTCAATCTTTAAGTGTCAAAGTCCATTTTGCCCAATATTGACCGAAACGGTTAACGTTTTGTTTTAAATCAAAAAGTCCAAAGTTGATGTTATTGTTGTTATGTTAAATATGTTTTGCTTGCCAAAGTGTTTTATATTTTCTAACGAAATTTGGGCAGCGCTTCCGCGCCCAAAATCTATGTCCAAAAATATTAACCACTTTCCCGCTTACAAAACACATATACAAACATAACGTTTTCAAACTTGTTTATCTTAGTCAATTAAGTCCAATATAAGTCACCAATATGTTCATTTTTACAAAAATCAGTCCTAAATGTCAAGTCTCAAAAGTCAGAACGCGTAACCAAGTTTTTAAATGGTCAAAACAACATTTTCGGGAAGGACAGCAGGTCGGTGCTAAGCACCTGTACATAGGTGCGCAGCACCTACCCTGCTGTTCTTCCCATTTTCGAGTTTTTCTTGCAAAATCGTTTATGTAAGTGGTAGATCTTGACATGCAATCGGTATAAACCTTATTAATCATCATTATATCAGTTTATAAACAACTTTTATCCATAAAGACAAAGATCAAAGCACCATTTATTAAAAACCCGTTTTTGTATAAAAATGGTTATAAAAGTTCATCAAAACTTGTTTTTATGGTTTTGATCATACATGCAATGATTTAGATTGATAATATAAGTAAAAAGGAAGATTTCTACCGGATGAAAATGCTTGGATGATGTTTTGGAAGGATTTAGAGCTCCAAAAGTGGTGAAAAAGCTTTGAAATCGAAATCCTTTGCTTCCTTTTGCTTCTCTTGATGTTTGAATGTTTTTAGATGGTGATTTTTGTGGGTTAAATGGCTGTATCTTTCTGGTTTTTGAGAGAGTTTTAGAGAGAAGCTAGAGAGGGGGTGGAGGAAAACAAGTGTGTGTGTGTGTTTTTGATTTATAAAAATGAAAATGAAAAGAAAATAGGTAGTGTGATAAAGGGGTGTTTGTGTCTGCTACTTTCAGTAATTGAAAGGTAAAAGTCGAGTTTGATTGGTGGTTTGTGTTTATAAAAACGAGACAACAATAAAAATATAAAATTTGAAATCTGGTAAAGACATAGGTGCGGCGCACCGGGGGTTTTTCAGTATTTTTCGGACTTTTCGTTTCTACGTTTTTGCTTCTTTGGACCTTTTTGTTAATTGAAAGTTATTAATTATGATTAGTTATGAACTTAGGAAAGTTCAATAGATGTTTTCTTGGTATTAGGACTTATATAAATTGATTCCGGGTGTGATTCCGACACTGTCGCGTATCCGATTATTGATCAGTTAAAAGTAACGATAGACAATAAGAGAGGCACAGGGCATAAATTGCACCTAGAATTTGACGGTTGTCACAATTCAAACTCTAATCTAGAAAACTCTAATTTCATGATATATTCTTATTCATATTTATTCTTATTTCTAGATTTGTAAAAGCAAGTTTGGTGTTCCTTTCAACGTATTCCGTATTCATAATCTAGTATCCGTATCTACCTCCGTATTTAATCATGTGAGTAAACTCGATGCCCTTTTTATTATATAAATCTTTGGGCTGTATCATGACATTCATATTCATACTTATATTCATACTTTTATGTTTAATTCATACTTATGTTCACATTTATATTTTATGTCTATATTCATACTTATAGTAATATGGTGATTCATATTCATATTTATGTTTATATTCATACTTATATTTATGTGTATATTCAGACTTTTCATATTGAGATTCATACTTATATTCATATTAAAACTTATATTCATGTTTATATACTCACTTATAATCATGTTTATATGTATACTTTTTGTATTATATTCATCGTAATTCATTCATATTGGTATTCATTCATAAAAGTCATTCTTATTATATTCATTCGTAAAGTCATTTATGTTTATATGTACTTATATTCATATGTGATACTATATTTTTGTATTATGGCAAACATTGGAATGAATCAAGTGACACAATCATTATGGTATGCACACACGATAAATCAAACATTCAAACAATCAATCATTCATTATATGTATATACTAAACGGGAAACGTGATAGATCTATTGGCCGTTATTAGACATTCTGACGTGTTACTGTGAATGTCGAGGCCCTCGACCGGACCCTATGTGACTTTGATCACATATGATATACATCAGACTTGATACAAACGCGTGTTTTGCCATTATACACATATTATACTTGCTTACAATATACAATCTTTATATATTCTTTTATTATACATTCTTTTATACTACATTTTACATATTCATTTATATTACTTTTATACTATTTATTACGTAATCTTTTTAATACTTTATACTCGTGTCTTAAACTTGTTTACTCACCAATACTTTTGTATTGACGTTTACTTTTTACATGATACAGGATATGGATAGGTTTGCTTGAACAAAACATAAGAGCTTGGACCTAGTTAATGACATTAATGAATAATTTAAGTCTTTTGTCGTTTTTCGGTTACTTTTCTGTAAAACATTTATTCATCTTTAATTCATTCATTTAAATTATTAAATGTGTCTATTATAACCTAATAGAGGAACACGAGTTAAGAACAATTATAATGCCTCTGGTGTATTCCGCTTTAGCCGGGATGTTACAATATTGCCTAAGCATATTAGTTCCAAAGTTCCAAAATAGTCCAATAGTTCTTAAAGTTCCAAAAGTTCAAAGAGTTGCAAGTTCGTAAAGTTTCAAAAATAGTTAAGTAGCTCAAAAGTTCATAAAGTTTCCAAAAATAGATAAGTAGCTCAAAGGTTCATAAAGTTTCCAAAAATAGATCACAAAGCGTTATACGTAAGTTCAAGCACTTAAAATAGTTTCACATAAAAGATATTGTTCACAAAAGATTTTGATCTCATTTTACCTCAAAAAGAGTACTTAAAATGTAAAAGTAAGGAGGGGTGTAACTCACGGATTGCGAAGACAAAGAACTCGGGAATTGGTCGGAGCGGGAGCCGGGAATCACGGGTCGCCTAATAATACCATGATAGTCCAGTTATTATTATCTTATTATGTTATTGTACTTAAGATAATATAATTAAGTTTTTAATTAAACTTTAAGTGTCAAGGTTAAGTTTAATCAAAATAGTCCCCAAACGGTGAAAGTTACGTTTTTGTCCAAAAGTCCAATTTTGACGTTTATTATTATTGTGTTACAAGTAACTTTGGTCGCTGAACTGGTTTGGACTTTTCTAACGAAATTTGGGCAGCGATTCCGCGCCCAAATTTCGTATCCAAAAATCCAAATGTCAATACCGCTCACAATTCACTTATAACACAATAACATATATATATATATATATATATATATATATATATATATATATATATATATATATATATATATATATATATATATATATATATATATATATATATATATATATATATATATATATATATATATATATATATATATATATATATATATATATATATGTATATATACGAGTTCATTTAAGTCCAAAAGTTCATTAGAAGGCACCAATATATATTTATTTTCCAAACTCATTCCCAAAATGGTTTTTTTTTTACGAAAAGTCAGCAAGTCAAACAAGTTCAAAACGT
This sequence comes from Senecio squalidus, assembly GCA_910822075.1. Lineage (NCBI taxonomy): Eukaryota > Viridiplantae > Streptophyta > Magnoliopsida > Asterales > Asteraceae > Senecio > Senecio squalidus. The sequence goes on along the minus strand of CAJVGC010000591.1, from coordinate 33,927,262 downwards.
CAAAATAAAGCAAATCGGGAAAATCAGTCGGGCCTGTGCGCCGTTGTGACCTTTAGGACGGCGCACAGAGCCAATTTTTCACCCCCGTTGCGTCGTCCTGGTCATAGGGACGGCGCACGGGTAGCGTTTTCGGGATTTTTCGATCAAAATGATTATTTTAGCCACGGATTTCAACATGCAATTGGTCTAGACTTAATAAAACTCCATTTCTAGTGTTTCTAAAGTGTTTTTGTTCATAAAAACATAGATCTAAGCAATATTTCGGTTAAAAATCGTTTTTGTACATAAAACGTAATAAATCTTTGTATAAACTCATTTTAAATCTATAGATCATCCATGCAAGTTGTTATTTACATAAAAACAGTAAGTAAAAAAAGAAATCTACCGGTGGAAATCGCTTGGATGATGATTTGGTGATGTTTGAGCTCCGAAAATCTTTACAAAAATGGTCATTTACCGAAATTTCTTGGTTCCTTTTGTTTCTTTGGGTGATTTAGACGATTTTAATGGATGAAAATGGTGTTTGAGGGCTGTAATTTACTGGAACAATGGAGGTTCTTGGGAGGTTTTGGGGAGAAAGTGTGAGTTTTATGTTTTTGGTTTATAAAAATGAATTTGGAAAAGGAAAATGAAAGAAAATAAAGAAAATCATTAAAGTGATGTATTGGTACTGCAAAATGCAGTAATTAATGGTCTAAGCCCGAGTTTGATTGGGGGTTTAAGTTGGGAAATCGAGGCATGCAAAAATTTCAAAAATTTTTTGGAGTTAGTCCTTTAGGACGGCGCACAAGGTCACTGTGCGCCGTTCTGGACCATTTTTGTAACAAAAATTTGATTTTTGCTGTTTTTGTTATTTGTGCGTTATTGATTCGTTGGACCTTTTCGTTAACTAAAAGTTCTTAATTATGTTACATTATGAACTTAGGAAAGTTCATTAGGTGTTTTCTTGGTATTAGGACTTATATAAGTTGGTTCCGGTTGTGATTCTGACACTAGTATGCTTCCGATAAAGGTTCAATTTAAAGACACAACAGACAAAACGAGAGACATAGAACGCAAAGAGCACTTGAAATTTGACGGTTGTCACAATATATATAAAGAGATAACAGAAACCTTGTAAGGTATGTCGTGACAAATATGTGCATAAGATTTTTCAAAACTAGCATTCCTATCACCTCATGAAGAAATACTAGTTCACTCACTTTCTTTACTCTCACAAGAAAGAAAAATGAATACAACAAGTTAAATGTTCTAAGAACTCCAAAGATTATAACATCTTAACTCTTTCTTTCTAGCAAACCCAAACCTAACTTGAAAAAACACGATAATCTCATAGTTCCTCGAAACTTAGTAGCATGTCGTGTCGTAGAGCATGTTGGTCCCAATAGGATTAACCACGCACACTACGTAAAAAAAACTCTTAGACACTTGTATAAGTCAAGATAGTTTGTATTCACTTGAGTAAATAATGCAAGCTATGTTTTTCAAAGATATAATTCATTATTGTATATGAATGAATGATGCATAATAACTTATAATTAATTTGATGCTATATAATTGATTATTTATTAGTATAATATTTGCGCGATGTTGCGACGAGGAAAAAATAATACGAAAAATTATATTGGGATAATGTATTTTAAATAGATTATCATTCGTTTTGAGATATATACATTGTATATAATCTATCGGCCTTTGTGCTATAAAAATAGTAATTAGATTTTTCAGCGTTTTCTAGTTGTAATTTTTCAAGATAAGTTTGAAAATTAATTGTGTTTATGATTTAATGTGTTTTTTTAATAAACGAATAAAAAAAATAAGAAATTAAATGCTAGCAAATTAAAATAAATGCATTGTTGATAGTAAAATGTGGGACAATAAAGTCTTTTCTTTTTTAAGTTTCAATATTGAGAATTATCCTCCTATTAATATCCATAACTGCATTGCGAATCGTGCCGGAATTAGTTTTTTAATGTTTCGGCATTTTTTATTTTAGTCCCTCGATTTTAAAAACTTTAGCGCTTCCCCCCCCCCCCCCCCCCCCCCCCTCAACTTTAAAAACTTTTACGCTTTTTCACCCTCAACTTTAAAAACTTTTACGCTTTTTCACCCTCAACTTTAAAAAATTTAACGCTTTTCCACCCTAAACTTTAAACAACTTTTAGCTTTTCATGTCTGCACTTTATATGCTTTTGCGTTTTCCCCCCCTCAGCTTTAAATAATACTTTTAGGCTTTCTACCCCTCAGGTTTAGATATGTTTTTTCTTTTGTTTTTTTACTTTTTGGTAACATTTTTTTTTACTTTTCTATTTGTTTTTTTTTTACTTTTCGTAACTTTTTTTTTACTCTAAATTTATGTTTCGTTTTTTTAACTTTTTTTTCCCTTTTAAATTTATGTTTTATTTAGTTTTTCGTAATTTTTTTTGGATTCAACTAATACGAATATCTACTCAGATTAATAATAAATAACCTCATTGTTTTAGCAAATAGCTACATTTATATTTCGATAAAAAAAAAAGTAAAAAAACAAAAAGTCGAGTCGTTTTATCCGGAGCAGGATAAACGACATCCTCTCCTCTTCTCGCTTCGGTTAATGACTTGATCCGGAGCTGATGGGATGGAAGGTCGTAAAAGTATTATTTAGAGTAAAAAAAAAGTTACGAGAAGTAAGAAATAAAAAATACGTGGAAGCCCAACAATAATAAGCCCAAACGAAGCCCAAAAAAACACCCTCAGCCCATACCCGGGCACGAACCATGGCTTCATCTTGCATGCGACGGAGGTTATGGAAAACACGTTGATGAAATGGCTTTTTTGTTTATATGAACTGTAATCGAACTCGTGCGAAGCACGAGACTCTAGTCTACATTAAATTTGATTGTTGCCTTAAAATTTGCGCCTAATGGGCTTTTTTGGTGACTTTGGGCTTTTTTTCGGGTCTTCACTTTGGCATGCGTTTGTGTGTTTCTTTGTTTGCTTACCACGTGTGTATCTTATTTTGCTTTGCTCTCACCAAACAAAATAACCCTTCCTCAATTTTCCCCAATTTCTCCGAGTCACTTTCCACGTGTCGTCTTTCTTCACTTCCCCAAACTCCACCTCCTCAAAACAAATTCCATCTACACCGATTCAGGTTCCAAACACACACACACACACACACATACAACGATGGCGAAAGGACCAGGTCTCTATCCTGATATCGGCAAAAAAGCCAGAGGTAATAATCATTGATCAATTTCATCTTATTCATTTCGATTTTTATAATTTATGTTGGTTAATTTTTTGTAATTTATGTCGGTTAATCGATTATATTCGTTTATTGATTGTATAAGAATTGATTCAATCGATATCGGTGTTGATTTTGATATAATTGTTGTTGATACAGATCTTCTATACAGAGATTACCAGAGCGATCATAAGTTTTCTCTCACAACCTTTACCGCTAACAGAGTTGTAAGTTTCTCTCTCTCTCTCTCTCTCTCTCTCTCTCTCTCTCTCTCTCTCTCTCTCTCTCTCTCTCTCTCTCTCTCTCTCTCTCTCTCTATATATATATATATATATATATATATATATATATATATATATATATATATATATATATATATATATATATATATATATATATATTATATTTTGTGTATATAATTTTATATGAGTTTCGTTCTTCTTTTGGGGGTTTATAATGTTTTTGGTTGGCTGTTACATGTATTTGCTTGCCTTAACTGCTATAGCATCAGTTGCGGATTCATCGATTATGGGTTTGTTGTTAATTTTGACATTTTTGTGGTTTTTAAAATTTTAGGGTTTTACATTTTTATAAAGTTTGAATCTTTTTTTTAATTTGATGTTGTCTTTGGGTTCTAGATGGTGTTTTATTGTTGATCTTCCGGTGTCAACTTCCCCAACACAATAAGTTCTACTCCCGTGAGGCGCGTAAAAACAATGGCAGTGACAAACCCCTAGGAACAGCATGTATGAAAGTTTTATTTAATGTTCGAGTAATTGAAGAGGCTTACAAATTTAAAATAATATTGTCTCTACATTTCGATGAAGGTTCCCAAACTGTAATTCATTTCTTGGAAATTAGTTTTTGTTTGATTCTAATTGTAAAACAAGTTTTAGGCTTCCACATTTTTATGTTATGCCAACGATGAATTTATTCCTGTTATGACTTAGTCATGAGTTGTTGCAGGTTGATAGCTGGTGGGGGATACTACTTCCGAAAATTGCACATCTTCTTTACCACAAAGGCGGTCCTATAATTATGGTCCAGGTGGGTGGGGTATCAATGCATCTCAGTTAATGGATACCATTTGGTCACTTATACCTTCATAATTCACAAACATTTGAACTCGTGTAGTCTGTGATTGCAGATTGAGAATATTCTGGCTAGGAACGGCTCTGTTGTGCTCTATGTATGTTGTACATTTGAAAAGTGTACGACTCTTTTAAGCATAATATATGATATTATACTGATGTCTAATTCTCTTGCTTATAGATGGCTCATGGTGGAACAAATTTTGGATTTTATAGTGGAGTAAATGCTGCTCAAGAATCTGACTACAATGATGATTTTACATCTTACGATTACGTAAGTAATCTCATGGCATCGACTTATTTACTTTGCTTTTTTTAAAACAGGTGAAGATATTTTGTCTGGCTAAAAGGCGGACTGTTCAAAGTGGCCATGAATAGTATTGCACATAAACTCTAAAACAGTTTTATTCAAAGTTTTAGATTATTTTGTAATCATATTTTACATACTTATTATTCATCGCTTATAAAAGATAATGGTCGATGAATGGGAACCTTTTTTCTTGTAGGATGCTCCTATTAGTGAGTGTGGCGATGTCGATGGCGCAAAGTTCAAAGGTAATATTTTGTGTAATATGTAATAATAAATAAAAATATACTAATAATAAAGATGATACATTCATTTTCAGCATTACGACGAGTTATATCCGAGTATAGTGCAACTTCTCTCCCTCCAATCCCTTTGAATAATAAGTAAACAGGATTTGGTCGTATTCAATTACAAAAAACTTCATCTTTATTTGATACATTGGACAATGACTTATCCGTCAAAGCTATTGAATCTGAAAGCCCGATTTCAATGGAGGCTGCAGGCCAGATATTTCTGCTCATCTCATAGATCACCTTTTATATTTCTAACTTATTTCACTTGAACATGTCTCATTTTCAATTTTCGGATGTTTGGATTTTTATTATACGCTTCCGAATACGAAACTAAGGGCGATGGGAACACTTTGTCTATACCCAAGGTAAGCTTCTATAAGTTTATGTTGTTACCCGAGCACCGGTTGTGGTTGATGCCCATAAAGGTGCTGAAACATCTGAGAGAGTAGAGGATTCGAAAATGTTTTAATTTATACTTGTAATACAAAACGAGACTTTTAATGGAACGTTATACTCTGTATGCAGATGAAAACATTACTTCCAGTACTTTCCAGTTCACTTGGAGAAACATGTTGACGATCGGGTGCCTCTAGGAGATAGGTCCAGTAGCTCAAGCAGTTCGAGCAGCGGATCTGGATCTTATTCCAGCGGTATTGTATAAGATTAATTTTTCTGTTTTCTCTTTTCAGTTAGTTTAGAGACTTGATATAATCTACTTAAATCAAGATGCTTTTTGATTTTTTTGAATTAATTGCAGATTCCGATAGCGATAGTTCTTCTGGGGAGGGATCTGATGCACGCCATTCTTCCAAGGCATGATTATGCCTTGGATATGGAAACAAAAGGTATATACTATATAAGTAAATTTAACTAACTTTCGTCTTATGGTTCATATGATGAGTCAGTGAATGATGAGTCAAGTTGATACACACGTGTATTCACGCTGGCAAAACAACAAAAATCAAACCGGGCAGAAAGCAATAAGTCAGCCCAACCCAATCCCATAACCCATAACCCGAGGCCCAACCCGTTTACCCGAAAAAAACCCACCCGGGCACGAACCCATAGGTAACAACCAGATTTAATATGAAGGATAATATGCCGGTTTAGAAATAAAAGTCGTTGTTTAGTTTCTAGCGATTAAAGTAATATATATATATATATAATTTTTTTGATCATTCTACCATACAGTATTTAAACGATTCTCTGTTCAGTGACAATGTTTGACTCATTTAGGTGTATCCCGCTAACATGTTTCGTCGATCAAAGAATCGTAGCTTTGTCTATTGATGGACTTAAATCCCTACAAGCACCTTTGTCTATTAATGGGTTAATTCCGATTACAAAAACAACATTGCTAGGATAATGATCTAAGTTTTTGAATAGAAACAAATTAGGAGGTTGTATACTTGTATGCGTCAAGAACATACTTTTTACGACTTTATAATTTCAACCCGTTCTAGCCATTTGACTTTTCCCCTTTTAGCTAAGCTTTTTATATAACCCTTTGAGATTAAACACAACCCAATTCGACCCATTTCAACAGTTTTTTCTATGTATGCATATTTGATAATTTTAAATTTGCAGATATTGGCAAGGAATGTTGAGACACTGAACAAAGCAATGGAAGTGGAAGGCAAAAGAACGAGAAGAGAACTAGCTGCAATGGAAAAGTAACTTGCTGCTTTGCGTAACCCCCGGACTCGTGCAACGCACGAGTCTCTACTAGTTATGGATCAAATACTTTATAGATAGTACTAGCATGATATACGCGCGTTGCAGCGATAACAAATAGATCGCTTAGCTTTCTTTGCTCTTTTCTATCGTGCTATAACCGGCTTCCTTCAAATCATCCTCAGACATTAAGTATTCATTAAGTATTCTGGAATGACTTTTTTCGACATATTTTTTCGGTTACCGTATTCATGACAATAACATTACTGATGACGAATAGTTTTTATTAAAACAAAATTTAAGAGATATTAATGCAAAAAGGGAGTGTGAAAAAATGATTATAAGAGTATATTATTCGAGTAATATACTTTCGTTCATGCTCAATAAATTTATATATAAGAAATATATTTTGTATATATTTTAAATTTCTCACAAAAAAGTTTATTATTATGTAATTTAAGGTCTAAATGCTTTATAAGTAGTATAGATATAGATAATTGGCGGAAAGATGGGTTAACGACAATATATGTAATATTATGTAATTTGTTATATATTCGGGTCTTTGTATTTACAAAACGGGTTTATAGTACATGCATAAGATACATAAGACATGATTTACAAATATATATATATCTCCTTTTCAATAGAAAAGAATAGCCAAACCAACCCAGCTGGCTGGTCAATCTCAGAAAGAAGATAGGCCGGCAAACCGGAGACTTTCCCCCAAAACACATGAAATATGATTTACGGATATCATGAGATATGAGAATGTTCTTTTTTTTTTACTGTTTTTTTTAGCTTAATACATTTAAATATCATTTTCTTTTAATTATTTATCATTCATAAATGACATATATTAATTTTTACATATTTAATATTTCAAATCTATTCTCTATATACGGAGACTATAATATAATTTAATGATCGCTTAATTATAAACATAAATACATATATATTTTTTGAATTTATTAAATATAGAGAGAATGTCACAAATCATCCTTGGGGTTAGTCAGTTTTTCTGGTATCATCATTTTTCGAAAAAAAAATAGCAAAACCATCCTTTAGATATTTTATTTTATCGTCGACAGTCTTTTTCTCACCTAAAAAGACCCTCTATTTAATTTCTTAACAATTTATTCTATTTATTTAATTTATCCCTCAAATACATCTTCCCAGATTTCTATCATCTTCTAATTTTTTGAACATCGCAATCTCACTTCCTTCCTACTAGAAGCCGAGCTAGTAAAGCAAGAAATGAATTCAATTCGAGAGACCCTAGGTGAACTCGAATCAGCCAATCAGAAATCCAAAACACTTCATGTTGCGACACCGGAATATCACAGTTACAGTTGGGCAGAAGGTTCGGATCCGGAAGAGTTGATCCGAAGAAGACCTTCAGCCTAGTTCTTATCTTCAATCTCGAACTACCTGCACGAGTGGGTAAACACACGAGTAAACGGAGCGGGGATGATCCCCTGGTTTACCTCGGGCGTAAGAGTAAGATTTCGAAGAGTAAGAGTAAATAAATAAAGTAAGAGTGTAGAGTGTCTGTGAACGTTACCCTTGAAGTGACATGTGAGTCTGGTATTTATAGACCTTGTTTAGATTCCTTTTCTCAAAGATTGTGTCTAGCCTAATGGATCTTTCGGCGTACCATTGGTTCAGCCGATAGACTTCTATCGGCTACCGATGGTACGTCATCAGCCCCCCTAGTCCAGTATTACATAGTTAAGACTATGTAATGCTTGACTAAAAGAAAAATAAAATGTTTTGGTTCTTTCAGTTGTTCTTTCGGTTGACAGGGGTATGTCTCTGGAGTTTCTCCGGAAATTAGTAACCGTCTGACTGTTTAGGCGGGATAAATGAGTTTTAGCTTCGGCGGGAAGTTTTTCAAACTGCGGCAATTAATGCTTGCGCCACCTGTCGCTATGCCATTGGCCGAGAGAGGTGGTGGGATTAGACGCGCGTCCCATCATCTGACATACACTTGCCTATAAATAGCTCGTTTTACCCCATTTGTAACTTTTTTCTCACCGTTTTCTACTTTACACCTTTAACTGTGTGTCTTTTCTTCCTTCCAACTTCTTTCGTTTTTTCCTTTTATTTCTGATCTTCGTCATGTCGAAACAAAATAAAGAAAACCTTCGGAGGTCATTCAATAGTTTGACCCAGAGGGACCTTGACGCCCTCTGTGAAAAATATGCCATTGGTGTTGGCTATGGCGTCACTCTTCCCGGTCCGGACGATACTATATTGGACGCCCCTCCCGGTAAGATAGGTGTTTATGCCGAGTGGTTTGAATTTTCAAACCTCCGACTTCCCTTCTCCAGACTTTTCTTGGAGGTTTGTGAATATTTTAAATTCCACCCTTCCCAGATGAACCCTCTCGGAGCGTTGAGACTTACGTGTTTTGAGGTTCAGAGCTGGGCTCTTGGGTATACTCCTACGGTAACCCTTTTTCGGACGTTTTATAAACTTGGGAAAGCTGGTGACTGGTTCACCTTTGATAAAAGAAGGAAACCTAGCCCTGTTTGTTCCTCCGGGGCTCCTTCTGGTCAGAAGAACTGGAAGACCAAGTTCTTTTTCGTGAATGCTGGCGTGGCTCCCATCCGGATCAGATGGAAGCATAAGGATGAGTCCGTTGCTGATGAGCAAGTGAAGCAGGGAGAGGTTCCGGATGATGCTATCTTAGCTTTTACGACTCACCAGGTTGAGTGTCGGACGCTACCGGAGCATGTGTTGGTAATGGCCGGTATAAGTCGGTTTTGGACATCTAACATTTCCAGACCCTGTCTGCAGCTGAATGGCCGAGGTATGTCAAGTACTTATGTTCGTTATACCGATGGTTCTATTGCTGATCACTAATTTGACTTATCTTTCTTTTTTGTAGATTTGCCTCTGATAGATTTTTTGCAACTGAGTGATTGGGCTTCGTTTAAGTATGTTTCTCGCAATATTGCTGAAGGCGAGGAAACCTGGTTGGTTCGGATGAACTCGAGGGTGATACACATGTCTACTGACGAACTTCCCCTTCCCTTTACTAATGCTGATGCAGTCTTTCCAGCGGGCTACAACACGAGAGATCCTTCAGATGAGGAATTTGTTCAACCAGCCCCTGGGACCATTATGGGTAGTGGGAGTCATCCGAAAAAGAGTGGTAATAATACTATCCCTTTGCTTTTCCGTGCTTTGTTTGCAAAAGCATCATCTTCTGTGGGAAATGCAGCTGCTAGGAAAAGAAAGGCTACTAACTGGTTTGCTCCTCCGGAATCGTCCGAGGGCCGGAAGTATGATGACGTTGAGGGTGGGGAGTCTGAGGAAGAAGCTGAGCCGGTGGTGGAGGTGCCGAAGAAAAAGAAAAAGGTTTCTGTTTCTGCTACGAGCTTGACCATCAAGGAGAAAAGAAAAGACCAACAGCCCGAGATTTCATCGGCGAAGGAGACCGATACTTCCAGACCTGGAGAGAGAAATAAAGAAGCTGCTACTTCTGTCTTCCGGGGTAAGTTCGTCGTCCTTGAAAGTTCAGAAGAGGGAGGTGCTTCACTAGATGGTACGGAGTGCTATCCAGATCCCCCCTCTTACGAGACTTCTTCCGAAACAAGGAGAGCTCTTGGACTGATAGTTTATGATGATTTCTCGACAGGTCCTCATACTGATCCTGAAGCCGTCACTTCTAACCCGGAACCGATTGTTGAGGGAACGAGTGGGAAGTCCTTGGAAGAGACTTCCTCGGCCATTCCGATGGATGAGGGAAATGAGGAGCTTGTGGCTCCTAAGTTAGTTGATGAACCTCTGCAGGAGCCCTATTCCGGGGTTATGCTGGAGCAGGAGGATCTGGGTTATCAGCGTCTGTCACCGGAGAATATAACTCATCAGCCAACTTCTTTAATTATTTCTCTACCGGAACAGAGTCCGAATTTGGCGACCGAAACTTCCACCCGAGTTTCGGTGGATATGACAGAAGGTATTTTTCTTTTGTCTGGGTCTTCCGCCCGAACTCGAATCTGGGTGAGAGGTAGAAACTTTGATGCTTTTATTGACCTTCAACTATTTACTGACCTTCAGTTATTTTCTTCCAGGGGATCAGATGGTGGATGAACGCATGGAGGATGTCAGCGTTCATTCGGAAGAGGAGAATTCGGATACTGAGTCCGAGGGTTTAGGTGCTGAATTGGCCGAGACATCATTTGTTCCGGCGGTGAGTAAGATCAAATGTGGGGATCTCTTTGAAGCGAAGTCTTATGAGATCAATCGGGATCTTGTTGACAATCTGGCTACCCCGGCTTAGGGAAGCTTGGGAACGTCCAGGTGGGACGTGAGTTCGACTTTGCTCTTGCCTCTTTAAACGTAATTGGTCCTGACCTCCGACGCCGAATGGAATCATCGGCTCGGGAAACGGAAGAGCAAAGATTCCGAGCCCTAGAACTTGATGGTAAGCTTACTTTGGCGAAGAAAGAACTGGCCGAAGCTCTTGAACGAAAAAGGCATTACCGAGAGAGGAGTCACCGCTTGTCCAAGGAGGTGGACACAATGAAAGCTTCTTCCTCCCATCTTACCGAGGTTGTTGTCCGAGAGTTTAGGGACAAGGTAGGGATGGAGCATCAGATGGAGATGGATAAACTGAAGAACATACTGGATGCCAGGCATCAAACTGCTATAGCCAGCTTGAAGGCAGAACATGAAGCAGCCATGGCCGAGGCTCGGGCCCAGTGTGATATTAATGGTGATGTGCTCCGGTCCTTGGAGGAACGGTTGAGGAAACAAGATGCTGAGTTAGCTGTACTTCGTTCGGACAGAAGTTGGTTGGTAACAATGGGTCCGAAACATGTCGTCCAGAAGCTACACTCGAGTCATGAGTACTCCCGTCCCCAAGAGCACATTCGGACACTCAACTACCGACTTGGGTGTCACGATGGTTTGGGTGCCGGTATCAGCCTTGGTCGTCTGAAGCAAAGACCTTCATCTTCTCCATTCTTCAATGCCAACGCTGCTTCAGAGCTGGAGAAAGTCATAGCTGATGCTTCAGAACTTACTTATCCTTATCTTGAAGCTTTGTCAGCCACCGATGGTTCTTCGATAGAAGATTTTCAGGCTGTTGAGCCAGCAGCTGGGCCTCCTTCGGATGAGGAGTGAAACTTTCATGTTGTATCTTTCTTTCGCTTTGTAATCATGAGGCATGTCTTCGACCTGTGGAGACATGTTTCTACAAGACAAGTTATTATCAATATATATTTTCTTCAGCGTATTTATTTTACGGATTCACTTCAATCTTTTCTTTACTTGTTATAATTTTGTATGTTGTTAAAATGCTTCGCGTGAATCTCTTTGAACTTTTCTTCGGATCTAACTCCGAAATTTGTTGAGGTTAGGCTCAACTTATCCTTCGGAGATGGATCCGATGCTTATTGAGGTTAGGCTCAATTTTCCTTCGGAGTTAGGTCCGATACATATTGAGGTTAGGCTCAATTTTTCTTTCGGAGTTAGGTCCGATACATATTGAGGTTAGGCTCAATTTTTCTTTCGGAGTTAGGTCCGATACATATTGAGGTTAGGCTCAATTTTTCTTTCGGAGTTAGGTCCGATATATATTGAGGTTTGGCTCAATGATTGCGAAGTCTCATCCTTATTTTTTCTTAGACTATCTGAATTAATTATATGTTCAAACACTTCGTCAAGTGTCATGAACATTCATTCGAATAGTACTAATAGTAAAATGAAGGGAAAAATTGGCCGCGAGAGCCTTTCATTCATAATAGTAAAATTGAAAAAAGGTTACATTATACGTAATCGGCTAATGATAGTACTTTCGAAGGTTCATGGCATTCCATGTTCTGGGTATTGGAGCACCGGTCATGTCTTCCAGTTCATATGCTCCATTGCCCTTATCCTTGATCACCTTGTACGGACCTTCCCATTTTGGCCCCAATTTTCCTTCGTTTTCCTGCCGACTTGCTTCGTTCTTTCGGAGGACCAAGTCACCTTCTTTCAGCACTAGCTTTCTTACCTTCCTATTGTAAGTCTTTTCAATTTTTTCTTTGTACTTGGTCTCTCGAACTAATGCTGCGTTTCTTCGCTCTTCCAATAATACCAGGTTTAGCCGGATCTCCTCTTGATTAGTTTGATCGTTTTCGGATGTTACGCGGTGACTCGGCATTCCTATTTCGGCTGGGATTACAGCTTCGGACCCATAAGTTAGGCTGAAAGGTGTTTCGCCAGTACTCGTTTTCTGGGTGGTTCGGTGTGCCCATAACACATGGGATACTTGATCCACCCAGTCCGTTCCTTCTCTTCCCAACCTTGCTTTTATTCCGTCACCAATACTCCGGTTAATCCTTTCCACCTGGCCATTACTCTGTGGGTGTGCTACTGAAGTGAAAGTTTGTTTGATCTTCATCTCGCTGCACCATCGTCGTAACGGGTTGTCCGAAAATTGCTTACCATTATCTGAGATTAATTCATTCGGCAATCCGAACCTGCACACAATGTTTTCCCACACAAACTTCTGCACTTGCTTTCCTGTGATCCGGACGACTGGTTTTGCTTCGACCCACTTTGAGAAGTAATCTACTGCTACGATCAGAAATTTCATTCCACCCGTCCCCGTTGGAAACTTGCCAACAATATCAATACCCCACTTTTGGAAGGGCCATGCCGATAGTATGGACACTAAATTGTGTTTGGGGAGTCTTGGTATGGGTGCATGAATTTGACAAGCATCGCACCTTCGGATCAGCTCAATGGCATCAAAGTGCATAGTGGGCCAGAAGTATCCCAATCCGGTGATCTTTGAGACCATACTCCGTGGTCCGGCATGCATGCCACATGCTCCCTCATGCATTTCCCGGATCACATAGTTGGCCTGCAATGGTCCTAGACAACGAAGCAAGGGTGAAAATGGGTTTTTACGATAAAGGGTGGTACCTTTCATTATGTAATTCGACGCCTTCATCCGGATCTTTCGGGCTTCACTCGGATCTTGTGGCAAGCTTCCCTCTTGTAAGAACTTCATTATCGGTGTCATCCAGGTGACTCCTTCATCTTCCACAATCATTAGTGTTTCTTTTGGGTTAGCTATGGCCCGTAGGTCTTGTTTTTCCACCATTACTTCCATCGTGGTGTGTCCGAATGCTATGGACGCCAATTTACTCAAGGTTTCAGCAACCTTGTTCTTCGTTCTTGGGACTTGCTCAATTGTGCATGACCGGAAAGTGGCCATCAAATTCTTCGCCTTCTCCTTATACTTGTTCATTCGGTCTTCTTTTGCTTCATAAGTTTCGTTGATTTGGTTGGCCACCAACTTTGAGTCTACTTTAACCTTCAAGTGTTCGACTCCTTTCCCTTTGGCTTTTTGTAATCCGGCCAACAGAGCTTCATACTCAGATTCATTATTCGTGTTGTCAAAACCAAAACGGACGGAAAATGAGAACTCTTTCCCTTCCGGACTAATAAGAAGAATCCCAGCTCCCGAACCTTCCGAACTAGAGGATCCATCAGTGAACAAACTCCAAACTTGGTCTTTCTTCGGGCTCTTTCCTTTGACATCGGGTGTCTTTTCCTCTTCTTGTTCTTTGTAGGTTGCTCATCACTTGTTTCTATCGGAGCAGTGTCTTTAGGTACAACATGATCAGGAATTTCGGCTATGAAATCCGCTAGCACTTGTCCTTTGATAGATGTCCTGGGGACATATTCTATATCATAGCTTCCTAATTCAATGGCCCACTTTGTAAGTCTTCCGGCCGTTTCCACATTCCTTAAGATTTTCCTTAAAGGTTGGGTAGTGATCACTCTGATGCTATGGGCTTGAAAGTATCTCTTCAACCTTCGGGATGTATAAACCAAAGCTAGCGCTATCTTCTCTATCTGGGTGTAGTTGTTTTCGGGACCTTGTAGCACCTTGCTAACAAAGTAGATAGGCATTTGTTCTCCTTTTCTTTCAGCCAATAGAGCCGAACTAATGACTTCGGTCGTTGCTGATAAGTATAGAATCAAGGTTTCTCCTTCCTTCGGCGCTGTAAGAGTGGGAAGCGCCAGCACGAACTTCTTTATCCCCTGTAAGGCTTCTTCAGCTTCTGACGTCCACCGGAAATCTCCCTTCTTTACGCAATTTTTCAAGGTTCGAAAGATTGGTAATGATCTTTCGGCAGATTTTGCGAGATATCGCCCCAGGGCTATAACTTTGCCGTTTAGGCTTTGAACTTCCTTCATCGTCTTGGGCGACGATAGTCCTTCTAAATCTCGAATTTTCTCCGGGTTTACTTTGATACCATTTGGAGTGACGATATGACCCAGGAACTTTCCTTCTTCCATCCCGAAAGAACATTTCTTTGGGTTAAGCTTCATGTTGATTCTCCGGAGATTATCGAATGTTTCCCGGATATCCTGAATCATTATTTCTTCCGACGTGGATTTTATAACCAGATCATCAACGTATGCCTCTAGATTCCTTCCGATCTGTTCCGAAAAAGCTTTGTCTATTAACCTCTGATAAGTTGCTCCAGCATTCTTGAGACCGAAGGGCATCTTTCGGTAACAGAAGATTCCCATATCGGTATGAAAAGCTGTCTTGTCCTCATCTTCTTTAGCCATCTGTATCTGGTGGTATCCTTTGTACGCGTCTAAGAAACATTTGAATCTGAAGCCCACCAGCGCTTCCACTTTTAAATCTACCTCCGGCAATGGATACGCGTCTTTCGGGCAAGCGTCATTGAGATCCTTGAAATCAACACACATTCTCCATGTATTATCACTTTTCCGAATCATGACTGGATTGGCCACCCAGGTTCGGTACCGAACCTCGCGGAGAATTCCAGCCTTGGTCAATTGTTTAACTTCTTCGCAAGCAGCCCTACTTCGATCAGGTGCTAGACCTCGTTTCTTCTGTACTATGGGGCTTTTTCCTTTCTGAATGGTTAGCTTATGTTCGGCTAGCCCCCTTGGTACCCCAGTCATGTCCGAGGGTTTCCAAGCAAAGACATCTCTGCTCTGTCGGAGAAGCGTGATGAGCCTTTCCTTGCCTTCCTGAGTGAATGTATCTCCGATTGTGACTGTTTGCTCCGGATGATCCGGATGAATGATAACCTTTCCCAACTTGATTTCTTCTTCCTCCTTCTGCAATATCCTCTCGATTTTTTGGCATTCCAACACTTTGTGAGCCTCCGGACGAATTTCAACAATTCCTCCGGGGGTAGGAAATTTCATGAGGGAGTGAGCCGTTGATACAATAGCTCGGAGCTTTGCTATTCCGGGTCTTCCAATAATCACATTGTATGGAGAGTTTGCCCGAACTATTAGGAAATCGATTTCAACTGTCCGAAACTTGTCGTTGCTTCCGATGGTGAGGGGCAAACGGATTTGCCCTATTGGTTTCACTGTTTCTCCGGAAAACCCGACCAAATACTGGGAGCATCTCTTCATCCTGTTTTGTACTTCGGGCTCTAGCTTCAAAAAACATTGTTCAAAAAGTATTTCTGAAGCGCTCCCATTGTCAATGTATATCCTGTGTACCATTTGGTTTCCGATGTCTCCCACCACAACCATTGGGTCTGTGGTTCCTTTAGAAATACCGACCGGGGGAAAAGACATTTCCTGCATCATCCAAGGCTCCGTTCTTTCACTACGGGGCTCACTCCCTTCTCCTTCACAAAAGACCATTTGTATCTCTTTTCCTTTCCCTTTTCCGGGATATGGCGGACCTTGCTTCTTTTGGCCACCCAATTTGATCCCTTCCATCAGATGGTTCAGTTGACCAGTTCTTACGGCCTCATCAATCTGCTTCTTCAATTGAAAACAGTCGTTTGTGTAATGTCCTTTGTATTGATGGAATTCACACCATCGGTCAAGGAATCTCTTGTCTGGAGTTCCTACTAAAGGAGCAGGAGCAGTGAAGTGTATTCTCCCTTTTTCGGTGGCAAAGACTTCACTAGGGGTTTTGCTAAGCTCTGTGAAGTTGACGTGTCGCCGGGATTCACCGGAAGATACGAAAGGAGAGGCGCGGACAGGTCCTCGTCCGAACCTTCTTTCATGACTACCGGGGGAAAAACTTTTCCGGCTTGGGGAAGACCTCCACGGAGGACTTGTAGCAGGAGAGGCCATTTTCGATCCTCTTCTGGATGCAGCTGTGCTAGCTTCGACGTACTGCCTCGAAGCTTCTTTCCCATTAAGAAACCTCTTCACGCGTTCCATCATTTCATCCACTGTCTCGGGTACCCTGGCATTGAGTTTCGCTATAAGGGCCGGTATCCGAATCCCTTCCATGAATCCCGATACTTTCAACATATCGTCCCCTCCTTTAATCTGCAGAAGCTCCCGCTTCCATCTTTCTACAAAATCCTGGAGACTCTCGTTCTCCTTTTGTTTGATTTTAGCAATGTCTGTCGGACCCCGAGTGTATCTACGTTGTTGCATAACATAAAGTTCAAACTTCTTTTTCATGTCTTTGAAACTATCAATGCCTTCTTCCGGCAAATCGCCGAACCATATTCTCGCCGGCCCAACGAAAGTTTGGGCGAACATCCGGCACCAAATCGGCATAGGCCAGCCCTCGGTATCGGCTGCGCCGGAGAAAATGGCTAAATGATCGTCAGGGTCACCACTTCCGTCGTAGGTGTGCACGATGCTAGGCATCTTCACTTTTCGAGGCATCTTGAACGTAGAGATTCTTCGAGTGAACTTAGAGGCAAAGTCCGACTGATAAGGAAGGTTCAAATCCTCCTCGTCATCACTATCTTCTTGCTCTGATTCACTCGCATAGCGGATCTTTCGGGAAACTGGAGGAGTTTTTCGGGTATGATCTTTCTTTTTCTTTCGCTCGTGTTCTTCCAGCATGGCCTTGAGCGCATCATAGTTTTGTTCCAGGAACTCCTCAGAGATCCCAGTGCCTTTCTCTACATTAGTCTGATCATTCCTTGGAGTTTCGTCTTCAACTATCGGTTCCCTATTACTTCCTGAGGCATTAGCCATAAAAGTCACATATGGTCCTGTAGAAGCCATAATCGTCCCACGGATGGCGCCAAATGTTGCGACACCGGAATATCACAGTTACAGTTGGGCAGAAGGTTCGGATCCGGAAGAGTTGATCCGAAGAAGACCTTCAGCCTAGTTCTTATCTTCAATCTCGAACTACCTGCACGAGTGGGTAAACACACGAGTAAACGGAGCGGGGATGATCCCCTGGTTTACCTCGGGCGTAAGAGTAAGATTTCGAAGAGTAAGAGTAAATAAATAAAGTAAGAGTGTAGAGTGTCTGTGAACGTTACCCTTGAAGTGACATGTGAGTCTGGTATTTATAGACCTTGTTTAGATTCCTTTTCTCAAAGATTGTGTCTAGCCTAATGGATCTTTCGGCGTACCATTGATTCAGCCGATAGACTTCTATCGGCTACCGATGGTACGTCATCACTTCACAATCCAGATGCACTAAATCCAACCGTACTCGTATCAATAGCGAGATTCTCAATGTTTTGAAAAAGGCGAAAACAATTAAATCGTAGCTTGAGGAGATGGACGGGGCGAATGCGGAGAGTAGGAGGCTTTTGGGGTGTAAATTGGGGACGTCGGTGGACCGAACGCGCTCCGCGGTTGCGAATGGGTTGAGGAAGAAGCTCAAGGAGTTGATGATGGAGTTTTAGGTTCTGAAACAGAACATGATGACGGAGTATAAGAAGACGGTTCGCCGGAGATACTTTACGGTCACCGGAGAAGAAGCTAGTGAGGAGGTTATTGATAACATTATTCATACTGGTGGTGAAGACTATTTATGCACAATGTAAAACTAGTTTTATGCATAATCTACGACTTTTATTCATTCAGGTATAACCTTTTATTCATTCGGGTTATTGATAACATTATTCATTCAGGTATAACTCTTTTTGCATAATTTACAACTTTTTATGCACAATGTACAACTAGTTTTATATTAAGTTATATTTTGTTGCATTTTTGTGATAATTTGAATTTAAATGGATTAACAAGAGCATGGAAGGGGAAAGGTGTTGGAAACAGTGGTCGAGATTCAAGACCGTCACAATGCCGCTAAGAAGATTGAGACAAGCCTTCTCGAGCTCCACCAAGTGTTCTTAGATATGGCGGTGATGGTTGAGGCTCAAGGTTTGGATGATGATGATGATGAAATCTGGAAAGATGTATTATAAGATGTATTAAAGGGATAAATTAAATAAATAGGATAAATTGTTAAGAAATTAAATAGAGGGTATTTTAGTTTTTTTTAGGTGAGAAAATGAATGTCGACGATAAAATGAAATATCTAAAGGATAGTTGTTGCTATTTTTTTTTTTGAAAAAGGACGATACGTGAAAATTTGACTAACCCCAATGACGATTTGTGACATTCTCTTTTAAATATAATATGAAAACAACATTAATCGTAATATGGTGACATATTGTGTCATATTTAAATATGTAATTTAATATAAATGATAAGGACAAATTAATAATATCTTTCTTAAAATTCAACTTTAAGAAAAGTTTATGTAAATGATTTATAGATAGTTAGATAGATATAAATATGGATAGAATTAATGTATTTGTAAAGATAGGTATTACCTACTAGTTAGTAATATTGATGGTGATTTCTATATCTCGTCAATTTTCGTTAAACTGGTTCGATATTAAATGTAAAGTACAAGATGAATGTTAATACAATATATGTTATATATTGAACTTGGGTCAAACGTTATATTATCTAATGTATTTCACTTGGCTTATAACTAATGTTTGTTAACTGATCGTGCCTTGCATTCTAAATCGAGCGAGAAGGTACTTTGGCTTTTAAGTGATGCCTAGTTAGAGTGGGACTTACGAGGGGTAGTATTAGATGATACGACTAACACAATTAAAAAAATGATGCTTTGAACAATATTGATGTTTAAACTATTTTGTTTTGAATTACAGAGTTTTATTTTGAAATAAGTTGGATTTGTTTATTTGATCGAACGAGCTATTGAGTTAAGAGGCATGTGGTTTATATTTTGAAAACACTTATGTTGTGACTTCTGTTCTTTGATGAATAAAAATGATTAACCGACAATTAAAAATTAGGATGTCAAATGTTACAACAACTAATATATTATTTGAATAATATGATGATATTGTACTCATCGGATCCTCTAGTATTGTTTGTCGCATCATTACCTCCCTCGGTTAAGAGTTTGTTATGACATATTGTGAGGTCTTTATACTTCTTGGGGATTACAAATTAACAATTGACCACATCAAGGCATGTTTCTATTCGAGCATAAAAATATGTTTGTGACATACTTGTTCGGGCACATATATCGAACTACAAGTCTGGGTTTAAGCGTGACCTAATTCTCCACCTTTCGTAGATCATTTGTTATATTGTAGTCATGATTTTGGGGCTTTGTCATACGTTACTTGTACTCGTCCAAAGATTTCAATGCAACCTAAAAAAAAGTTATATATGTCTGATCCTCATTTTAATGTTCTCAAACACATTCTTTGTTATCTTTTAGACACTCTAGCAATGACTTGTATTTATATAGTTTGTCGACACTCATATTATTGTTTATGACCATGTCGAATAAGGTGGATGTCCAAACACTCGCACGTCAACATTATGCAATTGTGTATTTTTTGGAGACAAGTTGGCTTCTTGGTATTCCAAACATCAAGATAAAATATTGAACAAATTAACAAAATAATTACCTATCAGTTACATTTTACAAAAATAATTAGAGCACCCGGAGTGATAATGAGTGACAATGAGGGTTGTGGAGGTTGTGGGGGAAAAAAGGTGATGATGTGGCAGTGAGAATGTGTGAGATTGTAGGGTTGTTATGATAGGGAGGGTTGGGGAGGTTGTGAGAGTTTAATTTTTCTTTTTTTTTTTTCTTTAAAAGATTTAAATAAAATAAATAATACATTTATTAAAATAAAAATACAAATACATAAAATAAAAAAACAAATATATAAAATACAAAAAATATAACACAATAATTAAATAAAAAATATAATATAATAATTAAAAAAAATTAACTATCAAATACTTCCATGGCTTCATCAAAAAATATAAATTAACTACCCCTTTGTTTTATCTTCTTCTTCTAGGTTATCATTGTTACAAAAACTATGTCTTCTAGGGCTTCATCAAATTAACTATCAAATACTTCCATGGGTTCATCAAATTCATCATTTTCGTTCCAAAATCCCTTTCTCATCATCATCATCATCATCTCCGAAAACCTGCAAAAAGAAAAAAAGGTTAGAATTTTTGTTTAAATCTATCTTCAAATTAAATCTCATCTATCTTCAAATTAAATCTCATATTCTTAAAATTCGATTTTATAAATCGTTTTAATCATCAAAAAAGAAAGAAAAAAAAAAAAAAAAAATCACAACGGTCGTTACCCTACCAACGAGTGCCCACAACAAGGGTACCCGGAGTGGTAACGCTCGTTGTGGGGCGAGAATGAAGCGAGAACGATGCAAAAAACCACTACAACAAATATGAGGATTGTTCACGGTTTTTTCTTCGCGGTCTATGAATGTGCGAACTTTTTTTTACAAAGTTCACATTTATAATCGTTTAAAAACTATCCACATTTATAAGTGTGAAAAAAAATAAAAAGCTACAAACAGTTTGCATTTTTAGGTGCGAAATATAATGTTCACACCTATAGATGTGAGTTAACAAATATAGATTATTATCACTCTTTAAGATGTATAGAAATATGAATTTTTTTCGCAGTTTTAAACGTAGAAAAAAATTAATATTTTTGCCAAATTTGTGTAAAAAGAAACATATCCTCGCAGTTCCAACTGGAAGAAATAAAAAAGTT